>CM029365.1:10378667-10564459 GCA_017140985.1 Hormaphis cornu | reverse complement strand
AATCATTGTATAAGTATGTTAGAAGGATGTAGATGAAGGTATATATATCTATTTATTTTTTGTGTTATAATCAGTCACCATTATAATTTAAACTAGCTGTCCCGACCCGGCGTTGCCCGGGATTTAGTCGGTTAAAGCTTAGTAAATTAATTCCATATAGCGGACCCGGCGCGCTATTAACGCATGCTTTTAGTTCCTTGCTGGCTACACGGCCCTCCTTACAAATTACTCAGAACTTTTTGTGCTAGAAACCTTCCCAGACCTTTAAGGAATGTATTACAAAAGAATTCATCAAAATCGGTCAAACGGTTTTCGAGATCATAGGGAACATACAAACATACTTTCATTTTTATATATATAGATTATTATTACCCATGGTATTTGAATAATAAATGTGACTACTATACTGCGGCCCACAAGAGAACGATCGTAATCCGCGCATCGGTACCGAACAATTTTCTCCCACCATAATTCCATTTGACTACACGACGGCGTGTCGATGCGCAGTGACTGACGAGATTTCACGGTCGTTCTCTCGTGAGCCGTAGTATAGTTTTGACCGTAGGTCATTATCAGATACATATTAATTTGTCCTAATACGTAGGTTATTTACGCCATTATTATCATTTTTTTATTAACTACTGAAAAGTGTTCTCTGTCAAGAGTAATGAGTAATAATTTCCATTATAAAAAAACAAAATACTGTGCATGAACAAATTTGCAAATAAAATGTTTGTAAAATACTTTGAGAATTGACAGAAACATTATACAATATGTAATTTGAATAAAATAGTAATAGCAAACACAGTGTGTATGAAAAATGAAAATATCATAAAAAACCACTAAATTTTCTTTTTGACCCTCCCAGGGTATAAGTTTTATTTAGCGAATCAATCAACAATTGTTTTTCATGGTGAAAACACATAACTTAATTCAAAGATGAACATTTGCTTGTAAAAGGTACACATTTAAATAGTGTATATAAAATTTCATTAAAATATATTACAACTAAAACAACTTTTTAGGAAAATCATATTACGGATAAATTACGTATTAACTACAAACAGAAAATGTACACATAAAAACTAATATTGAAATTGTAAAGAGAAATACAAATTACAACTAACGTAAATCTAGATCAAATATGCACAATGTAAAATAACTAAATACAAGTTCAGTTAAACAACAAAGATTAGAATAAATTATTTATGTTTACGAGACTTTTTTGTAGATTTTCTTTTAGACTTTGACTTTTTGTGTTTGCTGTGTTTTTTAGAGTGGTTAATTTTCCTATTGGGCGACTCAACTTTTTCAACCCATTCATCGTCCGAAAATGTATCTGGTACAATTATCGGATTGACAGAACTGGCTTTTAAATTATTTTGTTCTGGCAAAAAAGGACCGTAAAACTTGTGTGTACTATTAAATTGATTATCATTGACCTGACTAATTGTGTTTTTGTCTGAACTGTTAGTTTTAGGTGTGTCAAACAACTCATCAAAATTCAAATTAGCAAATAATCCTTTGGCAGGAAAAATGTTTAAAGGTGCCGTGCTAGAAACACTAGATTTAGCTGTTTCTTTGTGCTCAGATGAAATTTCAGTAGCGCAAGTATCATCATTATTAGAACTGGTTGGCTCTTCTTCCTTCTTGACTGATGGCTGCTGAACATTAAGCGTCTCATCATCACTGCTATCCAAAAATATATCTTTGAAAAAATCAACACTTGGCTTTTGAAACTCAACAGCAGTATCCTAAAAAACATTCGATTGTACATTGAAAATCAAACATGTTAATAAATTATAAATTTTCAAACAAAGTAACACAAAAAATTGGCGACTAATTTTATTTTAGGCACTGAACTATTGAAAACCATTGACAATAATGTAGTTGTATAAAAAAAAAAAAAATTGGAAAAACCAATACGTCCAAGAACATCGAGTTCAGAATATAACCCCAACTCCAAGAATGTAAAAACAAATGAAGATTTATGTACGTATAGAGTTGATATATTACTAACAAATTAAAAAAAAAAAAAATGTGCAGTAAGAGCTTGTAACTCGCTCGTTCAATCTCAATAAATCTGCTTTGCCTATAGGTACATCTGAATATAATTTTGTATTTAGTGTATCAATGTACATTCTCATTGGAATATGTTCTCATACATTCATATATTAACTTAGTTTGAAGCAAAAGATCTATTAGGCCTAAAAAGGGAATTGTGTTGGGCATTAAAAATGGTAAAATTGTTCTTATAATAACTAGTGAGTAGTACTTCAATAAAATCAAATATTGGGGTTAAATAATTTGCCCAGTTATATAATATGTATTGTATGAAGAAAAGACATACTTTGTTGAATTCTTTTGAATCAAATGGTTCTTGCCCTTCACTAATTTGTTCATTTACAGCTAATGGCACACAATCTGAAGTTTTGCCTTCAACATTTCCTGGTTGAAACAACCCAAATTCTAAAGAACTAAATAAACTGCACTGTGTTTTTATTTTTACATCACTTTCTGAACGGTTATCTCTAAAAACAATATTATTTTTAACACATCAGCATTAATCTAATGAATAAGTTAAGGTGGTAATGAGGTGTTTTTACATTGACTGCTTAGGTAAAGGAACATTAAAACGTTTACAGAGTAATTTTTCTGGAGTCCATGTCTCTGTTTTACGAGTCCAAAATCCATACATTTTTTTGTCAGCATAGTCTTTTAGTCTAACAAGTGTAGGGTCAAAAGTCCTTTCAACCGGTATTAATGCATTTGTAGAATCATCAGGTAGAACTGCTCTTGTAAATCGATCGAACATTATGTCTGGAAGAATACTACGCGGCGGCTCTGTAAAATTAAATGTAGTAATATGTTTTTAAATCGTAGCTACTGTGGTATAAAAATAAATAGCTTACCTTTCTTAATGTTCAGATCAGAAAATGGAAGCTGCGCAATTTTTTTTATTTCTCGTTGTCTTGAGTTCACATTTACTTCATTAAAACTAGAAGTGAAAAAATCAGGAATACTTTGACCCAGAATTCGATCAAACATTCCTTGAGGACACCATTCTACAATCAATTATAAAATAACAATAAAAATTCATTCCGCTCAAACACAGGGTTACAGGGATACATAGTCAGCTGTTTTGTTTTACATATTATACTTAACAGTACAACAACGGAAAAACAGGAAACAATAATGGACATTCTGTACACACTGTGTATACTAACAAAAATTTAAATTAGTAATGACATGTTTAGTTATGTTACCAGGTGGAATTTTGGCCAAAGACGACGATTCACCATAAAACTGATGTTTAGAGCTGCTTTCAATAAATCCATCAATACAATCTGGGTCTACTTTGTTATATTTTGATTTATTTTTCGAATTTGGACTTTTAGGGTCCAAAGAAAAATCATAGTTTGATAAATTATCGGTTGAGTAGATATCATAATCTTCATTTTCATATGCACCAATGCCAAAGGCCTAGACATAAATTTAAAATGTAAAACAATTTTTAAACATAAAGATCCAAAATTTTTTTCCCCATAAATCAATGTTGATCTAACGCAACTAAAAAAAAAACTGTAAGTCACAGCAGCGTTTATCTATTGATTGGGACGTTACATTTTAAATCACTCGAGGTAAACATCAAATAGCTGTTTGTCAAGATTCCGTAACACTGAAAAGGACTACGCTAATTTTTAGGTCTACATAGAAACTCTACAATTGTGGTGAGGATTAAAACTAAACTAACTAAATTTCAAACAATACCTGTATAATAAGTTAAACTTATGTCATGCTGTTACTTAATGATATGCATACTCTTAGACTAGGTAAAAAGCTTGACTGTGAACAAGTATATAGAGTATAGGTTTCCAAAAGTATGTAATTAATACAATTCTTTACAATACAATAAACAAATTAGGATTATACAAAATCAATAAATGCAAACCAAATATACCTGTCCATGAATAGACTTTCCATCAACAGTTAGTTTGCTATATGGTTTATCCGTGAACTTTAAGGATACATTAGATGTTTGAAGACATTTATAGCCAAGACCAAAAGTATCTGTTTTTGGTTTAATTGCTACAGATTCATATTCATATGGCGAAACTTTAAAATTATCTAATAACTCATTTATCTCAAAATCGTCATCATCATATTTTGTATTAGTCTTAGATTTCATTCCAACATTTTCTAGCTCTTTTTTTGTCCTAAGTTTTTCACGTTGTGTTATTTGCGGTCCAATTCCTTGACCTGGTTTCCAACCCATACTTTTGAGCAGTTCAACGCCCCAAGTGGTCCTTTAATAAATTAATCTTATAGTTATTACAAGTTTAAACGAAACAATTAACAGTGTTACACACGTAGTTGGTTTTAAAATTTCTCCTAGAACTGGTTTTCCAGGAATTGGGCCAGTACTAAACTCAGGAAGCTGACGTTTTCTCGAAGACTGATCGCTATATTCTGCTTTAATTTTTAAACTTGAAGAATCAATGCCTAAATCTTTTTTATCCTGAAAAATTTAAGGATTCTGTATTATTAATATTGTATATATCTATATAATCAGTATTAATGAATTAATACCTCTTCGTCCATAAAATCGTAAGCATTTTGTTGTTTAGGAGTAAATTTTGAACTTCTAGAAGATTTAAAAGTACTAGGAGTCCATCCTTCTAGAGAACCAACTGTATTATAAAAACCAGCAGAAAATCCACCAGTAAAAGCGCCATGAAATCTTCTGCGTCCATTTTCATCTTTTACAAACTGTTGTTCAGAATCTTTTCTTTTAACAATTTCATCTGCAGAAAGAAACAAAATTTAATACAAATCGATTATAAGTTTAAATGATTTAGAAAATTAGGACCACATTGTAAAGATTGAAAAGTTCTAAGCTGAAATGCGATTTTGTACAACAAACATTGGATAACATATTATAACTAAATATTTTTTATTGCGACACGCTGCCGTTGTTTCCTCGAGACGACTTCTCCGTTAGCGTGGCGTTACTCTCGAGGTTACGCTAGAAGAAAGGAACGAGCCGCGACGTTGGCTGGCGGAATGGAAGGAAACATACGCTTAAAATTAAAAATATGGAAATCGCATACTGGAAAGAAGATCTATAGTGGATCCGAGGCGAACACACCGCGCTTTGACCGTTTCAAAAACGGATTCCGGAAAAAACGTCTTTTACCGAGACGCGCACAAAAACCGAACCGACTCACCTTCCCGAATGGGGTCCAAGAGTTGTCCGTGAATGACGTATTCGGCGTCTTCCTCGTCGTCTGAAGACGTCATGACGGCCGCTTTTGGCGTCTCTCGCGCCGACCGGTCCGAACGCGATGACGTTGCGGGAGAAAAAAAATAATCAACAGACGACGCGAACTGCACCGGCGAGTGTTTTGTGTCAAAAATATCAATAACAACAATGAACTGTAATATTTGGGTTTAGAGTAACATTGCGGTTTATAGAGTTTTTACTTTTTAACGCCGAACGATTTTGTTCTTAACATTCCGGCTTATCACATCGGAAACGATTATTTTGGCGACCAAAAATTGAAAAAAAAAAAAAACTATAGTTGTTTTTATCAACGAGATGCCAAAACCGCGAAATTTCGAATAACGAAAGTTAAAGAAAAAAAACATAAAATTATATTGTGACAAAAATTAAAAAGATTATGAATGGATGATCCATTATGGATCGTTGTTTGTCGTTGTGATCGTACGCTTTGCCCTGCAAGTGGGTCACGTATTTGGGTAGGCCCGCAACACGTTTCGAAAGTTTCAAACCAATGTTATTTAGCACCGTCCGGAAGCAACGGTAATTTATTGCATTCGGAAAAAGCATCCTGAGCGAGCTCGGATATCTATACGTCAGGTGAACAAGCTAGGTATCACTAGTATTGTTGCTTGATAATAACACCCAAGTGACCCTCACTCCAAAGCGTATAATCCAGTCTTTCTTCCTTTTTATTTTACGTTATATTAAGTTTACTGTACAATACACACCGTTCAAAATAGTAACACACTCAGGGGCGTGACCTACACTACTTCTAGTAAAATACACCGATTCACTGTCTAAAATTTTATTATTAATCGATTAGTTAAAGATTTTATAACTTGGAATGTTTAGTTTTTTGTAACGCTCCAACGAAAAAATATTTAAAAGGTTTTTGAGTTTGTAACTAATTAACTGTCCAAGTACCTTCAATTTTTCAGGTTTTTTTATTCTGACAAAAAAAAAAAAAAAAAACTCTATTGTTTAGAATATAGAACATAATAAATAATATTGTGAAAACAAACATTTAAAAACAAAATAATATCTAAATAACCTAAAAGTTTTACTTTAATAAACATTTTTGTTGTCGATAATACCCACTGAAACTCGAACGCATGGTTTAATTAAGTTATCAGATAGTTTATTTATTTTATGTCTGTTAAGCTACTACTCGTATAGATAATAGGTCCAAATCTTTAAGATGGACCATCCACATTTGTGCGTAGAATTTCCTCCTTGGCTTTGGTCCTAACTATGATGACTGCCGAGTAAACCTTATATTATTGGTAAACGCGTAAAATATTTTTTTATAAAACTTACGCAACAAGGGTCTCGCAAACATTAGAATAATTTACAGACTACCGAAATGATATTATGTTATAGATTGAGTGCTACATTTTGTCATACATATTATTATATTAATTTAGTTTCAGGTATCAAAGATATAAAGTTATACTATTTAGTCGTGATGTTAGAATTTCGTATAGGTTTTGCATGGGATTCAGTAAGAATCTGTGTTGCAAACTTTCAGCACTGTCAGTTTGAGTTTGTATTATGTTATGAGTATTATTATTTATTTTTTAAAGATTTATTTAAGTATTATAGAGATTGATGTACTTTAGTACCAATTGAAAATCAATATTTTTTTGTAAGTTGACTAACTCAACTCAAACCTTGAAGTAGTTATAGAAATAAAAATTTTCAAAATATAAAATTAGATATCAGACATCACCGAATATGTCTTTGATAGATAGCGTAAATTTGGTAGAAAACATTGCAACATTTATCAACACACTTGTTTTATGCTATGAACAAACATTTATGTTAATGACATGTTTTAAGAATTTAAACATTTTAAAACAGTAAACAAGCCACATTTGTGTATAACAAAATAAAGTCTTGTTTTTCAAATTAAAGTCATTGATTCAAACAATTGAAAAGTAAACCTAAAAAAAGAAAATTTTATTTTTATTCAATATTTAATACTATTAATTCAACAAAGCATCATAGTAGAGAAGATTTGTAAACAATAGCACATATATAATGCAATCATTTTATAAGAAAATAACATTCATTCAATCACACTGTTGTATTCAATTTCTACATGTGGCCTTTCTTTTCGTTTAACGACTTTCTTGACTTTTATAGCGGCAATGTCCTAGGAAAAAAAAAACATAAATATTACTACAATATAACATGAATAAAGCAGAAAACATAATGAATCTGTCATGAAAAAGTAGCAAAGCACACAAATTTACTTTTAATTATTATTAATATATAATAAAATGTTCTCAAGTAAGGTTATAACTAAAGACCGGATTTATATGCATTTTAAATTGTAAAATATGCATGCAAACATGCACTAGAAAAAGTCAAAATATGCAAGGAAAAAATGCAAAACATGCAAAATAAAATTTCAATTTTATATTTGATTTTAATTTTGCAGTGATAATTGTTTATTAATTTTATTACATTTTTCATAAACAAAAAGTTACATGTATAATATACGAGTAGTACAAAAATTTAATATTTTGTTAAATTGTAATTTAATTTTTAAACATTGATATATTGTAAAAAATATTTTATTAAAATTAAATAGTAGATACATTGGTGATATACTGATATAAATAGGAAAAAAGTACGAACAATTTTATTGAAGGTAGTGAATTATTAATTTGAAAAACAATAAGTTATCAAAGTATGTTTCATGTTTATTTCCGTGAAATTATGACGGCGATCTGTAAGAATGTACTTGTATGACGAAAAACTGCGTTCGACATCAACACTGGTGATTGGAGCATATTTAAAATTTGCTAGTATATCCGGCGAATAATTTGGAACAGATAAATCGTCGAAATTAGCACTGTCACCTTGAAGTATTTTCGAAATTTCTTTTAAAACCATATTCCTTTATTTTTATTCAAAACGTTATTAAATTTTGTTTTAATTATTGTACTATTTGCACTAGTAGGAAGTTCATTAACAGAGTTTTCCACTTGTTCTAAAATTTTTAACGAGTCTACAAGGGACAAATTTGAGGTTTCAAGCTTTTTTATACTTTCAACGATACATAAAAAATTTGCTTTAATGTAAGCAAGATCATATTTTACATTAAATTTATTAAAAATTGATTTACAATTTTGAATGCATTTTGCATTATTTTCTAAGTTTTCAATCACATTTTTGAACTCTTCAAAATGATCTGCGTAAAAAAAGGCTGACTCTAGCCAAGTACCCCAACGGGTAATTATTGGCTGCGCTGGTAAATGTGTATTTGGCAACATTTCTTTATATAATTGAATTCTATACGGAGCCTTTGAGAAAACCTTTTTTCCATTATTAATTAAATCATTAATGTCACCAAAATTATCTATAATTTTTTCAGCAATTCGGTGAATACCATGTGCAACACAAGTTACATGTACAAGATTCGAATAAAATGGTTTTAAATTTTGTGGAACTTTTGTCATATAAGGAGCAGCATCAGATAACATCAACAAAACTTTATCATCATTGTTACCTTCAGGCCACAATAGTTTAAGAGAATTGTTTACAAATTGTGCTATGGTTGAATTATTGGTTTTTTCGAGAACTGACGATGTTAAAAGATACGATTTAGATGGCGAATCGGCATTTAATTTACCAACAATAAAATTTACTACATATTTTCAACGAGGATCAGTAGTTTCATTAACAGAAAAAAATATGTATGAGCTGCCTATGATTTCTCGAATATTTTGTAAAACATCTGTGTAACATTGATTTAAATAGTTTTTTCTTAATGTACTTTCATTTGGTATATGTTTTTTATTGTACTTTTCCAAAAAAGATTTAAAGTTTTTATTTTGTAATTTATATAAAGGTATGTTTGAAGAAATTAATGTATTACAAAGTTCTTTGAAAAATTGTGATTGATTTTCTATGGATGTGGATGCTTCATGAACAAAGGTTTGTTTAGAAGAAGATTTGTTTAAACATTTTTCATGTAAAAATGATTTTGCATGTTGATCAATTTGAAATTTTTTTTCTGCTGTTACTGATTTTTGACAATTTTGACAGAAAACTGTTGTATTATTTAATATTTTGAAAACCTCACCAGAAATATTGTACGGTTCAATCCATATTCTCATTGATGCAAGTTTTGAATTTGGAATTTTGGGCATTTTAACTGGTGTATTACAAAATAATTATTGTCGAAAAAAACGTAGGTACACTAACGTCTTGTCTACAGCGTAATTCTTACTAACAATAATTGTCTTGGATAAATGTAGAAGTGATTGTAATATAATATGTTGCTGTACAAATTATGTTTATAAGTAATTAAGTAACAACATTTTGTTGCAAGTCTAGTAATCCAAAGTACTACTCCTTCCTAGTTATTCAAAGAAGGAGACGGCAAGTAACCACTATCCATTCATAAAAATAATGTTAAAACATATTTTAATAATTGAATAAAACTACAAATGAATATTTAAATGTAAATGTAAAAAAAAGCCAGGATCACTCTAGATCGCGTGGATAGTTGAATGGAGTAGCAACTATGCTTTGGGTGGGTCACTAGTTTAAAGTTTGTGCCCCTTTAATAATAAATCAGGTTGCCAAACATGCAACACATGCGCATTTAACACATACTCATATAAAATAATTTACAATTCACAAATATCATACTATAATACACTTATACCTCAATATCTTCTAATTGTTCTTCATTTTCTTCATCTTCAGAATAAACAAAATCAGAGACATCTTCGTCGTCATTTAAATCAACTTCATCAACATCATCATCTTCAATTTCAGATTCTAATTCTTCGCCTTCGGTATATTCTAAATCTTCATCCTAAAATTTTTAAACAATGTTTAATAAAATATTATACTAGCGCGTTCCTTTAAAAAGCAACAATATTCAAATGCTTTACACTAACATCATCTTCTTCTCCTTCTTTTTCAAGAGCCTTTTCAAATGCGTTTTGGTTTATATTATACATATCACCATACTGGAAAAAAAATATACAAGAATATTAATAATATAACAATACATAATATATTTGTATAATAATTGGTGTAAGAGTACAATAACTATTCAGAATGTTTAAACACAAAAATCTTCTGCACAAATAAACCGAGTACATCAATCTAGTTTCAATAATATTTTACATCACATTAAGAAGTATTTAAATTAACTGAAATTAAAGCAAATATTGATCAGTTTCATGCTATGAGGACTGTAAACTATTGATTTAAGCTAACTTAGCATACTCATGTATTTTAATCATTGTTATTTAAACACACGTACTGTTCCTTTTTTAAGTCTTTCAACTAATTCTTTTTCAATGACGTTATCCAAACGAGCAGCAATTTCTGCCTTGTACTCCCTTCGTTTAACTCTTTTTTCTACTTTTCTTGGCATAGAAACTAATTCTTTCCTAAAATGACGTATTTACAAGAAATTTAATGAAAATTATAATAATTAAAAGCATCATATTAAATCTTACTGTGTTTTCAGTTTGAGTTTTCTCATTCTAATTAAGTACTGCGTAATTCGAACAAAACGCTGTTTGCACATAGATTTTAAGGCGCCTGGCCAGTATAACATGTGTTCGTTCATTTGCTGTATGGCTTTTTGAAAATTCCTGGACAGCTTTATCTTTTCCCATTGTCTTTTTGGATAAACAGATCTAACAAATAAATAGATTAGAATACAAAAAAATTAACAATATTACAAAACCAAATACCTTTCTGCTGTTTTTAAGAACAGATATATGATCCCCTTTTCTTCTCTCACGGTAGCATAACGACTATTGGCCAAAGGACAATGCGTGCGATTACACAAACCAGATAAATTGTATTCGTTACGGCAAAAGTTTGAAGTGTCAGTTCTAAAAAAAAAAACCATTTGAATACAAATAACGTCAAATAGATAAAAACATTTTGTCAACTAAAAAATAATTTACTTGATCTTAAATGAACAGAATGTATCTTTTATGATAGACCAAACAATCTGAAAAATAGACATATTGTTTTAAATTTTTGTCCAATGATAAGTATAGTAGCGTATGCCGTATAAAAGTGTATTGTATACTTGAATTAATAAAAGATAAAAGTTGATTGATAAGTTAACTATAGTTTCATTATATGATTATTTTTTACTTTTTTTAGGAACTTAAGTAGGCACTTATATTATTTTAGAGAAATAATTATTTTTATCCACGAGTCAATATTTTATGTTTACTTATTAGAATCATATTTTAAATAAATAATCTTAAGTTTAAACACTGGTTTAAACAAAAAAATATGTATTCGTACATACAAAGGTATTATGCTCTTAAAAAATGGAATACTATATTATGTACTTTATAGGATGTAGGTACCAAATTAGAAAAAAACTAGGTTTAAAAATTGACGTCTTAAAAGTTAAATAATGTTAAGCCGAAACATAATACGAGTGAAAAAGTTACTTAGTACGTCATGTAGGTATACAATTTTTAAAGTAATGTATAAAAGATTCACGGAAACAGTTCAGATAAAAATTACATTTAGGTTTGGAATTTGAAACAGAATATATGTAATTAAGAAGTATGGTTAATTTTTTTTGTAGTAATAATACTGTAATAAGCCAATTATTATTAAATTAAAAAAAAAAATGTACTAACAGGTAAGTATTACAATATTATATTTTGTCTGAACATTAATAATGTGATGCACTATCATCTGATACCAGGGTTGGTAATATTCGTGTATAAAATGTTTTATACGTTACATGTATAATACCCTACGTATAAAACGTATAAAACGTATAAAATGTATAAAACATATAAAGCTTTATAACAATTAAGACATAAAGAATAATATTAGGTAGAAATTACTTTCTTTGAAATCTACAATTTTTATAATGGGAATAATAGTATATTACTGTACATTTTTACATTTTAATAAGTATAAACTTAAGAATTTCAACAAATTTTAGAACTTTCTTAAATAATAAATTTAGAATCAAATTAAAATTCAAAAGAAATTGTTTTTAGTATTGTTTAGTATTATTAATTAAAAAAGAATGAAAGTAAACTTTGGTACCACTTAGTAATTATTAATATAACAAAATTAAAACAATTGTCTTTTATGTTACTATAAAAAAAAATATATATATAATATATTATAATTATTATTACACTTTAAAATAAAATAAAAAATTAAGATGAATAGATTAGTTACTACTTAGTATTTAGTATAAAAAATTATAAATAATCACATATATTTTCTTTGGAAATAGTATTAATTATTAAATATTAATACTCATTTGATTGGTTTTTTTCTCCTATTTTAAGTGAATAGTATTATACTATAAGCAGTTCTATACTGTACGTTTTATACGTTATATACGAACGTATAATACATGTTTTAAACTGTACTGTATTATACGGTCCAACCCTGGATTTAATATCTGTGATAATTGAATTATTTCTTATCAATATTAACTGAAAATTAATAATTATTATTATAGACCTTATACTACCTAGGAGAATTAATACATTAAATATTCATACATAAAATAAAATAATAAATAAAAATATAAAAATAAAATAATTTCTGTTTAGTGCAGCAAAAAAAAAAAAAAAATTGTATACTGTATAAAACGTATAAAACTAAGCAGTTCTATACTGTACGTTTTATACGTTATATACGTACTTATAATACATGTTTTAAACTGTACTGTATTATACGGTCCAACCCTGTCTGATACATTCAAATAACAGATATGTTGGATATTCATTGTACGAAATAGCGAATTTTTAATGAAAATTTGGCTATCTTCACATTGCTATAACTTCAGAATTATGTCTAACCGGGCGATCACACCGTAATCCAAACAAACTATTTATTATATTGAAAGAGGGCAAAAATATAAACGCCAATCAACTAGATTCAACAGTATGTAACTGGGTACCTAGTCAATACCTAATATATAGTACAAATATGTACGTTTTGAAGTGCAAAAATTATGATGATACTGGGCAACGTTAACAAAATCGTTCCACCGTGTACATGGAGACCAGAACAAAAACGCAAACAACGACAAAGTTTATTTTATCGCGACGGTCTTTTATCGTCTTTTATCTTTTTAAAAAAATTTTTTGGTAAACGATTGAAAGAAAAAAAACCACACACCTACAATAATAACAAATGTTTTTATTATAACCATTGTGCAGTGCCCTTGGCAAAGAGCGGCAGCCCAATTTCCCGGTTCCACAGTCTATTTTTTTCTTACTTAAAACCGTTTTGAAGTGCACACTCGAAAATATTATACTATAAGAATATTTTTTACTAACGTCGTCTTGATCCATGATTCTGAGATTTGACGATACACTCGGGCAACCACGAGAACGATCGTTTCACAAACGACAATTTTCAATACTGTTTCTACTTGTTAATATGAATATTGAATATAAATTTATTAATTTTATATACAAATAAAACTGGAGCGAATTCGACGAGCGGCTCGACGGATATGGTCTCGAAATGGCATTTTTTTGTGTAAGTTTCTAAATATTATTTTGATTGTTATCAATTCGGCCGCGGCGTAGTTTTTAAGGTTACGAACACGCGACAATCGCGGCGCCCGCGGGTGATAAGAACGACGTTTTCATAGTCCTTGGCGCGGCGACCGCGGTTGAAGATATCCGAACCGATCGCCGTCGAAAAAAAAAATAATAGTTTTGCTCCGTTCTTATTCAGAATTCAGAAAGCTGTTGTATTATGGTGTTCGAAAATGTCATAAAATACAAGCTTTTAAAATATTTCAATGGAAAAAAAAAAAAATCAGTCGCAAGTGAAGCGGCGGGATAAACTAATTTGGATAGTTCCAAAAAGCAAAAAAAAAAATTTTCAAACGTTTGGAAAAAAACCGTATAAAATTTTTTTAAAAATAGTTCTAAAAACGTTTTTAAAATATTATAACGACCGTTTTTATAAATATCATTTAAACATTTCCATAAAACGTTTGAAATTAATTTTTATATTATCTAACATCATTAAATATATTATGTAGGTACCTATATAAAAATTATTCAAATACCTAAAATATTTTTTCTTCGATAGTATATAATATTATTATTTATTGTGATTGAACCGATAGTATCATCAAATTTAAAATTAGTCAAAGTCTATGTAAGTATGTAGGTATATTAAAATTGTTTGAAATTGTTATCGCGTTTGAACTCTTTCTACAAAAAAAAAATCTGTTCATACTTCTGGTTCCGACCTCATTAAACTATTTTAAAAAGTTGTCCAATTTTAACTGCAAAAAAAATCTGATTGGTTGATCCTATCATGATGGGCTGGAGCACACATTACAGAAGATTTTCGAGGACACCTATAACAGTCTTATGTAAAAATGATTAATCTCCCCAACTTAATTTGGTGGACCAAAATTTTGTGTCAAATAGACAATAATTTGGTATTTAGTAAATATGCAATCGATGTATTTGAAAATGTTGAAATCACTCTACAAAATTATAGGTTAGATTGACGTAGCGACTAAGCTTTGGGTGAGTCGGTGGTTTGGAAGTTGTGGTTCATTTAATATCTGAAAGTAATGATAAATCGTTGCATTTGAAAAAAACGATTCTGAGCGAGTTCAGTTATCTAGTATACGACGTCCTGGTAAAAACCATACTTAACAAAAAATATCCTTGGAAAATTATTAAAAATTTAAAAATACCTAGCAAAAACTTTTTTCAATCTTTTATAACATATTAAATTAATTTAGTTCATACAAGTTTGAAAACGACGTGGAATAATATATGTTATAACGGTAGGCGTATAACCTATAGCTGTTCTTACGCCGGATTTGGCGATTTCGCCATTTTTGTCGTTTTCGGCACATAACTCAGAAAATAATCAAAATATCAACAAATTCTTCAAATAAAATAAAATTTTTAATCGAAAACTCAACTATTATGAGGTATTTAACGTAACGATTGGAGCACTCCTCATAACCGAAAACGTTATTACAAACTTGAACATTTCATATTTTCGCCGTAAAATTTTCGATTTTGTTTTTGTTTTAGGGGTAAAACTCAAAAAGTAGGCAAAATTTTAAAAAAAACTTTAACCATAGTACCGCCGCAGTCCAAAACCTATCATTAGAGGTACTGACATTTAAAGATTTGAGCATTCCTTCTATCCGAAAAGTTTTTGACAGAAAAACAAAAAAAAAACAAAACATCACATTTCAACAGCCATACATTCCTCGCTCGAATCTAAAAATTGGCTATATTTAGAGAAAATCCAGAAAAATATATATAGATATTTTTATTTCAGCGAGTATTAGGAACTACCTACTTGAAACTATAAAGTTAACTGTACTATATATGACTATCACAGGTACATTATACCTGTGAGGTTTATAAAAATTAAGTCCAAATAAGAAATTTTATTCGTTAAAAATTGTGGATATCGATCGACTCAATTTTATTCCAATAAAAAACCAAACACATGTAATTTAGGACTTATATTTAGACTTAGGGTACCCATACATGCAGTGTTTTAATGGACAATATAAAAAATAGTTTACCAACATAAATGTATATAACTTTTTATTTAGTAAAAGTACAATTGTTAATGCTATACGTATAAATATATTACTATAATCTTAGCAAACCGTATGATGAATATTATATAGGTACTTATTTACTTGAACACAAATTATTACACAAAACGTATACAATGGCTAAGACATTTCCTAAGTATTCGGTTTTACAAATTATGTTAAATATTCTCTATCGACCGCCAAATAATATATATATATAATACCTAATAATTATTAAGTTTGTAGTTCGTTCATAGGTACCGATATTAACTGTCGTCAAGTGCCTTATAGTAAGTACCTACTATACGTAAGCAGAAAAAAAATTTGAACTTTAGCTGTTTAATAAAAAAAAAAAAAAATATCCATAGTGGTCGTTTTGTGAAATTTAGTTCAAAATCACGAAAACCCGACAGCTAGAGACAATTGTCGCACATAAAGTCGGATTTTTAAACCGTCGGAATTATTATTGTTCGTAAAACGTTTATCGATTTTTGCAGTAGATTCTTATGGACTATATTATGTAGGGGTATACGTACGCAAGCTGTAAAATGTCACTATAATTAATATAAATCGTATTATTTCGAAAAGGTGTTTTACTGCAGACGAAAAATATGAAAATGATTATATATAATATATATATAATGATATTATTTATGTTGCGCAGACTTTGCAGTGCACAGCACAAACCGCATATATATATATCTATATTATTATTTGAATTTTTATGATATAAAATCTTAATCTATAATATTATAAGAGAATTTTTTTTCAATCAGGTGTGTTGTTATACACGCTTACAAAGCAGGGTGTACACCTGTATGATATCTATCAGCTTTTTTTTTTTTTAATATTTACAATAAATCGTTTACTCCATTCCAGGAGAGAATAATCCGTTTTCGTGCATCTCAACTCACGGCTTCGGCAATGCCGGACTTCTGTAACTTCCTTCTCCGAGCGTACACGACGTTAGACCACGCGTTACCCAAAGTCAAACTTTTCTGACGATTCCTTTTCTTTCAAAGGACGAGGCGGAAAAGTTTGACGGACTGATTATTATTCTCCCGTGGAACGGAGTACGACACTGTACAGTACAGTACTTGTCACAACAATATTATATATGTACTTGTATAATGTAAAAATTAAAAAAAAAAAAAGTAACACAAATAAAAATTGTTGCTTTACGCTATCGATAAAACAATCATAAGTGATATGTATTACGCGAAATACATAATATTACAATTATTATGTTTTCGTCTAAAAACTATTGATTTGATTGGATTTCGTTGAAAAAAAAAAAAACAATATACCTACGTAGGTAGGTGGTAATTATTATGACTACGGTTATGTATATTAATAAAAACTGTGGCGCGTAACAAACACATAATGATGATAATAATTAGCATTAAATTAAAATACACTACACTATTCTATTACACATCAGAACGGAACAATCTGGAGAAAAAAACAAATATTGGTAAATATCGTTCGATCGCGGCACAAGTCAGTGTGAAAAATGAAAAAAAAAAAAAAAAAAAAAAAACTATAAAAATGGCGTTTACATGGATGTCGTGTGCCACTGGTCCTCAGCCGTCTCCTTTCCGTTTTCCACGGCCTTGTGAGACATCAGTTCCAAATCGTTTTCGGCCAGTTTCGCGACTATTCCGGCACCGTACGCGTCTCCCAGCACGTTGACGGTCGTTCGGAACCGATCGCTGAAAATTAATATAAACATAATGTTCAACTATTATACAGCTGATAAGGTATCCGGTAAAAGTCGAGATGCTACTCCGGCTGTGATAAAAAACTATTGAAAGATGCGGTTGTTTTGAAGACAAAAAAAGTGTTTACTTTCACAATCAAATAGGACGACGAAGATATACTATCCAGTGTGAGCAGGTATTGAAAAAATAACTCTCAATTATTTATCAGTTTATATTCATTTATAGTAGGTACATAAGCTAAAAAAAAAAAAAAAAAAAAAATCTTGATTTCAGTAATTAGAACGCGGGTGCTTATACCTAAATATATATATCATATAAGTTAATCTGTTTCTTATTGTGTACGAGAGGAATGCATTTTCCTGTCAAATCTAGGGTGGGTATTCGGGAGGATTATATTTTTTGAAAAGACTGGACTGAAAGAGTACTTATGTTATGTTTTAAAATATACGTTTCGAGTTAATCCATTAATTTATAAGTATTATAGCTTATAACATGAATTTGAACGATACGATAGACGGATATTTTTAATACGATAGAAACATTTGAGCAAACTCAGTTTACCAGTTATCGTTGTCGAGAAATCACGTAAAACACAATAATATTCGCTTATTGGTGTCCGCGCATAAGCTATAGGTACAGTTATTCAATAGAGAATCGTTTTCTAAAAATATGAAAATGAAAATTTTTCTGTCCGTTTTTTGACGACAAAACAATATTAATTAATATGACCAACGATTTCCAAACTTTTTAAACCTCGTTTTTTAACAATAATATTATGTTGTTAATAGCTTTTGGTTACACTCGTGCGCTTTGGCCGGTAGCTCGGTTATTTTATACTTATGTTAAGTAAAAGTATTGTTTTTCTCTCTCTAAAGTGCAATCACAGAAAATCACATACTATTTTTATAAAACGTGTAAAAAACAAAAAACAATACGAATTTTCGTTAATTTTTGAAATTCTTTCATTACGTCCTTTGAATGTTGCAGTCAAATTTATATGAAACCGTTTGCACTATCTGCACTCGACGTCTGACTTATTAAACTTTTATACGTGGTTGTAGTACGTTTATTAGAATAATATGTTTTCGAGATGTCAAACATATAATAATATACAGAGCATCAAAAAAAATTAAAAAAAAATTATCAATCTTATCGTCAAAATTAAAAAGAAAACGTGGTAATATTCTCGAAAAGTTTACATAGAACATAATTAATTATCTGTATAATCGATTGTCGATTCTTTCGAACTCTATTTACTGGCGTTTATGGTTCGTTCTTTTGAATTTGTCGTTTCTAAGTTCAACCATGTATTATGACGTATAGCTTATACACAACGAAAAACTAATACGACCGCATTATTCGCGCGCACTGGTGAAAATAATTAACGCGTGCGTTGATTTTTTGAACGTTTGTTAGTAGTTTATCTGAAAAAAAGAAAAGAAAACAATTCTCAACGATTCTCGGAACTCATAAAAAAATGGTCCGAAAAGCGGCTATCGCTGGTACGTAGATACAAACCACGTTTTACGAGCTATAAAGAAATAAACAAATTTTTTTTTAATCTCAAGCTGTTAAAGTTTTACTTTTTATGGCGTAGGTAATTCGCTCTTTTATCATCTTTGCGTAAGCGCGACCAAGGGTTTTTCGTAGCTGCTTTTTAATAGTTTCAACGGTGTGAAAACCGCGAGTGAATTTATATATGTAATAAATATTTGTTCGCATGTAAGATTTTATACCGTTTTTTTTAAATGGGCTGCGGGCGATTGGTATAAAGACCATCTTGTACTTCATTCTATTTACAGCTTGTTTGCCCATATTCATTACATCGCATTAGAAGCAAACTGAAAGATCTAAGATTGTGGATTTTCTCACAAAAATGTGTAAAATTACCATCCTCCCTCATACTTTTGTCTCTAGCCATACGCTAATGATTACCGCGTACGAAATCGTAATCGAATAATAATCGTACATTCAACGCTGTCTGAATTTCGGCTATTTGTTTATTCGACGGTTTTTTTTCTCCTCTAAATCCTGAGATCCCGCGGCGAAAAGTCTCGTCGAGACAACAAAAACGCAAATCTTAATTCTGTCTTCTTATCCTTTGCTTTTCTCCCTGCAACTATATGGGGTCGACCACTTTCGTCCTATTCCTCCACTTATCACGACCATTCCACGTCCCCTACACACACATTACCAACCGTCATATCATTTTCAATTGTTTCCATCCACCATCTTTACTTCGGTCTCTTCCTCTATGTACTTATTTTTCCGTCAACGTTCACTTTCATAACTGCTCTTACTGCTTTACCTTAATTTTGTATAATTATTATGTATATACGGGTACTCACAGCAACCAATCGACTGCGATGATCAACGACACGTCATCGGCCGGCAATCCCAGTGTGTCCAATACCATAACCATCGTCACCAATCCGGCCTGTGGTATTCCCGCGGCTCCAATGGAAGCCATCGTAGCAGTTACGCTGAAGAAACAAAAATATAGTTATAGAATATCCGTACCTAGTTACAACATGAAAGTTGAGAGAGAATTAAAAAGAAAAACTAAAAATCGTTAGTGGAGACGAATCCTTATGGTGTTTATCAGCATTCCCAGTTGATTCCCCATTTGGAAACAAAAATTTCAAAATTATAAGAAAACGAATCCATCCGGTGCGTTCAACGGGATACCCAGTTGGGACACTTATAGGTTAGGTTAGGTTATCCATGGACCGTGGATTCCCGGTGCTACGGGAGAAGCGTTCTCACAAATTGCTGCGGCTCAGTCTTTCGCACGGCCGAGACAGTTACATCGTTTCTTCGTCATGTTTAAGTTGGTTAAAAACGCAAAAAAATAGGTACGGTTGATTTCGGAATAAATAATAAGTCGGATAGTCGTTTTCTGCAAGTATAAACTTCACGGGGAGGAATTCAAATCGGTTTTCCGAATCGTTAGATCAGTTTGGAACGGAAAACGTTCAAATTCTTACATACATTATGACTTGTGTGTAATACAGACAGACGGACAAAAATCGTGGTCGCCGCTTAAGCGATTGAGGCCGAGTAAACCGAATAGCTGGTTACGTATTTATGTTCCGGCGGCGTACGTGATTTAAACGCCTAATAATAATTATTAACTATTGTTAGCGCAGTTGACCCCGTTGAGCCGGCCCGTTAGAATATCCGGCGGAATTTAAAAAACCACCCCGAAAAAATGTTTTTTCATTGTTCCGCAGCTGATTATTTCCACTGCTACACCTATACTTGTCTCTAGAGAAAAATTACCGAAAGCATAAGTATCCGGATGGAAATACAGATCGAAATAAGAACGCACGTACCTGACGGCGGCAATTTTGCCGAAACTCAATTCCATTCCCTTCAGCTGAGCGATGAAAATCGCGGCCACCGCCTCGTACAGCGCGGTCCCGTCCATGTTGATCGTGGCACCGATGGGCATGACAAACCGCGACACGCGAACGTCGATCTTGTTGTTCTCCTCGAGACACGCCATGGAGATCGGTAAGGACGCGGAACTGAAGCGGGAAAAGTTTAGAAAAAAAGAAAACAAATTATTGTTTCCGTTTTTGTCCGAATTACTATTTATATACGTGTATGATAGCGCGGGCTGCATCCGGAATGCGTCTTTTCGGTTCGCGCGAAAAAAGTATAATTTGTAGTATACAAATACACGAATCTGCTGAGTGCCAAAATGTCGCGAGATCGATTTTCTTTTTTTTTTTTCACGTAAAAGTTTTGCGAAATATTTTATTCGTATGGGAAACGTATCTGCCGCACAAAAAAAAAAAAAAAAAAATACGCGTTAGTTTCCGAGGGACTCATTCACATGCAACGTGAACCGCCTTATACAATATTATTGAAACGTTATATAAATAGGTCGTTTTCTAGGTCGAGCACATTTTTTTTTTTTGGAAATCATCGCGTGATTATTATTCGAAAATTCTCGTTAAAAATTGGTTTTTTAGCCGTAAATAATTATCCATCGTCCGTCGCCGTTTTCAACTGAAATCTCGTTTCTTTTCAGATACCAATGAAAGTTCTGAGGTTTCAAAAAACGGTGCGCGATCTGCCGCTGACGATTAAAAACTATAATATTCTTATGTTTTTCCCTGTATGGTCGCTGAATTTCCGTCCACGTATAATAATACTTTATTCATAATACGTATTCACGGCGTTGGGTCAGTCTAACCAAAAAAAATAAAAAAAAATTCTTTTGTCTCGTTGTTTAAAAAATCACCTGGAAGCCGTTCCAAAGGCCGTTATGATGGCTTGACCCATGTTCAGCGTAAACTGGAACGGCAGTTGACGCGTGAACACGCTGTACATCAGTGGCAAAAGTACGAACCCGTGGATGAACAGACCAAACACTACCGTCAGGAAATACATTCCCAATCTGCCGACGATCGCGCCGAAATCGTCCAACTCCAAGACCTTGGACGCCACCAAGAAGAGCACACCCATCGGTGACAGCCTGCGAGATGAAAAAAAAGAATGCCGGAATTTAAAGTCAAATGCTTCATTCCTATTTCATTTCAGGTGCGGATAAAAGCGAAGGGGAATGGGTGTAACGTCCCCAAATTAAATAATAATAATAATAATACTATAATAGCAATTAGGTAACAATATTTCGTTGCAAGTCTGGTAACCCAAAGTATAGTACTCCCTACTAGTTATTCAAAGAGGGAGACCACTGACCATTCATAAAAAAAATGTTTAAACATGTTTTAATAATCAGATAAAACTACAAACGGATATTTCGATGTAAATGTAAAAAAGAACCGGGGGATCACTCTAGGTCGCGTGGGTAGTTTGACGGAGTAGCGACTACGCTTCGGGTGGGTCACTGACTTGTGAATTGTGATTTAAGCGTATTGTTTCATATCTGAAAGCAGTATAAATCATTGCCTTGAAAAAAAAAAAAAAAACGATTCTGAGCGAGCTCAGTCGTCTACGGTGTCTCAGTTGTGCACACGTCCTGGTAAATTTTTCGAGAGTTTCAAAGTTCTATATACTTAGGCCAAAAATTTTCAAAATCACTTCATCAAATCTGTATCATACCTAGTATAACAGTGAGTAAAAATTTCAGCTTGTTCCGATCGTTATTTTGGATCTTATGGCCAAAAAACTAAATCGACTAAATTTAAGTTAAATGTTTAAAATGGCTGAAAGTACTTACCATATCACCCAATTGGTCATCAACATTACGGCCTCGCCCAAACTGTCGAAGAAAGCGAGTAACGGCTTTCCGACGGGCCCCAATTTGCCGACACATATTCCAAAAGCCACGGAGAATGCGACCAGTCCGAGTACGTTCGATCCATCAGTCATTTCATGTTTCATTTCATAATCGTAGATGTTGGTCGAATTTCCTAAAAACGATTTTATACGAGATATTATAATATATAATAGGCACAAGGCCGCAAAATAATTTCAACTTAAGTTGAAAATAATTTAACGGTAATATTTGACGGATTTGAGTAAGTATTACAAATGTCTTTCAATTTAAATTATTTACGTCATCAGAATGATAATTCACGATTAATATGCAGAACGGAAAAGACAGGAATCGATTGAAAAAAGTAATATTTTTTAAACAATTTTCGTACGCCGATTCGTTTAAAGTTTGATTAAATATGAACAATATTACATCGCTAAACTTACATTTGAGATAATTGTTTTGATACTGTACTGTTCCACGTTTAATTATAGGTAATTGAATAAATTTTTTATTGGAAAAAGGTACTGTATTAATGTTTTGTACATTAAAGTCGTTTTTACGGACATTTCCGTCCCCTAGAGTCAACCCAAACCAAATTTGTTTTTCTGCTGCTCTGACATAAAAAAAAAAGCACTTTTTCGGTTCATTCGAAAATTCAACTTCTTAAGCCCGTGATGTGCAGAGCATGTATACATCTTGAATTGAATTAAAATCGATTGGGATTAAAATAAAAAGTCGTTAAAACACAAGAATTAAACGAGAAGTAAATACATAGGTAATAATAAAAAAATTTACCTGGTAAAGACGCGTTGTGGCCAACAGGTAGTTCAAGTACTGTCCGGTACTATATAAAAAAAAAAAAAGGAAAAAATAATATTTTAATACTGCAGTTTGTCCCAACACAGGCGAGAGTTATGTACAGAGTGTGGTAAAATGGAGACTCACATTTTAAATTATTTTCGATTTTCGTTAAGTTAAAATTTGAAAATAAGATCGTCAAATTTGTGGTATTGACGGGCACTGCCAGAAACTAACCTACCCAAGTAAAGGGAAAAACGGTATGGATCTCGTGAGTTTGATTGGACAAGTATTGATGAACGAACTGGGTGACTTTTTCCGTGTGACAAACAGTAACGTTTTGAGATTCGATGCTTCTGTTGTCGATTGATCGTTTCCGAGTAGTTTTGTCAAATTTTAGAAATTTTATTTTTTTTTTTTTTCCAAGAGGAATTTTTGAAGTTTAAAATTGTACATAGGTATATTAAGTTAAATCGTTTGTTTGTTTTTCCATTATAATAATGGTTCTTTCAAAACAGTGAATTGTCATAAAATATTCGAATAATATGGAAATTTGTATCTGACTGTCAGAAATTTCCAACTTGCATCACTTCAGTTTCTGTAGGCAAACTTCCTGAAACTCCTGAAAACGTGATTTTCCATTTAAGGTTAAGTCCAAACTGTTTCATTTGGACGACACAATTTTAAACATCTAATGGGAAAATTTTAGCGGTTACTTTCTAAAAATACAATTTTTTTACTCGAATACTGTTCTGTTTTTTTTTTCTTCCAAAATTCAACCTGAACACTTCGAACTCCATTCTGCCATACTCGCTATGTATGAATTAAAAATATAATACTATATAAAAATAAAATACTCACTGTTTTTATTGTAGCTTCGACAAGATTGTCGGGAAATATATTTCTGTAAGCATTTATCAATGGTTGAATAATAAAATTACATAGTACCTATATAACTAAATTTAATTTCATTATTATTTCAAAACTAGACACGCAACATCAAATTCCAATAGTTATAAGATATTCATTACGTTTCAACACGAATTCGTGTACGAGTACACGAATATTGAAATCATTAAATGTAAATTAAATCGATCTCGTGTTTCAGATAAACTTTTTATTATTAACTCCTCAAACAACTGTAGTATGGTTCTGTGAACGGTAGACCTCTGCAGTGGAATAAAATTATTGTTCTCGATTTTTTTTTTTTTTTTTTAGCGTAAGATTTTATTAGCGTTCAGGATAAAAATTAAATTTTAGTTTTTAACGGTTTCGGTTATGACAAACCTAATCAAATCTAATATGGTGTCTTCCGTGGTCATCGGTCGTGAATTCTGCGACTGGGCCGCCTTCTGTTCATCTTTCGACATCATCCGTCCGGGGTGGATCAACATTACCCAGAAGATTCCCTGGAGCACCGCCATAGTCGTAGTCGCCGCGTAGTACGCGATCGACTGAAAACCGATCTTCTTCGAAAGTGACAGGTCTAGCGATCCAATGGCTGACACGATGGACGACACGAGCAGTGGAACAATCAGCATCTTGAGCATGCGAAGGAAAATGTCACCGGGAAACTGCACGTAGGTGATCTCACGTTTCGACCATCTGTATGAATGTATAAAAAAAAAAAAAAAAAATTAAGTAAATTAAAAAAATATCGCTATCCGTGAGAAGTCGCAGTTTTTAACGATTTATTAAAACCGGCCGCGGAAATCCGTAGAAAGTTATTTTCAAAAATGAATTTTTCCCTCAATGTTTTCACCGATCATTATTGTAACCGATGAAACGGTATTACGACGAGAACTAATAAAAAAAGGAGAAAAAGAACGGAAGCGTAAATTTTACGTGCGGAATGAAAGAAAGGTAGGAAATTCTAGGTCGGGTGGAAATAGTTGTTTGAAGTAGGTAGCGAAAACGCTTTGGAGCGGGCAATTTTTTTTAGATAGGTCAATAGTTTGAAAGTTGTCGTTTATACGTATTATTTATAGTGTCTGAAAGCAACCATTGCGTACGAAAAAACGTTTCTGAGTGATTCGGTGTACACTCAAATAAGTTCTGGGAAAACAAAAAAAATACCAGTAATATTAAAGTTTTTGTGTTGAAGTCACTGCACTAAAATTGATTTCGTTAAAAATAAGTTACTGTGCATGAAAAGTAATTATGTTACTGTCACGTTACTTAAAAAGTGACTTACGTTACTCCCCAACACCCAAAAAATGACGAGTGTTAATTTCAAGTCATTTTTGCCTACTCGGTGATTTAGAATACTTAATTTTTGTACCATATTTAAATTAAAAAAATTAACAATATTTAAAAAAGGAGCTTCAGTTTAAGTATCGCGTTTAAGGCCAATCGTCTATTTTTTAAAGATAACATCACTAATTTAAGATTAAGGTAATTTTACTGCTATGAAAATTCGTAACAGAAAAAAAACATCGTTGTACCTACTGCCAATAGATTCTTTTTAAGACAAATTTTCGATATTTTTTTTTTATTTGGGATTATAAGTATAACAACTACTTTTTTCAAATGAAAATTATTTATAATTTTTCGACTAGTGCCTACATCAAATATATTCAAGACTAAAAAAAACCGTTGTATAAACCTCAGAAATAAAATCGATCTCGAGGCTATGGATTCAATAATTTAACGTAAACATCAATATACATTATTAGATATTAGATATAATAATTTAATAACGAGATACAAATTCGATTCGATTTTGCAGTCGTTTTCATTGTAAAATTGCATTTTGCATATTTTAGTCGTAAAGTCATACATACATACGTGACTCATAGTAATGTAAACAGTTATTATCGAATAATAATCGTGCATGACGTTATAAACGCTATATTTTTATACACTCATATTTATTTACAGTAAATTTATTCCAAAAGAATGAAATACATACCGTACACAATTTCAGTACAAACAAATTGCATTATTAATTTCAGCGAAATATCTTACTTATAGTAGGTTTTACACTATTATATTGAGCTTATAGTCACATTGTCATAGAGCCAAGAAGGAAATAATCAACATTTTCTCCTCAGAATTTTAAACGCATTATCGTACACTAAATGAACCATTACACTTCGACAAAATTAAAGCGTATATCACAAACCATAAAAAAATATATTGCAACAAATAGGTAGGTAATAAGCGTCACATGCGACAGTATCTATAAATATAAAATAGAAATAAATGACTCTCGAAGAATCAAAAAAATCTAAAAAAAGGAGCTAAAAAAGATAGCAAATAAAGATACCGTATGTGAATATTTTTTACTAGATATTTCGTACGCATCTTTCTACGCGATTTCTCCATTGATCAATGATTTGATCAAATCATATTTTGGAGTTTTTTTTATAATTTTCAGGTGATTACTGGCAATTAGCTGATTTTGTCGAAATATTTTGTTTTGATTTAAATATTTGCAGATTTGCTATAACGCAGCCAATAAATATTGAAACCCCAAAAGAATTTCCCACTTAAATGTTTGTATAGAGAACTAAATGTGCTGTAATTTTCAAAACAATTTGATTTATATTGACCGAGATATCGAACTTTGAAATTTTGCTATTTTATTTAGTTATCGTATAAACAATAGTATAACTTAAAATATCCAACTTTCCCATAAATTCGATTAATTTTTTTTGTGTTTTACACATATTAATAAGTACAATATGTTTTTAAATATTATTAAATGTTTAAAATATTTTGTTCGAATTTAAAGAAACCGTAAATTTTTATAATTTTTTTCTTTATTATGGAGTTTTCCAATAGGTACAACAGAAAAATTTGAAAATTTTTCTGACTGTTTTTGTCGAAATATTCATTTTGCTTAAGCTCAACCAATGACCACTGAAACACTACACAAACTTTAAACTTTAATGTCTATATGCAATACTAAATATTCAATGTTCCCTTTAATGTTCAAAATGATTTTGTTTTAGTTGATTATGATATAAAACTTTGAATTTTGCTATCTTATATTTAATTTTCGTATTTTTAACTTTTATCCAATTTTCTCATAGTATGATATTTAATATAAACTGTATTGATGTTTTACATGTTTTACAACGTGGTGTCAAGTATCATTAAAATGTTCAATTATTTTGTTCCAATTTGAAGAAAACATCGATTTTACAATATTATTATGGGGTTTTCACGAATAATACAAAATTTTTTGATTTGTATTTGAATTATTGATTTGAATTTTTTAGTTTTGTACTGACTAAATGATTAACAGTGTTTTAACTTATAATGCCTACATCTGGAACTCTAAATTTGGTTAGCTAAGCAACCGTTATTACATGTTAAAAAAAAAAATATGCTTTATTTGAACGGACTTGCGGGGTTACCGGGTCACCGCTTATTACCTATAATACCGGATGGTTTAGAAAATTACATTCTTCTGGCCAGCGACCTGCTGCAGTTGACTCGCCAAAACTAGTTTTGTTTTAAGTCTGTTTGCAGGTCACAATAAACTACATACATATGGTTGAACGATTCATCGAGATTTTATTGTCTTCAAAACTAGGTAGGAACCTATCGTAAAAGTACTAAAATTATTCATGTCGGGCAAAAAATACGATAAATAGTTGAACCTCCTTTTGGAGAAGTTGCGGCCGAAATAGGAAAAAGTAATCGTATGATACATATAATTTGACCAACGATGATACGCTGATGAGTAATATGTACCAATCAATTCTGTGACTATATATTGTCACACATAACTCATTAGTCGATAAGTGCATTAAATTTTTTTAATATTTATTTGTCATTATTCTCTGCATTCCAAAATAATTTCTACTAAGTTAATCTCAAAATGCATTGAGAGACGCGCGTACAGCATCCGGACGATGCTCTCGCATCGAAACCATATTTTGATTAAACATTTTTGAACAGTAGTGCTTAGAAAATATAGGACTCTAACAATAGATTTTGCAATCGTAATAAAAAAGAAAATAATTAGTTATTTCCGAGGTCTGTACTACGATTATTTAACCAATTATTCCGCGGTTAAATAATGCATTTGTACATTTTTAATATTATGTACAAATTCCAAACGGAATTAGGCATACTATATCGACTCCTCCAACCCCCGGCTTTGGAGTTTCCGACGTTTTAAACACTTTATTGGCGTGAAATTAAAAAAGCCAGAATCACTCTATAGGTCACGTGGGTAATTTGACGGAGTGGCG
Organism: Hormaphis cornu; assembly: GCA_017140985.1. Lineage (NCBI taxonomy): Eukaryota > Metazoa > Arthropoda > Insecta > Hemiptera > Hormaphididae > Hormaphis > Hormaphis cornu. Next base: position 10,535,634 of record CM029365.1, on the reverse strand, counting down.
ACTACGCTTTGGGTTGGTCACATGGTTTGGAAGTTGTAGTCCAAACGTATTATTTAATATTTAAAAGCAAAGATAATAATGAAATAATTGCCTTCGAAAAACCGATTCTTAGCGAGCTCAGTTGTCTAGTGCGTCCTGGTGAAATTTTCAAAATTCTATACTTAGCTCAAAAGAGTTTGAAACCACGCGAAATTTTTATCAAACCTGTATCTTACCGATTTGCGATTTCATGTAAAAGTGTCAGCTTGTTCCAGCATCATCATTTTGGTGTTATGGCGAAAAAACTAAATCGAAATGTGTGACGCCGGATTTGGCAATTTTGCCATTTTTGGCGCACAACTCAGAAAATAATCAAAATATCTATACACGCTTCAAATAAAATAAAATTTAGATCAAAATCTTAATGTGGTATTCAACGTAACGATCGGTGCACTCTTTCTACCCAAAAACGTCATTACAAACCTGAAATTTTCAAAATTTTCGCCGTGAAATTCTTGATTTTTTTTTTTTTTTTGGTTTTTGGCGTAAAATTCAAAAAGTAAGTAAAATTTCAAAAAAAGCTTCAACCCAAGTACCGCCGGAGTTCATAGACCTTACATTAGAGCTGGCACTGACTTTGAAAATCGGAGCATTCCTTCTATAGGTGCTAAAAGTTTTTTCGCTGGTAGCTGATACGTTTGTATGTAATATTAAATAAGTACGCAATATCATCGTCTGCACTCACTCTGTTTTAGATTCTTTCAAAAGGAATCCTAAAGCGACGCCACCGAACACGGAACCTATTGTCAGTATGGTGAGTAGATTGTGCCGAATGCATGATTCGGCAGCTTCGTTCTCGACGATCTGTCGGCTTTGTCTCCTGGAATTGCTCATTGTGTTCCGACGTCCTTGATCCGGCTTCAGCGGCGATCTAAAACGAAATTTTACGATCAGTACACATAAAAACCGTAGTACATACTATTTTAGGTATTATAAAAACAGTTTTTCAATAAAAAAAAAAAAAAAAAAAACACTTTAAGTTATTGCCCGTTTACGAATTTTAATTTTTCGTACCAATTATTTACGATAATCAGATGCATTAGCACAAACGAGTGATCGGAACATCGAGCGTTTTGCCTCCGTGACCCTTATATTATGACCTATCGGACGTGAAACTGATCGCATAACATTATTGTAACGTTATTTATCGTCCATTCGGTTTTAAGTTACTTGTGTGTATAATTCACACATATACATATTGTAGGCGCGATTCGGAACAGGGCTAGAAGGGACTCAGTCTAAAGCCCCACAACTTTTTAAAAAAACACACAGAATAGCTACCTCATGTTTGATGACAATACGACACAACGTAGTTTTGGAGGGATATTTGCGAAACATCGTTTGGTAAAAAATTCACGGGAACTATTTATAAGACATATTTTAATTTTTCGAAATCAAAGTAAAATACGTCGACACTATACAATTTGTATATCCAGTGTGAAGAACATTCTCGTTCTATATTTTTTTTTGACTTAAAATATACATTATCATATTTTTGAATGGTTTAAATTTATTTAAGTATAGATTATAAAGAGTTTGATTATTACATATTTATATCACAAAAAAAAAAAAAAAAAAAAAAATATTATTATCTACTCGTAGATATTTTATTTTCTTACATTATTTTATATATTGTTATTTTTACTATATTAAACAGCACCGTTGGAAATAATATCCACAAATAAGCGCAATAATATTTTACACAACATACGCATAAGTTATAGGCTATCACTATAATATTATCAGTTGTACAAAATCAAACACGATTTCCGGGTTTTTAAAAGACGTAATACGGTTTAATAAAAAAAAAAAATGAATTAATGAGATCATAGATAATGGTAAAAGAAAAAAAAAATTGAAACGTAGTAGTATAATGAGCAAAATTAATTAGTCACGATAGAATTGAGTAAAAATATTATACTTTAAAAATAAAAGCAGCTGCGAATTGCTATATCTATAAATTATTGTTTTAATCCACTTTTAAAAACATTGTATAGACAATAGATACCGGCCTATTAGTGAAACTAATAACTAATAAGATTTCATACAACGCCTATAGTCAATATAACATTTACAGTTTTGAAATATTCAAAATTTGAACAAATATGTAGTTAGGTAGGTAAATCATTATCGTAAAAATATAATATATTTAAAATATTGAGAATGACCGAGGTCAAAAATTGTTTGAATTCTCATAAAGGTACGTACATGCGTTATTTTACTTTTGAAACTTTTTCGATAACCGACCGAAATGATTATTGATTTCACTAGAGTATAAAAAAAAAGTATACACCATACCGTTATAAACTGTTATTTAATGTTTATAATTTAAATGACATAACTATACTGACTACTGAGTTATAATATTATTATATGTTTATTCATAAAGTAGGTACTAAAGTATTTTGGATAAGCGCTCTTCGTAAAATGTTCGGTGTAGGTACCTACTCAGGTACATAGATAATTAAAAAATAATACAGTATGTTTGCGTTTACAGTTTGGAAAAATTAAATCACAAAAACAAGAGAAAAGGTGAGGTTAATAAAACCTTTGAAGATAATGGTTCTTTTAAGGCCACTGCAACGGTTCCTGCAGAGCTCATAAGTAAACAAACGGACCAAATAAATTTTGAGATGTGATTTTCCGGTCGAGTGAACGTCGATACAAATGTAACAGTCGCAATATCGCGAATAGTTTTTACCGTATGGGTGTGTTTTAAAAACGAAAAACGTGCCACTATCTGCAAAAGCACTTTGTTATACGGGTATTTTGTAAAAACCACAGACACAAAACACATTTTAAACGTACATTTTTACACAAAAAACATTTACAGCACAAGAGTAAATTGTATACGATTAGAACGAATTTTAAACGCACATAGAATTGTTGTAGTCTCTACGTAAGAAATTTACTTCTTTGTAAGTTGGACTGAAAGCAATTAGAGTTGTGCAGAGGTTTCCCGACCGACGCGACAAAAGCAGAGGCGTATTTATAGAGTGATCTTCAGGAAAGTTTTAAATTTTTGTCTAAAAATCAATACAAAATGCATTTCACAGAAGTTTATCTTACATAAAGATACCTATGGTGAAATCGCAGAATTTAATGCACAAATAATAAAAATTGCGTTCCAATTAAAAACAATTTTAATATATTATACCAACTTTTCTACCTACCTTACTAGTTTGAGAAAAAGTGTTTACCGTCTTTGGAAATACTTGAACTCTGATGGTGAAACCATGAATATTTTAAGGAAAACTATAAAATGATCAATATAATGTTATGTTTTAATGATAATTTTCTGATCATTTTCGCAATTTAATTGTAGTCGCTGGTCAATTTCTACTGGTCAGCCCCCTAAAAAAAAAAATATCCTAAATACACAGATTGTCGCTAGTTATCGTTATACATGAAGTTAGAAGTGCAAAACTAATTTGGAACACCTATAATGATAGACATAATTTTTCATAATCAACTAATGGAAATATGAATGTCCAAAATTTATTTGTGGTTAAGACTTACAATCAATATTGTACCGAAAAATCGATCGAGAATCGAGCACTAGTGTCATATTCTGTTGTCAAACAGAACATCATCGTTTCACTAATGCTAGTTCGGAGTTCCAATTTCAAACGCGTTGAACTTTGCCAGCGCATTCGACTAAATTGACTCTGAATAATATTATGAATGTTGAACAGTAAAATGCGTTTAATTCATCACGGAATTTCGATTTGGTCCCAACGTTAAAAAACAAAAATCGACAAATCGTCACCAGTGTGTTTATCGGCAAAACGATTCTGTGAAAATACGCTGTTCTTAATTACATAAATCTACTTTTAAATATATTAACTCAACAGACCGAAAAGATGTTTGAGATAAAAAAAAAAAAAAAAAAACTATTGATGTTGAACAAAAATTATGTAAGAACTGCACCTTACTATATTTTCCTCGTGCATATACGTTATAATATTTTTAAACTTGTACGATACACAAGTCCGAAAGCGTACCCGACCGTCATTTGTTAAACATATTTATCAGTTATATTTTATTTTAATAAAAAACTGCAATCGAGTGTTCACAAGTGTATAACTATACGTGTCAAGGTTATTATTATTATTTATCGGCAAAATGTTGTTTTATAATAAAAACCATTTTACAAACAAGTAATTGGTGAACACGAATAATGAACATCCGATTCATTAAAAAAAAATTTACTATCCAATTTATATAGGTGTCTGTAACCGACAGAAAACTAATGATGTATTTATCATTAGAAGCGCGCGTTTTAATTTTCTCTCTTTATCCGTATAAATCAACAATTTTTATTTTTAAACGTGTATGGGAACAAAGTTTAGAAGTACGCAATTTTTTTTAATTGAACGTTTGCTACGAACGAATAAAAAATTTAGAATAGTATTTTAGTATTCTCTGTTGTAATAGAAAAAAAGAAAAAAAATACTATAAATGATAGTACAATATAACACAGTATACCTATATTATAGAACTAGTTGTTTGAAGAAAAAAAAAACCCGAATACTCTTACGATGATTGGTTGCTCTAATATCGTGTTATTCTTTTTATCTACTAGGGAAATTTTTTATTGATAAAACGTGTCGTGTGTGTAAAATTATGTGTGTATATTTTGTGTAATTATTGTGTCTATAAATTAAAACTAAACGAAGTGTGCGTGTCAATATTTGCAGCCCATCCTGTCCGTAAAGACCACTGACAAAACTAACGTCCAAAAAATAATAGGACTTACGGTAGATAACAAAAATAATACAATTAGAGTTATCGGCGACCATCAGTTTCATCTCAAATTCTAATTTTTATTAAAATATTTTTACCAGATTTCACTATTTTAGAATACATTTATCTATTTAGTTCTAAATGAAACAGTCTGTATACGTACGTCACTCTCATTCGGTTAGTTATTTTGAGCTTTTGTCCGTTACACTAACGGAAAAAAAAATTCGCTAACGTTGTCATTAAAATTATGCGCTAAAAACTTAAAACATATTTTTTTAAATAACAACTGTATGAATGGGTACTCGCAAATAGATAATATTCGCTAATGAACTAACAAATTATAATATAAAAAATAATTTCGCATAAATCCTAGTTTTCAAAAATAACATTCTGAGTGAAGACCATTCAGGTGTCATCAACTTAACATGTTTGAGGTTATTATTGGGTAAATGTTTCAATTGCACCAACCTCCGAAACTATTGAAAATATCAAACACGTATCCGAAAATAGTGTGGCACGACGTGTGTCAAATTAATTTTTTTAAAAGAGCACCAAAGCACCGAAGTCACCAATTATGGTTTCCCAGAATAACGAATATTTCCGAAAAATTATAAAATCGCGCTATAAAAACATCTATGTTTAATATTTTGCATGTATAAAACACTTTATGACTTGTAGTGTATTAATATTTTAAAATATAATTGTATAATGTACATTTTTGAATATTTTTAATTTCTATGTGCCAAAATCGACGAAAACTTAATGAAACGACTAAAATATTGAGTGCGTTTGAGACACGCTACATGTACTTTAAAAAGAATAAACTATGAGCATAATCGTTAATGAAGAATTTAGGCTTTATTCAAAGCTGTGTTCAAGATAAAACATATCATTGACATTTGAATACGTACAGAAAATACGCCTTTAACTTCATCCTGAACAAAAAAAAAAAAGTATTTAGCGATATTTATTCCACGATTCGTAAGTGCAGTATTGTTTATTTAAGCGAAACTTGTTATAACTTGTATATTATATAAGTTAAACTCAAGTGACTAGGTGTATGCTGAACAATAAATAGCAGTATACCATTTGGCACGAACGCGCGGGCAAATTTAACCGAGTAAAATGATTGTGTAAAATAAATATAGTGCTCATATATAGGTATGTTCTAATCGAAACGCACGAGTTTATTTTATTCTATATCCGAGTTGACTGTTCAACACAGATTTGAAAATGTTACTAACTTATCTAAGTATAATTTTAAAAAAAGCCGGTATCACTGCAGAGTTCGGACAGAATTTTATTCATACAAAATGGGAGTACAATATTTGTTAAAAACTATATACGCTTTCGATCCAAAAATTCAGTATAAAAAAGACCGATAGGTCTTTGGTCTTGGCACATTGTATACATTTTGTATACTTTCTAGAGTTTAAACCGATGTGTGTATACACTACATCATCAGTACAGTATCGCGATATTGTACGGAATGTATTACTTCTTGCCAAACTCATTATCATTGATATAATATTCAATATCTTTAATCAATGTGGAACGTAAACTAACAAATAAAACGTACGTTATACTTATTTGTAAATGTATTTGAACGACGCAGTTTTATAATAACGATACAAGCTAATTAGTCAGGAAAAGTGATAAAAATATGTGTGTGTAATCATAAACATTCTTTTCTTTGCATTTTTTGTCTTATTTATTCAAATTCGTACATTTATTTAATAATATAGAATGTTTGCAATGTGTCCACAAACCACAACTAAATCTATTAGGTACACGCAAAATGGTTTACAACTTGGTAACACGGCGAACACATAACGACAAAAACGACAGAATAACAATAAACGAACGTAAACTAAAATCCGATTTTTGAATTTTTTTTTAATCACACGTATATGTTGTTTATATTTTACTAAGTCTCAAGATTCTGAACACACAAAACTTTTACGAAACAACAACTGTGAAAATCCACACATTTTTGTGTGAACATTTCAAAGCTCGCTGTACAACCGTTAAAATCGCGGTTCCGATTTCACAACCTATTTTTAATGCTGCGTGTTTTGGAGCATTTCAAGTCGTTCGGATCGAATTTGAAAGTTTAGACTTCTTGGTGTTTGAATTACAACTCCAAATATAAAAAAAAAATTAAAAAAAAATTCGACCAGTTTTATTACTCGTTAAGATCGGAGCATTATCTTTCTTACAAGTAAGAGTGTTAAATCGTTGTAAAATAAATCGATTCATCGCTTCGCTCAGAGTCTTAAAAAATATAATGGATATATTTTGGCCATTCCTTAACCGCAATAGTTGACTGTTTGTTTAACATTATAATACAGCGCAAACCGCTATACAAGAGAAGTAAATGATACAAAGCGTTTAACAAACACAAAGAGTAGAGTTCAAATCGATAAGTATTCGTGATAAAATGGACTTTAAATTTTAATTTTGTGAATTATACATTGGTTTTAAGCGTGAAAAAAAATTTGAATCAACATTTCATCAGAGATCTTCAAATATTTCTAGATTTTATAACGAAACGCGTACATAGGTACAAAAATCGACCAATTTCTTTTTCGTATATTGTAGTCTAAACAGTGTCGTGGAAATGTAATCCGTGAGCCGAATTAATTTAAAACGACGTATTACAGTAAAAAATCTTCAGAAACAGTAAAAATCAAACAAGCGTTTGCATTTGAATCTTCGAAAAAAATTGCCCGAACCTTTCACCGCTGTGTTTTTTAGACTGTATAATATGTATGTACGAACACCACGAGCTTTTGGACAATTATACATTGTCTAACTTTTCGAAACACAATATTTTATTTCAACGACATAGCTGGTGCGAGTATATAACATAAAATGTAGGTATACTATAAGTTACAACATTAAAGATCGCGATTAACACGCTTAAACTAAACTAATAGATACTTTTCCAATGATCTCAAACAAATATCAATATTTTCTGTACGTACCTACCATAATTATCGGCCCTGGGCAGGTCTAGGCCCTGGGTGGGTATAGTTTTCGGAACCGTTCCGATCGATCGTACCGTGTTCTTTAAACCTTAATTATATGTATAGGCGCGGGTTAGGTTAGTGATTTAAACACCTTCCTACATAGTTTAAGTTACCTACAAGTTTTATTAACAACCTATTAACGACGATATTATAACAATCGTCGGTCACCGCCATCGTCGTATTATGTACGTACGTGATGTCATATTGTTGCGTTTGCGATTCGAATTCTTTCCGTTTTGATTATCGTCAAGAAAAATTCATTAAGCCATAATATTATGTAAGTACCGCACGCATACCGCGTCACTTATCGTTCTCGTAAACTGTCTTCACGCCCGCGTTGAATGACCGCAGCCGCGGAGAACACTCGCGGAGAACGTCGTCGAATAGAATATGCGTATAAATAAAAATAAAAAACTAATCAGGCGGATAGTGACTTCGCTTTGGAGTATGTCACAGCTTTGAGTGGGCACTACTTCGCCTTAGTTATAAACAAAAAAATGTCAAAACAATCTGCTAAACGTTTTTATAAAATCCATGCATACTTTTACACTCATATTAGTTCTCTTTGCTTAGTTTTTTTTTTACAAATAAATTTTTTTCAAATACACCAGGTTTAGGTTGGATTAAGTTTATTTATGTTATTCTATTGGATTTTCGTCAATGACGCAAAGTAACCTAACATTACGTACAACTTATTGCACTAACCACCGTTTATTAAAAAACTGAAAATTAAGAAAAAAAGAAAAAAATTTGAAAACTTTTAAAAAATTTCACCACGGTTAATGATATCAATTGTATCACAATTTGAAAAAAAAAAAAAAATTTGATACATTTGAATCACAATTATTTAAGTTACAGTGTTTGTTTAAAGTTTAAACATGAAAATTGGTGCAAAGTATCCTCATTTTACGGTGTCCACTTATTGGTTCACTGGGCCTAATTCGCTTTATGGGAACGGAAAATAAAACGGAAAAAACACTATGCCGATTATTATCAACATAAAAACGTTACTGGCGTACTACCTGTTTTTACACTCGATTGAAAACGCCAAAGACGTTTTTTTTTTAAAATTATATTTTATTGCCGATGATACAGAAATTTTTTTTTTAAGATTTTGCGAAAATTCGGTTACAAAGACACAATGTTTCTACATGAAACTACAGTAATTATAGGCATTGCTCAAGCGGTTGCTGATTACCTATATTTAATAAGTTTTAATTTGAAAAAAAAATGGTTACTTTATAAACTTTATAATTCATCTAAACGTTTATAGTAAAAGAATTCCATTCGGATCCACTATTGTTTCCGATAAGAGACATTTTATTTTTCCAAGTTCATGTCACAAAACTCCCCGACCGTTTTTTACTTAAGAAGACGTATAGTTAGACAGTTGTGGGTAATATTATCGTATATTATTTTATATACGTATATATAGCACACGGCTCGTCGCAACGTCATCGCTGAGAAAAAAAGTAATAATTCAAAATGCTCTTTAAATAATAATAATTATTGCGCGTCAAATCGGTATGAACGAAAAATGTTGATTTTATCGAATAAGCGTTGGTTTGCCCGCTGACGTTCATTCTGCTTGTGGTGAAACCAAGTTTGTTTCTACGTCGTCTTGAGGTTGCTCCATACACTCGGAGAGTATAACACTGTGAACTTCTTACCTTCGAACCAAACCAGGCGTTCGGAAAACAAAATTAATCAGTTACGATGCGTACCGTTTGAAGTTTGTTTTTTTCAATACATTTCGGAACGATAATTTGTCTAATTCAACGGATGTTGGCGATTCAAGGTCGGGAACATCTGCCTGCAATCTCTACACACAAAGTGATTGCGTGCACACGCCTTCGTTTAAAATAAGAATGTAGTTTTCGTTCACGTTGTCGGCGATATCGGATGTTAGGCGCTCGTTATTATAAAAACGTTAAAAAGTTATACCTAAATGTGACGAGAAATTGTCCGATCGCCGCGACGGTCGGAAAGGATTTATACCGCACGTTATAACAGAGAATAATAAACTATGAGAACTGTCGTTTACATTATTTTTGAATAAGTTATGCCTAAGTAATATACATATAACGTACGCTGTTACTAATGCGTTTAGTTCTTAAAATTTTTTTTTAATAATGTGCACAAAACATTTTTTTACTTAATATTGTTGATAGTACGTAATATTATCGCCGAGAAACGTATCGTTTTACAGTTCTTGTGTATACATCGTAACATCGCGGTATTTGAATATACAGCTCATGATAATATAATTATTGTATTTCAAATACTGTACGATGTTTTTTCGCGGCGAAAAACTTTAAACACCTAACAATGTTCGTATAACACGCGTATAATTAACGGTATAATTTTCGAAAAAAAAAAAACACTTTAAAATATTTGCCGCAGTCACTGTTTAATAAAATCGTATTGTCAAAAAAAAAAAAAAAACTACAACGTAAGGTAATTTTAGTACAACGTAAGGTCCTACAGCGTCGTAAACCCCTGTGTACAGTTATTTCTCGCCATTTCTTTTCCACCGGGGTGGTGTATACTGACGGCCGATAAGGACGTGAGAGACGAATGTGCCGTCGTGTTAGAATCTAACAACAGTTAGATGATACGTACAAGTTTCTTAAAAAAAAAAAAAAGTGTGGAACTCGCCGGGTGCATTGTACTGTCCGCGAGTTAAACGAACGATTTTCGCAACACACGGTACAATAACATCGTCGATAATATTAAATATCATGTTACTCGCAGTGTCTGATGACCTCATCATATACCGATTTCGCCTCCAGAGAACAAAACCGAACAATTTTGTTTTCGAATGGTTTACACGAAGAAATAGCAGTTCATACGATACTCGGTGGCATTACTACTTCACACGCGTAATGTCATTTTCGCGCCGTATGCCGCCGACTCGTGTCGGTTGTACACGACACCGGGACGATACGGCACGTATAAAAATTTATGTATAGGTGTTGTACACGTAATAATAATAATATTAAAAACCGCAAAACTGTAATAATACAACGGTCGCGTACCGCGGGACGATCGTTTGGCTCGGGCAGACAGTAAAAGATTAAAATTTAAATTCGCCAACGATATTTCCTCGAAAGCAATCGAGTGTAATTGTTGAAAAAAGCGAAACCCGCGTTCGCGCTTCGAGCGGATACCGGAGAAACGCAGCAGGTTTTTCGTAATAATGCGTGCAGGCACTCACCGCGGACACTAAGTTCGTGCGAAAAGAAGTCCTCTCGACGGCGTCCGTCCGTTGGTCGGGCAGACGAGTCTGGCGGCGATCGCGCGAAAAACGGAATGAAAAAATTCGTTCTGCGGACGGGTAACGAAAAAAAAAAATGACGATTGAGTTTTTACGGGTCGTGACGAAATAATAAAATATAATAACGGTGGAAAATATATAGTAGCGTATTATTACAGTGTATAATACTGCGGTGTCGACGACGCACCAAGTCCGGTGATCGCGTTGTCCGCTGGACAACAGACGCGCGCGCGTGTGAAGAAGCCCGAACGGTCGGCCAAACTGACGAGTGCCGGCGAACGCGGTCGGTCCGGTCGCGGCACCGCGTCGGCTAGTCTCGCCACCGATCGGCAACGGGTTTTTTTTCGGCCCGGGGAACGGATTAGAAACGTACGTTTTTTTTTTTTTTTTTTTTTTTATTATATTATCTCGTTTTTCGCATCGCAGCGTAGTAAGATAACGGGGAGAACGCGCTGCGGTTTTCGCAAAATCCATCTTACCGCGCCGTTTAAAACCTAAATAAAGTTCGTCGTACTTTTAATATTTATTATTATTAGGTATGTATATTGTTGAAAACAGATACGATTTTCGTCTCGCAGACGCCGCGTTTTCATCGCGAATACGAGTTTTTTTCTTCGGAGGGCCCCCCCGGTTTTGTAACTCGTTGTGCACGAAATACGCCGACGAGATATTATTGTAAAATTTTTATTTTTTTTTCTCTCCGGTCGTCGTCAATTCTCCAGCGTGACGAACTATATATCGCTCGCGTGACCGCCACGCACAGTATACGTAACTTTCATAATAATGCTGTTTTCCATTGGAAAAATTGATTTTATTATTTAGCGCGATTGCGGCAGGTTCACGCTCGGACGAGTCCGTGTCGCGTCGAATTACATATTTACAGGTAATTGCACGTTTTACTATATTACGGCGACGCGTTTTTATGGGCGTTATGGCAAAAGCTGTACACAAATCATATTTACGAGTTTTCATCGAGTTTCAATTAACTAATTCGTACGTATCGTCGAACCACCACCATCAATCATGTCAAACGCATTTGCGTATCGTTACGCCATAATAATCGTATTATTACGTCCGGTAACGACTGACGCGTGTCACGTCCCGTCCTCTCTTGTCTTAAATTTCACTTTTCATCCACAGAGAGTGCAACGGTTTCATTATTACATCATTTTTAACACTTTACACTAGGTGACACGGTAAAGTGCTCGATCAGTACGACGTAGTACCTATACCATACACCGGGATAGCGCGATTATTTGAACGGCTGAAATCGACATTTTTTGGTGGGCTAATTTTTGAATGTTGAGCCCGCCCGGCTGAGATGAGAATATGATTCCGTGTATTTTTGAAGAAAAAAAAACCAAACGGGGTTTAATAAGTCCCTTCTAGCCCCCTATTCCAAATTGCGCATGAGACGGCATGTACGGCACACGAGGAATACCCCTAGGGCCGGACTTCGGGGATTCGTAACTAGGCTCGTTTTCCAATTATCTGACGCACAGTCAAAGTGCCTGTGAATAGATCGGAATAAAATAAAAAATACGTTTCTTCTTTAACTTTCTGTATCGATCCGTAATGATTGTTGTTCAGGCGCCTCTTTGTATTAACGTAACGAAAAACTACTAAATAATAGTAAAACGAACGATCGCATCGCATCTATCCGCATTGTTTTTTTTTTACATTTGTACGTCGCGAAATATATTGTTTCGTTCAAGAGAAGACGACACAGTTTTAAATTTCAAATTTAATAATAATAATAGTAATCTTGTAAAGTTCAAGTACCTATATTGTCGTGAAACATTTCGCGAAACGCTCGTACGTACAATCGGCATCATTCAACACGCTTTGTCCGGTATCCGTTGATTGGCGACGCGTCTCTCAAAAATACCTTTCAACTACACGCTCCTATGATTTAAAACACATTCATACGAACAACCTACACATTCGTTTGTAGGCCAGATGTGCGCGTTAAATATTATTAAAGAAAAAACTGGTCGTATCGATATTTGACCTTGCGTTTGTGAATGTTGCGCAATCGTATAACAAGATCATATTTTACATTTTATTCGCACCATTTTTATCGCTTTATTTGAATAATTTGTTAAATATAAACTCGTATTATCACTGACCATCGCCGGTTCTGTTCTCTGTTGTGCGTTCAGACTTCGAGAAGAACGAAAATGCGTTATAGTTATATTCAACGCGCACGGAATAAAACACAATACTTTCACATTTTTGACGAGGTTTTTGTCATTGAATGAAACGTTGTTCAATATTAATAACTCGGAGGAAGTCTGAAAACAAGCGTCAACATTATCGTGCAAAAAACGAACGATAATCGCTTGCTGCAGCCTGCAGGTGTCCACTCGAAAACTTTTTAAAGAGAAACGCGATTGAAGCAGAGTACATATACGAGTATTATATTATATTCGTTGGTTTTCTCAATATATTATTCGATCAAACTGTTAGTATCATTGTTGTGTTGTAACGTTTATATATGTACTACTCGTATAAAATAACTTGAAAATTATACCAGTAGTTAACCGGTTAGCTTGAAAATTATTATATTTATTATTTCATAGTAAATTCAAATAAAAAATTTTCGCAAACAATTTTTTAACGAACTTCATAACGTGAAATACACCTCGCGATAAGCATAACTGAATTTAAGTCAATCTATAATACTTATTAACGTGTAAGTAAAAACTATAGTGCCAATTAATTATCCAATCATCGTACAAGTAAACGGACGCAATAAATAAGGCAGACGTAAAATGAATAGTTTTGCAGTAAATACTCGTAATTTGTCGTTCATTACAATCTTTTTTCTTTTTTTCAACTGAGGGTTTTTCACAACAATCGAATCCGATGATCGCCAAAGATCAACAAAAATTATAAACCCAAGTACAACTATTTGTTAAAATATGTATAAAAAATATTACAACAGTAAAACCGATAAATGTAACGTTTAGTAGTTAATACTATCGACGCACTGATAACATGTTTTTTTTACAAGCGTGTTAAATTAAAGTAAGACGCACATTAGGGCGATACAACACAAAACTATATACAAGAACATCACCTATCAATTAAATATCTGTTATTATTTTATACCAATTATTATTATTAAGAAACAACTTAGCTAAACATAATATTATAGTAGTTTGTACGAGGTTGTGATGTTTTGCGTAATTGCCTTGGCACGGCATATCAAACAATAGGTTCGTGGCCTTTGTTAGTTAGTTCCATTTGAATCCTTTTATAAAATGCAATAAACAAGTGTTTTATCTCGTTTTTTTTATAAACCTTTAGGTATGGCAGGTACGGTTGAATAAAGTTTAATGTTTCCCAACATCAGAATTCGTTCGATAATGGCTGTTGTGTAAGACTTGTAACTTAACTGGCCTTTAATAACTGGTTTAAAAAACCCAATAATTTTTTTTCGATAAAATATCTATTGTTATATATAAAGGTACGTATGTATACATCTATGTTATAACTTTATTGTTAACTGTAAAATACAATCATCTACTGTGAATTAGTGTTTACGGAAGAGATGGATTCACTTTGTATTAACTTTGTGTTGGACTGAGTAGAAAAAAAAAAAGGTGATTTATTGATTAGTTTCTACGTTTCTATACTTTATCTATTACAAATTTCAATAACGTTTAAAAATTTCAACTATTCGTAACCATTTTCGGTTATATTTATAATGATTAAACATAATACCGAAATAACAATAAAATAATAGTGTAAGATATAAATAATAATAATAATAAAAAAATAACCTATTATATGTATTAATTATAATTCGTAAGACATCATGCTTTTGTGGGCTGGATAGTTAATATAACATTGAAAATAACTTTTTTTTAGTAAATATCTACAGTATAAGATAATATTCGAATAAAGAAATTTATGTAGATTTCCAGGGATGCAATTTTAATAAAATAAATTATGGTGCTTAAGTTCCAGCACAGTGATTACCATAATTGTTTGTAGTTTGAGGTGTAATGATGTACTAAAAAAAAATTTTTAAAAAAAATTATGCACAATATAATATTTTACCAGTGCCATTATTCATAAAAAAAAAAAAAATGTATAAGTTTTAATCTTTTCATTGAATGTGGTTAAATGTATTTTTTTCCAGGAAAACTTTATTCATGTAATAATTACATGCCTATTAGTTTATGCAAGTATTAATAATAACTATCGTACAAGAAGTATTTAAATGTCTGATAAGTGATTACTCGTGAATTTTTATTGATAATTTTTCTATTGTATAATGATATTCCTTTCAACACCAACACAAAAATTTAAGGTATTGTAACTCTTAACGTTTCCGCATAATATAAAACAAGTTACAACCTGTATAAAAACATCACGAATCACAATATTCATTTTTATCTAATATGTCCAAACACATTTCTATTCATTATTTTCTTTTACTGAGTTCGATACAACTTGATGAGAAATCGCTCATCTATTTACATAATTTGTAATTGGAATATTTCCAATCAAAAATATAAATCATTTATCTTATATCATCAAATCGAATCCACATTACAAATTGTTGTAAAAAACACACGATTTTCTCAGAGCTAATTTAATTCGCCTTACTAATGCTGATCACAACACAAATTTAATTTAATTTTTTAAACGAAAATTTACATGCAGGTAAAGAAGAATTAATATTTAATATTTGATTTTTGATGTTAAAACAAGGATGACTTTAAGTCTAAAATACACATAAAAGAACCGGGTTTTTTTAGTACATAAAAACATGGTTTTAGTCTTATTAATAAATTTTTTTTTTCACAAAACCTTTTTAAAAAACTTCTATTATGTTTCTACACCGTGGTAGGTAAAAATGAAAAAAAAAATATACATATTTCCTAATTAGTGGTGTTCCTAAGTCACGCGGAAACGAAGGTGATTTGGAACACACCTTTTTTATTATTTTACATCGCGAAATTCGTTATAAATACAAATAATAACAGCATTAATAATGAGCATGTTTGTTCTACTTTTGATTATTGTATCGCCCCAATCAAGCCTATAATATTTGTAGATACTATTGGTATATGCTATTTTTGCTTGTAGGAAAAATATTCTCAACTTTTCATACGCGTTTTTATTTCATATACATTTTGTATATTGATTACAATAAGGTTAACATAAAAATAAGGGAACGTAAAACATTGAAACGTCTCATCATTCTGTAATAAATAAATAACAACAACCGAAAATAAATAAAACTGTAATAAATTTCAGGCTCTCTCTTTTATACTCACACGTTTTAAAATTTAACATTCTGAAAAAACGCCTCTATATAAGCCTTAGCGCTTGTTTAATTGTTCATTTTGTTCAATTATCAAGCGATGAATGGTTCTATTAAGTTCAGCCATAAAAATAATTATCGTACTTAAGCCTCAAACGGTTAATTAGAACGACTTTTTTTTTTTTTAAATTATAGGATGTGTTGAAAATTGCGTATTAATTTTTTTTTGCGCGACACTAATTCCATCAGTCATGAACCCGAAAAAACGCGTAAGTACTTACTCAATAACAATAAAAAATGTCATAGGTACTGGTTTTTTTATTTTTTAATTAAACTGCTATTTAGGCAATCGAAACTTATACGAAATTAAAATGGACAAGCTTAAAATTGACGTGCGGAAAAATTATTTTACCATTTTCTTAACAACGTACACGGATAATCTCCTACAAAATCCGATTGAAGACGAGTGAAAATACTCGTGACGTTTTAGCTTTTAACACGTTTTCATGTTTGTTCTCATAACCACCCCCGTTCTAATAATCTGTTGATTTGAAAATTCGGAGTTTTTCGTAGAAAGATTATATCGAATTATACAAAAGCTTGAAATTAATTTTTAAAGTATACATAAAGGGTTAGAGCTGTAAAAGTTGAAGAAAGCCAACTTATTCATCTAGAGAAATTCGTAATAATTGGCACCAATAAGTATCATAATATTAGGAGTGACAATGTCAATAAGAAAATTGATGAAATCACTCGTCACAAATGAGTAGTGCAGTATACTTAGACATTGATTTATAATACTCGTAAATCAATGACTAAACGTTTTACTGTGGTTATTGGTTGTCAGAACAAAAAAATATTATTGAAATATAATTACAACAGCAACGCGTGTGAAACGTGTGTATTATACAATTATAGTTTAATAAATAACGCAAACAATACGAGGGTACATTAAACATCTTCTTCTTCTTCTCAGCTTACCGGTCCGTTGAGAACCATTGCTGCCTTCAAGAGGTCTCGCCATCTCTCTCTGTTGTACGTCAGCTCAAAAGTTACATTTTGGCCTATCTCTTTCAAGTCTCTGGTTATCACATCTATCCACCGGGTTCTTGGTCTTCCTAGGGGCCTTGTTTTGTTAATTTTTTCAACAAGTACTTTTTTTATTAGTAGACCATCTGCTCTCCAAGTATGTCCAAACCACTCTAGTCGTTTGTTTCTAATAAATGCTAGGATATTTGGTCTTTTGTACAATTTCTGTAATTCATCATTTGTTCTTCTTTCGTAGGTATTGTTTTCTTGGTTGAAACGTGGTCCATAGATATTACGGAGTACTTTTCTCTCAAATATTATTAGTTTCCTTTCATCGCCTTTTGTTATGGACCAGGTCTCACAAGCATAGGTTACATTGGGCGCAAGTAGCTATGATATAGAAGAATTTTTGATGTCCTTGAAAGTAATTTTGATTTTAGTATTTTGACTATGCTGTAATAACACCTGTTTCCACTCATAATTCTTTCATTCACTTCCTGATGCATATTATTCTTATTATTGACATTTACTCCAAGGTATTTAAAATTATCTACAGCTTCGAATTTCATGTTACTAATTAAAAGATCGTTTGTATTCTGATTATTTCTTGACATCTTCATATACTTGGTTTTATTTTCATTTATACATAGGCCCATTGACTTACTTGTCTTGACCAGTTTCTCGGTTGTTTTAATAATTTCTTCTTTTGTCTTCCCTAATACTACAATATCATCTGCATAAGCTAAAAGTATCGATTCCCCAATTATGTCCATGTTCCGTTCTTCGTTTGTATCTCTTATTATTTTTTCCAGAGCTAGATTGAATAATGTGGGAGAGAGGGCGTCACCATGGCGTAGACCAGATTTTACCTCAAACGTTTCCGAGTAATTTTGTAAGTAGCGTATTTTACAGATTGTCTTCTCATTACACATTTTAACGAGATTTATATACTTCTTTGGTATTCCGAGTAGTTCTAAACCTTTCCATAGTTCCTTTCTGTTTATACTATCATAAGCTTGCCTTAAGTCGATAAATAATATATGTAGTTCTTCATTGAATTCATAATATTTTTCCATCACTTGTCTTATCACGAAGATGTGGTCGGTGGTTGACATACCTTTTCTAAAACCGCATTGGTAACTTCCGATAATGTCTTTGGCATATATGTTTATTCTTTCTAAGATTACCGTTGTTAGTACTTTATGGCCTACGTCAAGTAAAGAGATACCTCTATAGTTCTCCGTTTCTGTCGGGTTTCCCTTTTTATATACAGGACAGATTATAGCCGTGTTCCAATCGTCTGGGATTTTTTCTTCTCTCCATACACACCTAATGATTTCTGTTAACTTCTTTCTTAGCGGTACTCCTCCTCTTTTTAGCAATTCTGCAACCATACCATCATCACCTGATACCTTGTTATTTTTGAGTCCATCAATAACCACGTCTATTTCGTTTTGAGTAGGTTCCTCGATTTCTGGTTCCACTGAGTAATAATCTATTTCTTCAGTTTCATTGTCAACAGGTTGTCCATTATTTAATAGTTTTTCAAAACAATTACATTAAATTACATTGTAATTACATTTACATTAAACATATCAGACTATAATAATAATAATAATAGTCTCACAACTAGATATCACACTATTGTGCCATTTTTAAAACACAAAATTTAAAAATGGTTTTAAAAAAAAAAACTACGAAACTGCGTGTGAAAAAATATAGGTATCTGAA
This sequence comes from Hormaphis cornu, assembly GCA_017140985.1. Lineage (NCBI taxonomy): Eukaryota > Metazoa > Arthropoda > Insecta > Hemiptera > Hormaphididae > Hormaphis > Hormaphis cornu. The sequence goes on along the minus strand of CM029365.1, from coordinate 10,516,499 downwards.
TTTGTGTCTTTACATGTTGTCAACACGATATTTTGTTTACAGATGGATCAAGAGAGCGTTTAAAAACATACGTAATACGTTATATAGTACGAGCATTTCACTTCAGTACAAAATACAAATCGTATAAGCTGATTTGCCTTATTATTCTCCGAACGGGCAAACTAACGTACATAAAACGACAGTGAATTGCCGTCAAAAAAAGTATACAGTGTTTTGTATGCGGTTCAGACACACCGTCTCACAACACTTTTTGTCGTTCGCATTCAAAATACAGCGCTCGTTTTTTATACACGTGTTGAAAGAAACCTGATTCGAATAATCGTTTACGTTCGTAGTTTTTTCTCAATCGGTTCTTTTGACTCGTACAGTTTTCAGTTTAACGTTTCAGGAGACGTCGCGTAGACCAACTCAATACTAGTTCAAATTCGTGTAAAAGCCTATATAGCGTATGATTTAATCAACTGTATGTATACCATTGCGAAACTATGAATAAAATCAACAATGTACAAAAACTCGACCCTAAAATTATTATAATAACTCTCAAGCAAGCAAATTTGATATGGGAGGGGGGCTCCCATATCGAATTTGGGACCCCTTTACTTTTTCCCGTCCCTAAAAATTATGTTTCTAAACATTGAAACACACCGTGTGTCATCGAGTAAATTATTAAAAAAAATGTGACATTAAACGTATGCGTTTCATAAAAAGTTACGCGTTCTCGTAATTTTTAATTTAAACGAGTCATTGGGTTCCGAACAAAACCATCAATCCGTCAACGGAATATTGTTTCCTCGAAAGAGGATTTACGCGTCCTTTGGTCCAATTTTTCTCTCCGCGCGACGATGGCGACGAACGCTCATATTGTGTCCGAGCAGACGTCCGACCAGCTTTATTTTCCAGCTTTATTTTCCTTTTATTACTGCGCGTTCAACGTCGTTCGTCTTACGTTACGGCGGCCGGATCAGATTTCGGAACGAATCCGGAAGACTCACCACACCACCATTTATTACCGAGACGAGAAGCGAGAACGGTAGTTATTATACAAACTAAAATATCACGCGATTTCCTATCGTTGATACGTGACAAGTACACCGTTTGTGTTTAAATTTTCGAAACAAAACCGAGGAAAGGAAACGGTTAGTCGTGTCTGATCGGCATCGATTGATCCGGGACGAATGTCTTACGTTCGATCCTCCAGCTCGTGTTCCTTCCCGTCATTCTCATTCGCGTCGGCCACATTATCCGTCGTCTCTGCGCGGTAATGTCCGTCTCTCCATCCCCCTGTATTGTCCACGTTTCACAGAGCCACGTTAACGTACTGTCGTATGTGCACTCGCGCAGTGATATTACGTACGAACGGTGTACGAAAAAGGCGTTATAACCGTGAACTCGTCAAGGACGCGAACCGTCTTCCAGAATGAGAGAAAAGGGTTCGAGAGACCGGCTCTGACAAGGGAGTTCGTCCCTACTGAGCCGACCGCGTGAATCCGGACAGCGAAGCGCATTGTCGAGGAGGAACGCTCGGCGGCACGCCATTTCCCGGGAGGTACGAAAAGTCACCGGAAGGGGATGTTGGCTGTCCGTTGGCCGGCCGAATCGGAAAAATAAGCGTGAACCTTATTAATTGCTATGATGTTCGTGATTAATTTATCCGGTATTATTGCAGTCGGACACAACAGTCGTATTTTACAATCGTCGTTTAATTTATACACGTGCATATCGTTACGTGTATGTGTTTATAAATAAACACGTAAACCTCGTTTTCGACACGGATTTTCGATAGAAACAACGTCCGTTTTTACTCAAAATCCGTCTCTAAAACATGTTTCAATTGTCCTCCGGCCCATGCGCATCATGACAGTATCGTTTATTGTTATGGTCCTCATCGTATCGCTTATAATATAATTGCCACCGTGTTACGCGCGGCGATATTGTTACGATCACTAAAAAATATATACCTATAACGTTTCTTGGCGCAAAACCGCATCGGACACACGAATTAAACTGGCGTGAGAACTCGACGTGACAATTAATTAATTATTAGCCCGCTTCGGTTCGGTTTTGGCGGCTCGTACCGCCGCGCGCTCGCCCTTTTTCCTCCGGACGTGACGCGTACGCGGCCGCCGGATATTGTTTTTTATACACACTTACGCGCGTTCGTCCCGTCGCGTTTTATTCGGCCGTTATCCCACGATTACGACCGTTTCGATTAAAAAACACGCACAAAACCATACGGACCAGCTCTCCGCGGATGTAAAAAAAAAAATGTATAAAATCATTTTTGCATATATGTAGTACCGTATAAACACGATTAGGCAAAAAGTAGAGAGAGCGTTTGTATAAATTTTTTTCACAGCGTTACATTTTGCAGCAAAACTTTTCGTTCGAGTTGAATGCTGCCGAGAGTGTTGTACTATCCGTATAGATTTTACGCGAGCGCTTTTCACGAATCAACCCGTTTTGGTTTTCTCGCTATGTATAGTAAACGCGCTTTTGTCCTGGCGCGAGCGTTAAGAACCGGTGTTTTTACACACTACGTATAAGAAGAATTGTATCATCGATAATTATTATTATTATACAGTATGTTTACATATTTTACTACACAAACGTACGCACACACACTTGCACGATTAATTTATACGTATTGCGTACACCGCTATATTTTACACGTAGTGAACGGTTGGTACGTGAAACGGTTAAACGAGTCGCCGGACGGATAAATAACCGACTGGAACGAAAGGTCCCGCCGAATACAATATACTGTATTGTGCGAGAGAGGTCAAGTACCATTCAACACCATCACACAGCTATACATCGTTGTTGTTATATTATTACGACGCGTTCGTAAATTGTAATGACACACACACAATCTCACGCTGACGGCGCGTCATATTGTATAACCGTATTGTTAATGTAATGGAAACAAAACACGAATCTAATATAAACACAACAATAATAAATACAGTACTAATCCGCGTTGGAAAAACATTATTTTCCCTCCAACATAAAACAGATTCGAGATGGAAAATCAAAACGATCGCTGCTATATTAATACAATTACGTATGAGGGTACCGTAAAACGAGCTGGATAATTCGCATCAAATTTCGTGTTTTTGACTTCAACAATTATCGCGATACAAATATGAAATATTATACAACAGTTGATATCGTTAGAAGACAGTTTTTAAAAGTTTTTTTATTAGTATTGAGTTTTGTACTAACAGCAGGGGCTGGTTGTACGCGATACGTTGGGTTACTTTGCACCGTTTGACGAAAAAATCCATTACTATGGATATTTCTAATCATGGCGCAAAGTACACTATACTATCACTGTCATCTTGAGGCCGTGAAAAAAAAAAATATTAATTAAAAAGCGAACTATAAATATACGAGTGTACAAAAATATGTGTGAATTTCACCATTTTTTTTTAGCACACTTTTTTCGTTTATAATATTACTAAAAACCAAATAATGGTACTAGAATAAAAAAATTATTAAAATCCTGGATATTTTTGTCAGAAACAAGATGGTTTGAAAAATTTTGACGTTCGATAAAAGATTTGGGGGTTAGAAACGAAAACAGTTTTTGGTGCAAAGTGCCCTATTTTTACGGTATTTAAAAAATAAAACGTTCGATTTAACACGATAAATTATAAAACAAATAAATAAAACAATTAGTATCATAATAAAATATACCGATACAGTCCATATTGTTATGGTTTCAAAAAATAATAACTTTTGAGTAATAAAATAATCGTTTTTCAACAACAAAATATTATTTTATTTTCTGCCATACGCGCTAGTTTTCTCTTTAATATGACGTTTTTTTTTTTTTTTTTTCAAAATACACGGTATTTTACACAGGATATGCGTTTTTAATTGTTCAAATATTGAAAATTTTTAACACGTTTTACTTTTAAAACGGTTTGTGGATTTCAGTATTATTTCGTCTTTTCCTACGGATATATTCGTGTTTTTTTTTGTTTTTTTATTCCCAAATATTAATTTATGGCTATTTCAAGGGTATATCGGTTTGCGGTTTGGGATTTGCGAACACGCTGTAGTATTACCGTTAGGAAATAATAAAACCAAAAATATGGATAAGTACGTAAAAGCATGAAATGACTAATTTAATCTATCAAACAACACACATTCTACTCTAAAAGAAAAAAAAAAATTCTGACCGTTAAAAATGTGTAAATGTTCAATAAAATTAACGAATGAGAATGGTGTACCACCTAAATATTATTAAAATATTCGTTCGATTTCTAGCGCTCCTTGTAACGATTATTATGATTTATTATTTTAAAGTCGTTTAACTTAAATATTTACGAGTTACGGAGAAATAAATAGTTTATTAACCGGTTTAATATTTTTATGTATGCACGTATAGATAATAATGGATTTCGTAAATTTATGTAGATTACAAAAATTAATATATTTTTACGAACAATAAATATACATGTATTATATATAATTAGTTGGGCAGAACCTGAGTAATTGATGTTCATTACGAATGCAACCTTCTAGCTAAATGTATAATTAAAAAATACGTTTTAAATGGCGAATGAGTTATTGTTTATTTTTAAATTTAAAAATCAAACGTTATGCTATACATTTGACATTTACCGAATGAACTCGGTTATTATAAGTTAACTATTTTAGACATCAATAGTTTGAAATTTAGTTTACGTGGGTAATAATGTATAATGTTTATAGATAATTAATATCGCGATATTATGTAGGCACCCTGTGCATGTGGGCTCCGAGGCCACAGCCTCCGGAGAAAATGATATTGTGCTAGAAATCAGCTTCCGAGAAAATTACTGATGCAATATTCTATATCTTTTACTTTTTGAGAAAAAATATTTCCCCAAATTAGTGTTTTCAGAAGAAAAAAAAAACATTATTGTGATATCATTCTCCCCAGCTATAATAATACATCATTTTCAGAATCTAAATTCTAAAATGAGCTACATTTAGATTACAAAAAACTATATTATGTATACGGAATAACCTTAGATTAGGTACCTACGATTATCCATTTTTTTTATTGAGTAAGATCATTTTTCAAGTATGCAAGTGACAAACAAAATATTATTACTTAAAAAAAACAAACACGCTATCTTAACGAATTTTTTATTTTTTTTTTGATTTATCGAATTGACACCTACGTATTAGGTATCTACAAGCAATGTAATTATTAAAAACTAATAGTAATAGAACAGTAATTAAATATTTGTTGCAACTCGTGTTGTATACACGAGTAAACATACTACATCTTCTACCTCGCGAAATATTTTTCATACTTAGTGCTAAGTATAGATCAGCTGTAGGTATGGATATACCTATACAGTTATAATGTAGTCTTCAAGTTTGGTTTTCAATTTTATTTCTCGACGAAATAAATTTCATAAAATATAGCCAAAAATAGGTAGGTACTTTTGCGAAAAACGAATTTTCCAGAATCGTAGAACCCTATAGCCGCTATATAACGATTTTTGCCTTAACGAACTAATTTATACGAATCAGTATTGATGCGAGGTATAGAAAAAAAAATAAAAAATAATAAATAAAAAATACCTACGGCGTGAAAACGTACTGTGAATATTTTTATGTTATTATCCGCGAAACAATAGGACTAACTGTGTATACGCATTTCGATTTGACCATAATCGTATGTGAATATATTAAGATACGTTTCATAAACGTGATAACATCTAAAACTTTAGTATATTTTTTATTGCAACAGTCGACCGATTACAAAGAACTGTTTTGTAATACCTAACGCCTCGCAGTTACTGCACAAACCACGAGTATTGTAAATTAAGTATATAATACATTAAATAGACACAAGTTAGGTAAACATTTAAACTTAATCACACAGTAGTCGTAACGGTGTACTTACATTTCAGACACACGATCGTCCAGGTTCATTATTCACTTCTGTAACATTTTATTGTAATGAAACCGTTTTTAACAATACACGACTTGATTTTGTACGAATAAAAAAAAAAATATTTTTCATCATTAAATATAAAACGCGTTTGATTCACTTTTGTAAAAATATACAAATTATCTATAAGTGATTCTCACTGACTGCAGCAGCCCCGTTAATGAGATCTCGTATTATGCTGTTATATTTTTTCGGATCGTAGTGAAATAATTAGTAAGTAATAAGTAATTATCACACGTGACCCAAAGTTGGGCGAGTTAGTGGACAAAATTAACCGCGATAAGTCAAGTGGATTAAATTTAATTGCCTTCGGTCAAAAGTTTAACAACGGAAAAAAAATGACTGGATAAGTTAAAACTCGGTTAAAAAAAAAGGTAATTATATTTGTGTTTGCTGAAATTTAAAATAGAACGCCGTATAGTATTTTTAACTTGTGTAGTTAGGAAGATCAAAATAAAAAAAACGAATTAGTTTTGGTTCCGCTTGATATAACGAAAAAAATAAACTTAACTTTGCAACAATGATGAACTTAAAAAAGTTGAAACAACGCACAATACAATTTTTTCACCGAACGAGTTAAAAACAAAAGTAACTAACTATTCAGTTTGAAAGGTTAAAAAATAATTAACTTTTCAACTTGACTTTAACTTTGCTGTGACCGACAATTTTATTGTTACCGACCGGCGACGTCGTAAACACAACAACGATACGCGATGATCGGTGGCGAACCGTTGAACGTCCGCGGCGCGCGTTCGGAATCCGTTCGAGACGTTTTTTTTTTTTTTTTTATTTATTTACATTTTTGAACACTACCCCGTAGCACGACGACAAATTGCGGAAAATACGGTTCGTTCAACGGTGCGATTTCAATAAAGTTTAAATTGGTACGCGAATAGCAGAAGAAGAAAAAAATCCACACGCAAAACTAAATATATGAAATGCGGCGTTACTCGAAACTCCGGGTTCGAGGGACACGAAAAAGCGCGCGCGGCGTACGCAATATCATTCGAACAGAGTTTGAAAACTTTTGTGCCGCTGAGCCAGCACTGGGTTCGTAAGCAAAGTGGTGAATAAATTATTACTGTACCCGCGATAATTATGAATTGTGTTTTCAGGCTTTTCGAAAAAAACCGTCGTAAGATAAAAATACGAACGTCAAAAAATATTATTTTGAAAAGTATCTGGATGACCGTACGCGAACCGCGATAAACGCAAATTGATAAAACGTGTGAGATTTACTTACGTTTCGGTCGCGATCAATTCGAGGCGAACACGAATGAAAACGTACGAACTCGGGGTCCTTGGAGACCGCGGATTCTGCGGCGGCGGCGGCGGCGACGTCGGCGCGGGTCTTTAGGTGCGGCTCCGTTTATTCTTTAGCATAATAATAATAACGATAATTTCATAGTTAATTTACACTCGGAGATTCATAACGATATATCGTTACACACACTTGTATTTTTGCGTGAAAAAAAACCGGGAAAAAACTTTTAAAATACCCACGTGCGTCGTTTTTGAACTCTTGAGCGCGTGATAACGGGATGGAGGAAAAAAAAAAGGAAAATTTTATTTATTTTTCATACAGAGCTATTTCCTTTTTCCCAACCCGGATCGCAAAAATGTACAATTTTTTATAACTATTTGCGCGGCTCGGGCCGTATATATAAACACCTACCTGCAATTTACCGGAGAGCGTGTAGAAACGCATAGACGACGCTCGACGTCGGCGTATGTTTTTTAAATAATAAAAATTAAACGGAAAAAAATAAAAAATACACGTAAAGCGTACTGCTGCAGCTCTCGGGTTCGCGCTTGCGTGAAAATCGCGAACGGGTTTGGGTTGGGCGCGTATTATATTACACCTGTATAGTCAGCTGTTTTTCTCAAGGACAAAAACGCTTGCAAAACTGTCATAATATTTTACGTAACTATATATAATATAGAAAAATAATATTGCGATGTGTGTGTGTGTGTGTGTGTGTGTGTGTGTGTGTGTGCTTTGAAGAGATGTTTTATCGCGACGCCAGTTTTTTCTATCTTTTTCTTTCTCTTTCGCAGCGCGAGTAACGCATAATTATTATACAGGGTGTCCTCGACGTCGTTGTCTCGTACCCGACGAGGGCGCAGGATGAGATCGTTACTACTATACACACCAAAGGCGTTAAATAGATAAAAATTTATCTCAACTATTCGGTTAATTACCTGTTTTCGGAAAAAAAAAAAGCAAGTCGGAATCGGTCGCGTGGGTTAGTTTGACGGAGAGTAGCGGCTACCACCGCTCGTACGTTATCCCAACCCCCTCGTCGCCCAACGTACATTTTGCGATTTCTTTTTACCAAGGGTTATCAATACGGACGATTCGTGTGTATATTTAACTATTTGTATTAGTAGACACACACGTTCTTATTTTCATAGAAAACATTTTAGATTCTTATTCCTGTCTTAACGTGGACCCAGTTTTCCGGTAGCGTAACGCATATCCACGTGTTTTGTCGCAATTTTCAATTACAAAAAAGTCATTCCTAAAAACCAAAAAAAAAAAAATTCAGAAAAAATCGGTAAAAAAAAAATGGCAAAAGTGATTTTGACAAAATGGATGTCGTCGTGCTTTAGTCATAACTTTCGTACGCGGGTGGTTTTAAAAGTGTAGCCGGTGTTGTCAATCTTGGCCGATATTTCAACCACCGTTGAAAACGTCAAGCTTTTACGATTCACGTAATTTAATTTTAATTTTAGATTCCAAGCGGCGCGATGAGGAATGTTGTTTTCCCATTTTCGGGTGGAAGAAATCGTTAAAATCTTGATGTTTAAACAGGTTTTATAATTTTTCTGAGGTTTTTAACTGCGTTCTAAAAATAGAACATTCAATTTCCCATTGGATTAGTTTTTTTTAAAACCGAGTTTTTTTTTCTTCATATTTTTGAAAATCCCAAATACCTAGATGAAAAACAAAAAAAGAAAACTGTGTACACCCTGCACACAGTGTGACCATTCTTGAAGATAAAATTTTTCTTAGCGCACTTAAGAACACAAGTGGTATAGTTCTAGTTTAAAAAACATACGCCTAAAGGTATCTTGTTCCAAAAAAAAAAAAAAAATTTAATTTTACACATTTCGCGAGTCTGAAAACGCACGAATTTATACTAAAAAGCTCGCTGGAGTATTCGTCCTCCGATCGAATGGAAACCGATACAGTTATAATCGGCCATAACGTGTTAAAATTTTTACACGCTGTTTAAATTTTTTTTTAAACTTGGATATGACTTTCGGTGTTTTCGGACCGTTTTCATTGTTAAATTTGATTTCCACCAGGACATTTACCAGACAACTGAGCTCGCTCAGTTTTCGAAGGCAATAACGATTTATCATTATGATTTCAGATGTTAAATAACACTTTTTCTAGAAAAAGGAACGCTCCGATTTTAACGTATGATACCTCAAATGACATAGGTAATTGATCCAGAATGGTATTTTATTTGAAGCGTTTTTTTTTTTCTCGAAATTTCGATCATTTTCGGAGTTATGAGCGAAAAACGAAAGTTCGAAATTTATAAACGTCATCAAGAAGGGTTCAACGAGCTCACTGTTGAAATTTCAATCGATTTTGATCGTTTTTTAGGGTGGTGTCACGGTACTTAAAATTTTCGAATTTCACACCATATGTGGTTACAAAATTTAGAAAATTGGTTCACACGATTATAGCCGATTTCACACGTTGTTATTTTGCCGTCAAACTCGTCGTTCCGGACGGCCGTGTATCGCTTATGGGGGGGGGGGGGGGGGGCGGCGGACAAATAATTAACCAAAGTAGGAAAGATATTGTACAGTTTCGACGAGAGTTTTTAAATGTTAAATTTGTTAAATGCCGGGACGCGTGTACTGCGCAGACGACCGAGCTCGCTCAGAATCGTATTTTCGAAGGCGACGACGCAGTAGTTATGCGAAATAACGCGTTTAAACCACTTCCGGACCAGTAGCGACACCGGCCTAAGCGAAGTCGCTGTCCATCCGCTCCGTCAAACTGCCCACGCGACCCAGAGCGATTCCGACATTTTTTTGTTTTTGAATTTCATTTTTATCGCCATTATTAAAATTGTTATATAGTAGGTATCGCGCACACCGCTTTAACACCCGATGTACACGCCGTTTGATGATGTCCTCTCCCGCTCGCGCGTACTGCAACTACGGTAACAGCTATTGTTACGTTACGTTTCGCCGGGCCCAAGGAGAGAGGGGGGTGGGCGTTTTCCAGGGGGCCTTGATCGGGCAAACTCGCGTTGACGATAAAAAACCAACACCAACACCACTCCCGTATAGGATTCCTTTGTGCGGCGCCGATGATGTTGACGTTTTCTGAACCGGAAGGGGGGAGGGAGAAAGACCGTTGCAGACTCGTAGGCGTCTAAAAATGCGAACAATAAATAAATGAATGGCGTAATATTTAGTATACGGACGCTTTACGCGAGAGAAATACAAACAGAGAATGTATTTTGTGTTATAACAGTGTTCTCACACTGTACGCGGTTGTTTCCGACAGCGAAAAAAAAAAAAAACCTATGTATTATTATTATTATTATTCAAGGTTTTTGTTTGATTGTTACACACACACACACACCGTGCGGTGGTGTACTTTACACAATATTGTCGCGATAGTTTTGTTAAAACTATATCGCGCGCGTTCGAAGTCTCATTATGAAGAACGTAATATACTATGTACCGCGAGAGTTTAAAATAAGAAAATCAAGTTCGGACGGATTCCTCCGCCGCCGTCGAGGCGCGAAGTATACCTCCTATAACACACACACCTAGTGCCGTCGTAACCGCGGCGAGTAAGGTGGCTGATAATATACTTTTTTATGTTCTTTTTATCGCGAAACATAGTCATAATAACAACAATACGGAGTCTTATGGCATTATCGGATCGTTTCATAACAAATAATATTAAACGTAAGCGATATTGTAATACTATAGATAATCTGAGCACAGCGAAAATTGATATAGGTTCATTTATATACTACAACGATGGTTACATTATAACATTTTCCGGGTACAGTCGTCCGCGGGAAAGACGAAAAAAATGCGGACGCAGACAATGGTGATTTATTGTTTTTGTGTTTTTTTTTCGATTAAATTCTACAATAACGATCGAAAAACGACAACAACGTTTTTTACGTTCGACTCGAAATTTTCACACGTATCGCGGTCGCTCAGACGGGTAAACTAACGGGTACGAACGTGTATGGAACTAATTCCTCGAATTGTTTACGTACGTTTTATGGAGTTAGTTATTGCGGAACGTTATTGAAAAACGTTTTAAAAATTTGAAAAATATTTCGAGCAAATCATATAACGTTTAACGACTGTCGAGTACATATTTGACTTACTGAGCACGCACAGAGTAGTAGTAGTTTTCGTAAGCAATCCGTTGCTTTTGGATTTCATATAAACCACAACTTTAAAACCGGCGATCCGTTCAAGGAGAATAGTCGTCACTCCGACAAGCATCTCACCCGACCTGATAGCGAGTAAAATTTTTCGCTAAACTGTGTGGCTCGAATTCAAAATTTTTCATTTTAAACGCGAATACTTCATAAAAAGTACGTATTATAACAAAACGCACGTTATCTTGGCGTTGAAATTGAAAAAGATTAAACGAGCTAATACAAAAAATAATTCCTTTTTGATCGTAAGAAACCATTAAAAAACACTATACGTACACGACGTACGTACAAAAAAAGTATGTATAAGGGTGGTGCGATTTGAGTTTTGAAAGTTGTTATAAGAAACATAATAATGTACGGAGAAAAAATTGTACTTGTTGACTATTGTAGACTACGAAAAAATAAATCGTATGAACATTTTTTTTTTGTATTTCAATACTTTCTGAGATAACAATTGCCTTAACGTCAAACTTGAAACACTACTGTATTTAAATTTGTACACCTAATGTTCGTTATAATATACCTCTCCTCAATGATCATCATTATGTGTCATAATAACTTACAGCACGACTTACATTCCTAAAGAAATGTAATGCAGCTAAATAAACATTATATAAATACACTGCGTTACGAACAATTTTTATCGATTTAATCCAAATTCAAAACCTCGGTGGCTAGCCTTTAATTTGAAGCGTTGGTCACTATAAATTGTTAGAAAAAAAATCTGTATCAGTTATCGAATTATTTGTAATACACTCGTATACGAGCTTCATTCGCAGTTTTAATATTGGCCAATATCTAACACACTGTTCCTGCGAAACAATTATTTATAATTTTTTTTAAACACTAATAGATGATATAAAAATGCATTTTCACCTCTTGTTAACACAACATTGCAACGCGTTCATTTTTTTATATTGTGTATGACATCGGAGGTAATCAGACGTGATCACGTCGCACAAGTGGCTGCGAAGGCTGTTCGGATGTACACAATTTTAGGATTTATTAACAACTGCACTTACATGAGTTGAATGAGCGTAAAAATATGTAACTATATACGAGCACCTAATATTAAAGTGTCATGTCCTGAACACGTCGGTTCTGTAAATTCGATGTTTTAATATCGGTTAATCTTGTGGTATGATTACACACCTCGTAAAATCTATCAAATTTGAGGTATACCCAGGCACGTACAAAGAGGGGAGGGAGGGTTTTGGGGTTAGAACCCCTCACCCCGCCGAAAATTCATCAAAAATTGTGTTGTTAATAATTTACACCTAACATTTTCGCGCATACTCCCCAAAGTACTGTTTTGTTGAAAGAGATCAGTGTAAAGTATCGTTAGTGAACATTTATCAATTTTGCCCTTTATTGATCATTTTATTTGTCAATAACAAGAGAGATTTACCAATCATCATCGTGTCATGTGTAAATCGCATTCACTTATTCCAAAATTTGTTAATAATGCAACGGATTCAAAATGTTTACAAGAAGTAGCGTTTTTTTATTAAGATATTCTACCAAATTATGAAACGTTTGATGCAGAAGTAAAAAAAATATGGCTAACTAAATGGATAAATGTACCAGAAAAAGACCGTCCAACTTCAGCGTTTAATGCTTTGTCTGCAATGTCCTGTGATTTTTTTCCAAACACCCGTAGTCTTTAAACAATTTTGGCCACATTACCTGTAATACAACTGGAACAGCTGAACGTTCGTTTTCAACTTTTAGAAGACTCGAAACATATTTACGTAACAATATGTGACAAATAAGACTTACTGGATTGGCTCTACTGAACATACCCGTATACCGAAATCATGATATTGATATCGAATAGATTTGCTAGATCACCCCGAAAGTGGGATTTTTTACTTCAGTATGACGTTGTTATTTTATAATGAAAACATATTAAATGATTTCTCGAACTATTTGCTTTTTCGGAATTTTTCGTACTTACCTATTATTTTACATAAATGATAAAATTCATTAGCATGGTGGTAATAAATAAACGTTTGTTAAAAAGTTAAAATACTTTCTTCATTAATTCGGACGATTCTATCAACTCTTCTACGAATATTGTTATGTGTTATCTATTCTGGTTAAAAATCCACGGGAAAAAATGTATAAAACATTTTGATTATAAAATATATAATGTTACAAGTTAGGTTAGGGAAACCTAAAGGTATGAATTAAGAAAAAACGAAATTTTAACCTACGTTATTGTATTTTCATGTTTATTGCTATTTTGTTATAAACCCCACCCCCCGAATTTTCTTTTTGTATACGTGTTTGGGTACAACTAAAACAAACATATAATGTATATTCGATTTGAATATTTAACGAGCAGATAACCACAGGTGCCCGGGATATACGGAGTACAGGTACCTATATTTAAAACTGTAGAGATAAAACAACAATTTATAAAAATTTTCAACAGCGGATGCAATAGCAATTTAAAAACGCATATTCGTGTACAATGTGTATATCGCTTATGTTTAAATATGAAATACTTGTAGGTATGATTAATGGTAATAGAAGAAGAATGAACGTTCAATGCGAGCGCCAATAATATAATATAATGTTTTTTTTACAGGTATTTACATTATTGCGTCATTACCTACGGCGGATAGCCAATTTTTAATACTACAAACTTACAATTAACTATACTAGCCGTTGTTGTACTTAAAAATTCTTTTTCCCGGTATAAAACACCGTCGAATAGTTATTATATCTTTAACAATATTCATAATATGATTGATTATTGCTGCGCACAATAAACCTTTATAACTATAGTTGTTATAATCAAAACTCAGAAATATTTTCGAGTAGGTAGTAATCTACATATTAGTAGATACATATTATTATACAGTTGCATTCAACGCGTTTAAACGCGTCAAGTTTTTTTTTTTTATGGTTTTTAGTAATAATCTACGAAATAATTTTGTTCAAACTATGACTTAAACGCGTGATAGGTACCTACGTTATTTTTCGGGTGGTTCAGCGGGTCGTTGTTCTTTTTTTAAACATTTTGCCAGTTCCTCGAGCACTACTGAATTCGCTGATCAGAGTATTTTTTTTTTTTCCTACGATTATTGGTTATAACAACGCTTTTAATTATTCCAAGAGGATTTTCGAGATTATTTTTTGAGGTCGTCAATACGATATTTTATACTCACCCGTTAACTGTCTATACGAGTTACATTAAATAATATTGTCATACAATGGCTTGATTATTCTTGACACTATATACACCTACTGATTTACTATAATACTTGTGTGGCCACTTATGCCAGAAATCGCAATCAGTTTCCCTGTACCGTGAATATAAAAAAATAAAAATGTTTTCATTGTGCACAAAACATTTGATATTCGTACCGATTGGTTACTATACAGTGCAGGCTGGGCATTAACTTGTTAAAAGTTTAAATCAATTAAAAAAATTAAATAAATCAACTCGTTTTTAGATAACTTTTAACTTAAAAGTCAATTTTTTTTTTTTTTTTAATAAAACGGGTTAATTATAAGTTAATCCGTATAAATTAAAATTTTTTACTACCGAGAAGAAAATTTCAAAGGAAATTACGAAAAAAAAAAACTTTTCTGGAGCGGGGGAAACGTTATCCTAGGTACAAAATCATGTGAATAAAAATATGAACTATACATTGTCTTTATTTTATACCTATAACATGTAGAACAGATCACTAGTTTACCATCGACGAGTTTCCCAAATTACAGGTGGCGATCAATCGATGAGAAAACGCTGTTTCTGAAATACGTATTTGTTTTAATAAAAACAAAATTTTTTGTAGAAATTATCATTATATTTTTATTTTTATACTATAATACGTACCTATAACGTCAATTATGCATATCGTATAATACATAATAATATTTATATAATATTATACCGACGTTGTTTCAAAGGCGTAATTTAGATACGGGGTCGATGATAGGAGCATTTGACCCCCCTAAGCCATAATAATGTAGGTACATACAAAATTTAAATGTAGGAAAATTAATTTTTTTATATAGTGGGATAAGTTTTTCAACTTGGGGTAAGATGGCGAATCTAAATTTAAAAGTCGATTATGATGTATATGACGAGTTCCTAAACTAACTATATAGTTATATCACTAAACATAATATGATCGTATGATATTTTAACGTTTGGTAGTGTTCTTTCCATCGTTATTTTGAAAAAAAATTAATTTTTAAGTTTTTATATAGTGCACGCTGGTGGCACGACGTTGACGTCGTTAATATTGAACTGCCTATAACTCTCCGATAGTATTCGACCAAAACCACTAAAAATGTGTACATTCTCTACAAGTCTAGAGTCATTCAAAACGTTTTAATGTGTTAGTATTTACAAGTATGGTTGGTTTATTTTATCGTTTAATTTTATCTCTTAACCAGTCGACTCCAGTCAGTAGCGCAAAAGTCCATCTTTAGGTCTTGTGAAGTATGAACAAAATACCTCTATTTTTATGGGTGGGTATCATGAAAATGAGGTACGACGAAAAATAGATTGAAATTTTTTGTACGATAAATATCGTTTTAAAAACCATTAGGCCGATATTGAATTATTATAAATATTTATAAACAGTATAATTCACTCGCAAACAACGTCTACGCGGCCCACGCAATGTGCTCCGTTGCATGTTAATTATTAATATATATATTATAACTCAACATACACGCGTTATACAATTAAAATTCATATTAAATCTCAGAAGGTTGAATAATGCTTATTAAGACAATAAAACAATCGAGTTCTTGAGAGACTTGGGCGGGTAAACAATAGACCGGCTAAAAGAACGTTGTAATCGTTCGTCGGCATATATTTATATGGAAACATAGTATACCTGCGGCTATAATGTTAACGGATGGATAAATACACCTAATATATTTTTATATTGACAAACAACGTTTTTTTTAAGTAGTATTTTAGATTCTGAGCGTCAGTGGTTTTTCAATGATGTTTATTTTTTTTTTACTGTAAACAAATTTTCGACCAGAAATAGTGCTGCGATTTCTACGAACGATAGCTTTTCTTTTAGCGAATTGCACAAAGATGGTACTTAAAAAACGTGATTTTTCGATATTTTCAGTAATTTTTTAACGCGACGCGAAAAACTACGAAAAGTGTACGAAAATGTTATAATTTTATTTAAAAAAATATAGCCCACGGATTCCGTGGGCAACCGTGTTGGCATGACGACCGGGTTCAAAATTATTTTTATCTGTAATATTATCGATTTAGATTTTTTCGATCGTAACATTCAAAATAAAGATCGAAGCAAGTTGAAACTTTTACATAATACTAAAATAGGAAAGGTACAGATTTTGTAAAAGTTTTAAATGTTAAATTTGTTATTCCCAAGACGTATACTAGATAACTGAGCTCGCTCAGGATCGTATTTTTGGAGGCGATGATTTATCGTTGCTTTCAGATATAAAATAATGCGTTTAAACTAGGGTGACCATATTGAGAAAATAAAAAAAACGGGACAGTTGTTACTACACCACCCCCCAAAAAAACCTTCATCCATTTACACTCACACAACTATGGAGAGTAAAAGTCCAATTATTTTCTTACTACCCTTTTCGAGTAAACTAACCTAAATAACTAATGTGTTTAAATGTTTAGGAATATTTTCTTTTTATTATTCATTGAACAGCACACAATGTTGCATTTCAAAACTATTATAATTTTTTCAAAAACAATTAGAAAAATTTACTTTTTAATATTAATGTACTAATCAGTACGTATTTTTTTTAACAGAAAAATTACACCATCAGCTATCTTCATTATTCATGAATTCGATACTTGTTCGCCCACACTTTCCACTCTTTTTTCGTACTCTTCTGAAGAACTTATTGAATTTAACAATTTTGGGTGCTTCGAAAGGAATTCGTAAAATTGTGAAGCTTTTAAAGTACCGTTTTGAAATAATTATCGATCTAAAGGTTTCGACATTAAAACGGTTTTTTTCATCTGTCCACAATACATTTGTTATTGAAAATATTCTTTCTACGAATGCATTTTTTCCCAGGCCAATAGCCTATTCAATAATAGTTGAGAAGTTGTTGAAAGAAATTTCAATTTTTTCGAGTGTCTTACCATACATCTCTCCAGTTTTCTGTGGAAAATTTGCAAAAAATAAATTTGAACGTTCTACGAAAACTGTTATCCGTCATTTATTATAACTTCCATGGTTTCAAATTTTGATGTAGCGTAACAGCCGCGGTCAAGTTGGCGCTCGAGCAACACCTAAATAAAATTTTGAAACGATCGAACGAAAGAAATTCGGTCTAGTTTTATGTAATAATAGGGATGTGTGGTGGTGAGTTGAAAATGTTGAGCACCCCTAAAACATCTGTACACAGCCGCCCGCAACTGCGTATTATTATAATAACACCGGTCGCTTGGAGCGGTAGGCCGCGGCGGCACTTTACACGCTTATTGCTGTTCGGAATTTCGGATAAAACTGGTTTGGGACGACCGTGGTAACGATGCCCAAAGGAGACGCAGGCGGAAAACAGTTAACATATACATACATACATACATGGTATCTAAAAGAGAAAAAAAAAATATCGGGATTTGAAATCGTACAGAAAAATCGTCGAAACCGACGGTCAACGGAGTAATAATCTGTCGGCTTTTATCGGAGCGCGCTCAAAACTTCTTCCTGGGGTGGCTATTTCAATAAGGGTGTCGTCGTAAATAGAGAGAGCTAGCGTTAAAATTGTATAAAACACGCCGCGGTAAGATCGGTTAGTCGAAATAAAACTCGCTGGGCGTCAAAACGAATTGCGGGCCGCCCGAAAACGTAAAAATAAAAAAAAAAACATACGTCTACGAATTATTAATACATATAATGATATAAAATTACAAACAATTACAGCACGAATATGAGGAGGTTTACCTACCTTTCTCGCTCGACGACAAACGGCGAATTTCTCGCTGCCCCGACGCCGTCGGTTTTCCAAAACCTATGATATAATGTGACGACGGAAATCGCGACAGCCGTCGTTCATAAAGATTATTTCACAAATAGCCGACGACGACAAACGGAGATCGAAAAGACGGACCGAAAAACTCGTTCAGCGTAGTAAGTCTCGCCACCGCAGCGCACGGGGATGGAATTCCTGCAGTACACCCTCCGGCCGCAGCGGCGTCTTATTTCGGTCCGTGGTGGGGGCGGCGTGAGTGTGCCAAATATGGCGTTCGGTCGTACCTACGTATAGTTTGTACCGCGACCGTGGTCACGGGCTCCCGTGACTTATCGCGGTTTCGTCATATTCTTCCGGGTAAATACCGTTAGCGGATGGTAAATACCAACGGGACGTTCTGATGTGATTACATAATGTTGTCGTTTTTTTTTTTTTTTAAGCGCTTTGCTCGTTCGATTCACACACACACACACCTCATAGCCATAGGATGTGATCGTGTTGGCGGAGCGAAGGCGTCGCGGACGTCCGGTGTACAACCCGGGGCCCCGTTCGAAAACCGAACTCGAAATCGGAAATCGATACTCGTACCGAACTAAACGCACAAAAATAGTTCGAAAAAAATTTGTCCGTCGAAAAACGATAAAAAAGTAATGGAAAAACGTGGGGAATTCTTCTTCCAATCTTCTCAGACTCGAAATCGTGTTTACGCGCTTAATAAATTATAGACCTTGTTCCGACATAAATGGTCAATTATATTATTATATTGTTTTTTTTTTTAATAAAGTTTGGTTCGGGTTCGATATTTTGTTTGAACGGTTCGTTAAAATTTTAAAAAGTTCTGTTCGGGTTCGGCTCGACCACGAAAATTTGGGTTCGCGACATCTAACCACTACAGTTATACAGGTGTTCACAATTAAATGCCCGATGTAGGGTCGGGGGCCTATGACATCCCGCAATCGCAATTAACCGTCGAAAACGTCCACTGTATGCCCGCCAAAATTTGACCACCCGGAAATATATTATTTTTCAGCTCAAATTGTGCCTACGCGTGCATCCCTATAATTCTATAAAATAACTATTGAAAAAAAAAATATCATTGTACAGTAAGTAAACAGCCACCCACCCCTGAGATAAGCCATTCTTGCGTTTTGAAACTGCGCGGGACAAAGTTTAATACGGGCGAAATTCTGGGCGACAGCGATGCTCCTATTTTTGAAAAATGTAATCGCGAAGTAAAATCTTAACAAAAGGGGAGGAGTGGTGAGTGTAACAAGTGTAACAATTGACTCCGACAACAACAATCTTAAATTTGGTTAGGTTAACTGTGTCTGTGCACACCGTTTAGAGTCGCGGACAGGATTCTTGAGATACGGCACGACTGTACAAAGGATCTAGTCAGAAAACCTAATAATAGTCGATAAGTAATTAAATAAAATTAGAACTGCTCAAATCGCGTTCTAAAACTGCACGATATTTGTGTTATACCTAACCTACCTGTGTACATTAGCGCAAGGACTCTATATGTAATCACGATTAACAATGCTCCGATTTGTAACGCAAGTACATACGTCAAACGATAGGTGGTATATGGACACAGATGTTAGGCTTGAACGTCTGTAAAATTAAAAAGTCATAAGACTAAGCTAAGGAAAAAAAATCGTTAAAAATTACGGCAAACGTGTTTTCGACATAATCGATTTGGATTTTTAGCCATAATAACACTTCCGCAATAACGACCGGAATAAGCTATTTAAATTGGTAAGGTCTGATACGAATTTCAAGAAATCTTCGAAGTACAGAACTTTGAAATTTTCATTTTGTTTTTTGTTATTTTTGTTCGATAGTAAAAAATTTTTCGCAAAAAGTTTTGAAAATTTAACACAGGGTTCCAAACATGTAAATAACATTATTATGCTACTGAAAAAATTCGAAAACCCGTAGTGACGATTTTTATATTTTGTTGTTTAAAGTTGGACGATTTTCGAAAGTTCCGGCCGCCCGCCTTCTTCTCTGTTTCGAACGGTAACACTCGCCGCATATTTTACTTGTTGCAGGGCTTTCAATAGCGCTGTTATATCTTTACTAAGCGATTAATTTATTACGTTATTTTTGCGTCCTTGTGCAATTACTATATATACTACATGCTCGCTCAATCGTGAAATCAAAATACCAATTGTATATTCTCGATCGATATTATTATAAACACTACACCGTGATTTCACTTTAAAGCTTGTATTATACACGATCTCTGTAACGGAGCGAATCTACGAACAAGCTATATTATATTTATTTGTTAATGTATTTTGCTCATTCATCTTCCCTGCGCATACTGTGATAAATGTGTTATTTTCACCGAAAAATAGTAGTTATTGCAAATAACCGGTTTGTGTTCAAAATTTAAAAAAATAATAATCATTAAAACGTTGAGCTATCAACAGAGTTCAACAAATCATCTGTATGATACATTTATATAATATATACATATATATACTTGATGCAAGAGTAAAAAATGTTTCGGTACTCCAATGACAAATTTGTAATATTTCAATTAAAAATTGTTTAAATTACCGTAAGATATAGGTGTCTAGTTTTTTAAAAAAATTTTCTTGCGGGGCTAAATACGTTTGATTAAAAAAATCATCATCATCCGCAATCCGTTTGGATAAAAAAAAAAATCGTGTTACACCGTATGTGAAAAAAGCTCGCGTACGTTCGGCGACGTTTTATGACGACGACTTCAGGAGGAACGGCGAGATGTCTTTTCATTTTTGTCGGCATTCCGGATATTTGAGTACACCGTGTACATCGATTTCGCGACTCGATCGAGCGATTCACGCGGAGTTTCATAGGTGAAACTAGCGAAATCTAAAACACAGCACGGGTTCTCAACCTTTTTTTGGGTACTTTCGAGTAAAAGGTATAACCACGGACCCCCCCCCCCTCCCTAAAAAAAAAAAAAAAAAAACAATTTAGTTTTTCGTTTTTAATAATTTTTAATGAAAAACTTTAAGTCACATACGTACGTACATAGTTACTGACATGGTGGATACATTAAAGAGAGATTTTTCGGTTTTATGAAAATTTTAGACTTTAGTGTGTTGTTTCTACGTCAACCCTACGACAATCTCGATTCATATTTAATAATTTGTATTAATCTCTCGCATAAATTTAATTTTGGGCATTTTTTGAGAAAAACGCAAATCAGTCCGTGGACCCCCTGGTAACCTAATATCTACGGACCCCTTAGGGGTCCATGGGCCACCGGTTAAGAACTCCAGATATATATATATATATAGCGTAGCCAAAAATATAATAATAATAACGTGATTTTTCTGACGGGTTTCTCTCATTCGAGTGATTAACGTTCGATGGAAAAGCGATCGCAAACATGGTCAGCAGCACGCTAAAATCTACAAAATTAAAGCTTGCACATGTATAACCTACATGTTTCCGATCCGAGTTATGTGAGTTATTTTTTTCGTACCATTACAATTATATATTATATAATATTACACGCGGTGCTCGATTCCCCTAGGAAGGGTACCTACGTTGGAGGATGGAGTCCCCCTTGTTTAAAACAAAAAAAAAAAACAGTGTCCTAGCGCACCCCTTCTAATTTGATACGCTAATATATAGGCACATCAATTATAGTTAAATTTGTTCTATTTAACTCCACTCTCCATACTAACTTTTTACTATGTCAATCGCGGTATATATATATACCTACATGTAATGTGCCTATTCCGTTTTAACTTGTAATCAAAAACTGTACAAGTTTTAATATACTAAAATAAATATTTTGCGTTATTTCGAGTTTAGAAAAATTTAACGCGCGAAAAATAAGTTTCTAAAAAGAATTTGTTATCAAACGATATACTATTGGGCCATCTACAAATATTAATAATTATTTTCGTTACACGCTTTGTAATAATCGATCGAGCCGCGACAATAATAATAAACGTATTTATATAATACAATTTTGGAGAATTACCCGTTTCCGCCGAAATCGAGAACGCCCGTCTCCGCCAAAACTACAAAAAAACGTTCCCGCGGGGGTGTCCGCCGATTGCCAATTTACCTGTGTACACCACGGTCTAGTAGGCGAATTATTTTAATCGAATAAAAATTATACTCGGCTACGTTGCCTATATACTTTTAGTGTTTTTTCTGCACGAACGCTTATAAAATTTCATACGGTAATTATTCCTGCGATTGCGCGAGTAATACCGCGTAAAATATTTAACCAATTGAAATCGTCATTAAAATTCAGAAACTATTATTTTCGTCTGTATAAGTTTTTTTGGCAAAACTATTTCGTTCTAAGACTTGTGTAGTTCTCGTACCCATCGTTAGAGATTGTCCGCAATTGATATATTATAATAGTCCGATTCGTTCAATTTGTATAGTTCACAACATAATGGTTATGGAATATAATAAGCTCCACTACTAGACCGTCGTCTACAGGTACAACATTTTAACCGATTATAAACGTATGTTTTTCACATAAAACATTGCACTAGTCTTAGAAAGAAAAAAAAAAAATTAATCGCCTCAAATGTATAGCTTTTTTATTTTTCTAAAAGACAGAAACGGGGTATAGACGTGTTAAGACCCGATAATAATCTCTAACCAGCGATCGGAATAATAATAACAAATATATATGTACAGTATATCAAGTTTTCTAAATTTGTTTTTAACGAGTCAATAACAAAATATTATGAGGCAATTGGGTGGTGCTGAATTACAGCCTTATATATAGGACTGTTTCGGCATTGAATTCCTGTACCGGAGCATGTACCCAGGTAAGTGTTCTTCAGATATCCCGACAATGTCCACGTGAATATCAAAACATGTTCATCCCACGGAATGCTACAGCAAGCGATTCTGCAGGATATGTAGTAGGTACCTGCCATATCCTGATGCGTTCCCAAAAGCAGTTAGAATACTGTATCTAGAATACGCGTTTCAATCCGAATCAAACGTTTTACTGCACCTATATCAATATATTATATATTTACAATATAGGCGTGCTGATAGTTTAGAATGTGTGAACGCGCGTGTCGATCATTTACGGATGTATCTATACGTAATTTGAATATCTATTATTTTATTTCCAGCTATTGTTGCTGGAATCGAGGACGACGTGCCGCGTGTATAATTAATCGTAAATAACGTTGTTGTTGTATGGCTAACTGGCGAACGGCGAGTTCATTTCCGTTTGCACAAATGCGTTTAAACACTATACAAGTTAATAGGCATATCGAAACGCGCACACAGTAACAAAATATAGCGATATAATGTTATGTGTTCGTTTCGTCTCTACTTATACACAAGAATAAATTGATAATGTAGTTCGTCATAATATAGCAGGGGCGTACATAAACCGGTGGAGAACACAGGGGTTTTTTGGGGGGTTCAAACCCCTCCCGAAATATTATAAGTACCTACTTACTTTCAAATCTGCAGTATACGAATTTCAAACGGATTAAAATAATCGTTTGGTCATTTTTTTTCGCGCAGAGTTTCGAATTTATTTCCGAAAATAGTCAAAGGACCGATTAAAAAATTTTTATCGAACGAAAATTACAAAAAAAATGAAAATTTTCAGAGATCCGTACCCAGTTCAAATATTTTCGAAATGTGTATCAAACCTGCATCTTACCAAATTGTTTTAATATTATTTGAAAGTTTCAGACGAATTCCGATCATTAATGCGGAAGTTAATGGCCAAAAATCTAAATCAATTATGTCGAAAACATACGTTTTCCGCAATTTTTAACGTTTATTTCTTAATTTTTATATTGTATCTTTTTAATTTTTTGACGCTTAAATCTACGTCCCCTCAAAATACCATCTGTGTCCATATACCTATCATTTGAGGTACTGACTTTTGAAATCTAAACACTATTGAAGAAGTTATCGTGATTACATAATATAATGTAAAAAAATATAAAAATACACATGTGAAAACCAATATGTACATTCTTCGTTACACTCAGAATCTAAAATCAGCTCTCTGAACTAATTTGAACCTTACTTTGCTTTTTTCTTTTTCAGACTTTATAAAAAGTATGCAAACGCTGTGATATACCAGACCTGATAATAAAATAGGACCGATTAACAAACTGGTAAAAATAACTTTAAAACTCCTAAAATAGTATTAAAAATTAATAAAATCTTTTTTTTAAATACCTCAAATTTTTTTTTGGTTTTTTGAGAGTGACTCAAAAAGTATGTAAGCAAAATTTTAAAAACGAACCTGGGACCAAAGTACCACCGGAGTCCATAGACCTATTAGAAAAGTCACCCACTTGAAAAATCGGAGAAGGGACTTCTTGCCAAAAAAAGTGTTCACAGAAAAAAAAAAACATCATTGTAAAAACAATCCATCCTTCGCTACGCTCAGAGTCTGAAACTTATAAGCCACTGCTGAAGTGCCGAGTAGGTTAGGGCTTATTGCCCACTGCAACGATATTATAGATGTATAATTATGTTCGAGATGGTTCGCTCTACTAAAACAAGAAAAGTCGTAGTTTGACGTTAAAAATATTTAACTATGACATCTGCTTAAGGAGGAATTTAGGTACTAATGTTTTAAAATGGGTAAATGCAAATAGACGTGTTTTTATATTTTTTAAACTTTGTTCGAAATTCGTCAGAAAAATAAATAATATAATTAGTATGACTAAACTGTTTTTAAATTGTGCAATCATTATTAGTTTTTAAGCTACTTAGTATTTGATCATATATCACATTAAAAACGTGAGATTTGAAAGCATCAGCTGTTGAAATCTATTTTCTTGAACAGAATCAGAAGTTTTGGTTATTTTTATTTTTTCTACAATTTGATGTAGGTAATATCGTTTCTTCAATTGAATAATCTTTAGTTTCCAACTGAAAATTTACCCACTTAACAAATTTTTTTTGTTGATTCAAGTATATAGTTTCAAAATCTCTTGACTCATGTTGTAAAGTTTTCACTGTAGTTTTGACTATTTTATAAGCTTGAATCATATTTATCCTTTTAGTTTGTAAACACAATGATGAAAGGGTTGTTAAAGAAAAAAAATGTAAAAATATTTGGGCAAAAATTATTTTTTCACTTTGAATTTATGGGCCAACATCGTGTTTTTTCAATTATTAAAATATTTTTATACTTGCTTATTTCTTCTCACTTGGCCATTTTTTGGAATGATTCTCTTACAAATACATCACATGAATTAAGTAGATACGCAGAATAAACTTGAGCCTTTAGCTTATAAAAATATTTTATACACTTAAAACAATAAGTCGGGGCATCGGCCTAAACTATTGAATTTTACTACGGCCTTGGTGTTGTATAAAAATAGATGTACTTTTGAATGGCACGGTTTTAAGTACAAGTATTTCAAATAAAAAAGAAGAAATGTTATTTAAGTGCACAAAAAAAAAATTCAAGTACAATTACGAATAGTTTTAAAACACATTTAAATACTAAACAAATAATTGGTTTAGTTACCTAATTATAAACAATCAAGTTTTTATCTTATGATTAAGTACTTACATACTCAAGTACTTTGGTACGTAAAAGAAAGTACTTCCTAGCTATAGTATCGACCCACTGTGTAGTGTAGCCAAATTTCTTACTCTAGTATTTAATTATTACATTTTTTTTTATGCCATTCAAGTACCTAGGTATAGGTAGATACTTCATTGTTAATATAGGTTTAAAAATATTAATTAAAAAGTTTTGATAATATTATATATTTGTTCAAGTTTTGGCTTTGCAATATAGTATTTTACATAACATTAAATGTAAATTACAAATTTAATATTTTTTATTTAAAATTGATTATAAAGCACTAGACACCAGCTATCTCTGCTGGAAAATTTGCTTGAACCCGCTGTATGAATGCTAGTGGTGGGCACCTATATCGATAATTAATTCAATATCGCAATTAATTTTCAACACTGATATTGCTTTATAATGGTATGATATATTGCGATATTGAAGTCCATATTTTTCTAAGAAATACATTTTATTCACAGGTCCTAATTAGCTAACGTGCGTTAGACCCTAGGTTTTAGGAATTGAAATTCATATTGGATGACCGCAACACTTTGATTTGGGAACAACTTGAAACTGAAGTTTGCGAAATGAACCCAGAGAGTCAGGAAAATAGATAAGTTGTATCTGACCAAGATAAAACAAATGAAAACCACAATATTTTTGACTCAGATGAAGATAATCCATCACCCACGAAAATTTGTTCATTAATGGCCTACAGTGATGATGAAGACGCATTCTTAATTGACTTGAAGCTCCGACAACAGCATTTAAACAACTACAAAACTATAAGAATATGACAACAAAATATCATCGTGATGAAGACCCTGCACTTAAAAGTTAAATGGTGGAAAGAAAAATCAAATTTATACCCAGCTGTTTCAGTTTGGCAAACAAATACTTGTCAATAGTTGCATCTAGTATTCCATGTGAACGTCGGTTCAGTACGGCTGGCAATTTAATTTAAAAAAACAGAAGTAAATTATCTCCAGATCAAGTTAACAATCTCCTCATTTTGAACTCTTATTACAAATCAACAAGCACATAAGACTTTGGTGAGATATCAATATGCATTGTAATTTGTACAATTTAAGTTTGCAACAATAATAAAAAAATGATGAATTTATTTTCTAGGATATAGCTGGGTAGGGTTTGAACACATTTGAGGAGAAGCCAAAAATGATTATCATAAATGAAAACAAAAAAAAATTTTTAACGTTCTAATAAAAAGATAGTACTCGTTAGTAAGTTATGTAACAAAAGTTATTTGATTTATTATTTTACTATTTTAGTTATTGTTTTTCATTAAATACATATAACTAAGTTATGAATAAGAACTGAATAAAGTTTATACTTTTTACTGATTTATTTGTACCTACATTGTGTTCTACTTTTTAGGTTGTGGTTTTTATTCATTTGATTATAATTTATAATTACTAATTAATAATCCAAACCAAATATAGCTAAAGAAAATCTTTAGTAGTATCTACTATACCAATGTTAAATGTGCGACAATTATAATTTTAATTTTAATTGACAGAATTAATAAAGTAAAATATGAACTATTTAGTATGATTTAATTTTAATTAAATGAAACAAAAAAATTAGGTGTACAACAAATCATTATCTTCGGAATGATATGTAATAAGTAATAATTTATAAATGATACCAAATTAAATGTAAGATTAGTCTATACTATTATATTATATACGTAGCTTGAGTTCAGACTTAAACTTTTAAAATCATAGTTTCATAAAACAAAAAAAAAATGTTAAATACATCAATTGATTGAATGCACACACTACATGATAACATACGTAGGCGAGGTAAGAACACCACAATTATTATTTCTACGAGATATAAGAATGTAACCGGAGTTGCCCCAATGAGTTGACCACGAATTTTTGACAAGCCAGTATGGTTCTCCATTCAAATTGCCATAGCCAACCAACAAAACTGCATGATTTAACTCTTGAAGGCCGTTACCTGAAAATAAGACATAAACGCCATTGTAATGACAAATCTGTGTAAAGTATTGAAAAGTTAAAACACTTACGACAATCCTCATCATAGTAAACACCATTAGAATAGAAACTAAACGATTTTAGAGATGCGTAAATCGCTATGGACACAGGTCCATGATTTACTAAGGCTAGTTTCAATGCGTCTTCATTAAATGCCGTTACATTTACAAAACCGGATATTTTAGTAAGATCGCCATTTGATATGTTGGCGATACGGCAGTAACCATCCTAGAATTAAAAGAAAAAGAAAAAAAATGCTTAACAATATGTAATGATCACAATAAGTTCAGATTTTATTCTTCAATTTTGGAAGAGCAGCTCAACAGTGTAATAGGTCAGAGTAGTCCCAATTCTCCTCAGTTAAAAGTAGCTGAATTTGAAGATGACAAAGTTGATTTGTATGTTTGAATAATTGCAGATTACTTTTCTACGATTCATAGCAATCTGTTTTTCCTAGATCTCCAGAATCACACTGAACTCATGCGTGACATAATAAATGACGCATTATTAAAGTTTGTCAGTCAACATTATTGCGTTCCACATTTAATTTTCATGACGTGGTTCTGGATATCATTCTAATTCCTTTCCCCAAACAATTATATACTTTATGGTGTCTATGATAGTTATTGATTGTTGTTCAATTTGATTTAACCACATTAATGCTAAAAGATTTACGTCTCTTTGTTTGGTTTCAAAACTATTTTTTCACATACTAAATTACAATAATAACAAGAATTTAAAATTATCAAAATTCAAGTTTTAGTTAAAAAAATAAGAAATATCACAAAATTTAGTCTAGTCCAAAATGTATACCCAACTGTTATAAGTAATTGAATCAACGACAACCACTTAATAACATTGTTTCAAGTATAAAAAATAATTGTTTCATTGTTTCGATAATAGCCAATAAATGAACATTTTTTACCTGCGATAAGTAGGGTCCATACTCATCTTCAATGGGGATACCATGTGCTTTTATCCACGAATATGCACGATAATCTTCGCCACCGTCACATCCGTTGTTACCAAAACCCCAACTGCAATCTACCAACGCCTACAACAAATATAAATAATATTATTTTAGTATTATATTAACAATTTGAAAAAAAAAAAAAAACATAGTATAGGTAGGCAATTTAAAAACTATTAAAAACATTTTATTATTACATTAAAAAAAACAGTTTTGTTAATCATACTGGTAATTTAATTCAAAGACTCATCCAGTAATTTGGAAATGACCTTTGGATGAGTTTCAATTTGAATGAGTTTAAATATGAAAACAAAAAATTGTTTACAGTTTTTGCATATTATCACACTGTGATTTACAAGAAAACTAATCTATTTTAACTTTTTCCAATGTTTTTTTTGGATTAAGTAATTTAGACTTGTAAGTGAAATATAATAAGTTGTTTTATTTCTGCGCAGCAAAATTTCAGATCGACCAAGTGAGCGGTTTAGATCAAAGAAAAGCTTGCGGGTTGTGTCCCTCGGCAATTGATGCCTTCGTCTGGACCCCCGGCCTTATGGTAGAACAATTAATATTCACTATCATAAAAAATATGACCAATTAAGAAAACTATAAATTTAAACAAAACGGGCTTCCTATAAAAAGATAAATATTTTTATCACAGGCACTTGGCCATAAAAAACAGTTTTGTTAAGTGTTATAAAAACTGATTTGAAATAGTTCTGAAATATAGACACTACCGGCATTTAAAGAATTGATTCTAGAATATCTTCATTATGTCTTGAATTTTTTCTTTTCCTCCATAGCTCACAATTAACGCAACACCTTAACTAAAAAGTTAATTTTTAAGTTAAAACTAGTTGACACAAGTGTTTGACGTTATACGACTTGTTTGTGGGTATTTGTTAAACAAACTGTACTTGAAAACACATTAAAATGTCTTAAGCGTGCAGATATGGCTTTTGTACAAAGTACGATTTTGCAGTATAATATCAAAAAAGCCGGAATGATATCGATATACAAAACTATATTGTTGGCCATCACTAATGAATTCATCATATGATACTGTGTCATTATTCTGGTCCATACAAATAGTGTTTAATATAGCAGCTGCATTAATGATATCATTACATAAATCCTTGTGATGAATATCTAAATAAAAACAATAAAAATAAAGAGTTAATACAAGAGTTTTAATACAATCATGACTCTTACAACTCAATTTTTATTAGATAAAATGAGCACACTCAGAATTGTCATTTTTGTAGACAATTCACAATCACCAACAAAATTAATATGAAAATTCTAATTAAATCTTCTTTAGTATCTTCTATTAAATTTTCTTAACTAGATGCACTAAGGAATTTAATGATGAATTATGTATTAAAACCTTATATATATCATTAGTCAGACCTCTATTAGAGTATTGCTCAGTACTATGGAACCCCTCACAAGTTGGTCATATTGAATCTCTGGAGAGAGTACAAAGACGTTTCTTGCGGCTCATTGGCTATAAAAGACGTCTTGGGTTAGATCCTAATCTATCTAGTTTTACTTTAACCTCTATTCAAGCTAGTCTTAATTTGGTATCTCTCAATACTAGACGAGAGTTGTTGGACGCATCCTTTCTTACAAAACTTGTAAAGGGTACCATTGCTTGCTCAGACCTGCTACACCTACTTAACTTTTACATTCCCACTTTCAATATTCGGTCCTTTCCTATATTCGCAATTCCGTTTCACCGCACTTCTTATGGCTCCAATAACCCTATTGATCGTATATCTGCTGTATGTAACCGTCTCAATAATCTAAATAATTTTGATTTTTTTGCCCATTGTTAATTTTTTGTATTGTAATTTGTAGTGTTATTTAATCTTAAATGTATTATTAATTTGCTATTACTGTCTAATTTAAATTATTATGTACTGTACTTGAGCCCTCGGGCGTTTATTTAATAAATAAATAAATAAATAAATAAATAATAAATTTAGAACAGTGTCATACTCCAAAGCAAATTCGTTACTTCATTGAGTTAACCGACTGACTTTAAACATTCCGGCTTCATTTTTCTGTGAGCATTTTCTCTTTATTTCATATTTCTGGAAATTGTGAACAAAATATTAAGGAAATAATTTTTGATTTTGACAAATTAATGTTTAATCTATGACAAATAAATACAGAAAAAAATTTAAAAATAAAATGCACTTTATTGTATTAAAGTACCTATGTGTAATAATACGACTAACCATGTTACTTTGAAAGCATTCTGTACAGCGTATTATCCATCAGTCAATTTTTCTTGCTACATTAAAGAATTTGTTGTCGCTCTAACAAACGCGTAACACTTTTCATACATTTCAGAAATTTAACTGCCAGTCCAGGTGAATCTAATAACAAAAAATTATATAATTTATACAACCATATTAAAGCTTAGCAAAATACATCAAACGTAAACAATTGAATTCAAGGCTGAAATGAGCAGCATCTATTCAAAATTCTCATCAGAATTCGTCAAATTGACTTATAAGTAGGTTTGCCAACGTCAGCGCACCATTTTTTTTCAAATACTTTTTGAACTTATTAGATGGGTAGGTAGGTAGGTAGGTAATTATTAATGATAGAATTTTTAGTTGTGTAGTGGGTACATTTAATTTTAATTGTTAAACATGACAATAGTGCAGAACGCAGGCAGAGTTTTAGATTATAAATGACTACTTACTTTTTTTGTAGCATTTTTGTTGACTAAAAAACACGAGACGCATCAGAGACCCAACTCTTTCCGGATCGACTTGGATGGTGAAACATAGTGGGATCCCGGAACACCCAAAAATCGATGTACATAAAAGTCGGAAACGAAAGAACCAATCAAAACCGTTAAACAAAATAATACGTTAGTAGGTACTTTAAATTTTAATAGAATCCTTAAAAACGAATTCAAACTTCAATGTATTTGATACAGTACCTATCTTAGTATAGTATTTTTTTTTAAAGTTAACTCGTAAGATAAAATTTGAACTTTAAAAATTTGTTGTTGTCGTTTGTGACTGTCAATGATAACTGTTATCACCGAAAATCAACAACGTTATCATTAGCTTTCATAGATAATAATGATACTTAAAAAAAATTTATCAAAATTTCGATTGATATCAGCCAGGTACTTACGGGATTTACAAATTTCACCTTTTTTACTGACGCCGAAATATTTTTTCGGTAAGTATTTACTGTTGTCTGTAGTTCACTAACATCTACAAACGACGTGCGTTTCGAAATTCCAGTTTAAAAAGTTAAAAATGTATCGTTGAATTTGTCTGTTTTCCGCCGCCTTTCATCATCAAAATATCAACTCTGAATCGTTCTCGTTTGCTGTGTTTTCGTTTCGGCAAGTGCACTTTCTGAAGGTTGACTGGCGCACATCGGTTCCGTGTTCGGGCCAGTGTCCCGCCGCAAACAATAACCTTTTGATTTTGTAAATTTTAATACTTTAACGATGGACGTTTGATTTGTGCAGTTTTCAGTGCGCCGTATCCTACGCTTTTGATAAGACGAGACTCTTAGCGTTTTGGCCAAACAACCGTTCAATCGCCTTCGTGGGTAGTTTGTACAAATTCACTGAAAGTCGAGCGCACAGTATCGTCTGTACAGGTATTACTTTTTCACTATTTGTTTCAACGGTATCGTAACGTATCCATAACGTGACCATATATTTTTTTCTTCAAAGCGGGACACCTTTAAATTTTAATAAGAAAACCACACCATATTGCGAAAAATAACAATTTTTTTATTGGAAAAATGGCAACAGAAAAACGGAACTAATATATTAAAAAATATAATAATAATAATAATAAATAATAATGTAAAAATAAATAATAGAGTATATTATTCGGCTAGTTTATATTTGTCAGATCCACAAATCTGCTTCAAAGTAGCCTGTTTGGTTTGTATGTAAGAATGGAACTCTTGACATGATTTGTTGATGTTACCCTTTGTTATAAGAATGGCTTTTAATACACCGACTCCCAACTGAGTTTTTTCACTGCTCCATATTTTATTCATAAGAGAGAACACTCTTTCAACTGGAGCATTACTGCCTGGCAGACACAAAATGTATTCAACAATTATAGAAAAATTCACGTGTGAGAGATCATTAGTATTAAAGTGCGTAAATACTTCCACCCAACGATTTTCAGTAGGTATATTCCCGGTGTTCCAGTCGTATATTTTTTGAGCTGTTATATACTTAGAAATTAGTGAAAACTCGTCAAACACTCCTGTGTCTTGACTGCTACTAATAAATTTCTGTTCAATAAGTAAGTCCATCACTTTTTGTACATTTTCCCACGAGGGAACCTTTCTCAGATTTGCCCATTCAAATTTTTTTACTTCTTCGTTGAACTGACACCACTGCTCCAAATATTCTTTGCTTGTTTTATAAAAATTAGACGCTGCAGTTTTTATATAATATATATTACGTAGTTATACTATACGTCTATACAGTATAAATGTATAAATAATGTATGATTGTGATTTGTGATCAATAAATACTTACCATCGACTTTTCTTAAAGCGGGACATTTTTAGGTTCTTTGGGGACAGCGGGACACTTAGCTCGAAAGCGGGACTGTCCCGCCCAAAGCGGGACGTATGGTCACGTTACGTATCCAACCTATTCCTTTATTGTTTTCCAAACATTCAGATCCCTTGAATTGTTAGAGAAAAAAAAATGTAATTATTTGTTTGCCTCGGTGGTGATTCCAAGATTCGATTAGTTTAGTACGACAAGCACATGTGTATAGCATAGACTGATCAACATAATACAACGGACTGCGCTTTGCTATATGAGTAACGTGTAGAATTTGTGTCATCGTCAATGTACAAAAATTCAGCCCACAAATGTATCGCTATTTCACCCACTCCATTCTGATTTTTTTCATCAAGTTCCTAATTTTTTTTGAATATTTTAAAATCGCATAAATCGTTTAGAAAGATTTACTAAATTTATCATGTTTTCCAAATCATAGTAATCAAATTGTGTACAATACTGCTGGAATTTATGAGAACAAGCACAGGCTTGTATAAAATAGTGATATGTTTTATGAATCATAATTCAATATACCACATTTTGATATTGTGTTACAATATTTTTTGAAGGCATGAAAACTATGTTTAAAATTAAATGTAGGTACCATTTCGACTTTGTCAATCGTTTTATTTTTTACTATAAGTGTAACCACATTGATAGCGGTTTTATGAGTAAATGCGGTATAGTTTTTCATTATTTGTGAACATTTTGATTTCTGGCAATACCTCCTTTTGGACTTTTACCCTTCAATTTAGTGTTCGATTGTGTACGTGATTTACTAAACACGTTCATCTAACTGAAAGTTCTATGTTTAACTAAAAACTGATTTATATTGTACTGTTTGACGTTTTTAAGACTGTGTTTCAATAATTTGTAAACATTTCATTAAATTTATACAGTTTTTGGTAGAGTTTGAAGCCATATAATAACTTAAACTACAAAATAAAAATGTAAGCCAAGATAGGTAGCGTAAATCAAATTTTAACAATCCATCAGTTGTGTTACTCAAAACAATATCACAGACAATCTTAGTATTTTTGTGTGATTTGCCATAAAATTAAATGTGTAAATTTTAATACAAAAAGAACTGTTTAATTATTCCTATTCACTCTCTTCTATGGTACGTTTGCCTTTTGGAGTATCTTCGAAATGCTAGTGGCTCTTAACTGTTTATTTAAGCTAATATAATGTTGTGTTGTGTTATAGTGATTTGTCAAAGTGTAAGATGTACAAGTACCAGCTAAGTGTAGTTTCATTCAAAATCAATAGCCAATCAAAGTGATCAGACCTGACTGGAACCAACTCATATTACAGTAGGTACATACCGTTCGGAGATTTATTGATTGAACCTTTAGGTTCTGATCTATATTTGTTGCTCGAGACTGCTAATTGAGTAGGTATACAGTCTATTGACATAAAGTGTTTTAAAATATTTATTAAAATAAAAGTTTATAGTCAATTAAGTAAAATAAGGTTAATTATTTATTTATTCTGTTTGGCTTTCAACACAAATCAACTTAAATATCAAACTATAATTATTACAATACATAGATATAAAGATATAATGGAATAACTTTAAATAGAATTATAATTATTCTAAAACTCACAAATATTAAAGTTAGATCGTTCTTGCAATGTGGGCTCATAGACAAATGTCGAGCTTAGAAATGCAGGTAATTGCTCTGGGGTCGTTGCATGCAGGCCATATATATATATATATAAGGCCCATCAATATCAGCATCCACTTGTTACCTATCATAAAAAAAAATTCCCATTTCAATATAAGATCATCTGGCCTGAATATTTTGTATTAGACTTTGAGTTGAATATAGTATTTATAAACATAAGTACTTTTTTGTTTATAAAAATTATTCATTTTGCATTATTCTTCTATTTTAGAGTTTAAATAAAACTAAAATATTGTGTGAAATTGTGTTTTAATGTATCATGAATATCAACAAATGTATTAAAGCCATGAAATTGATTTGTACTATGGATTCTTTAGGGTTGGATTTAACCAAAGATTATCCTACAGATCGAGGTCATTTTGATGAAAAAAATATAATTCATGCTGATTTAAAAAGAAGTATTGTTTTATATAGCCCATGCAGACCCACCAAAACTGAATTTCCAACTTCTCCAGATGGTAGTGGATATCTACGAAAGTTTTCATCTGAGTTTTATTTTAAAACGGTTAGGTCTGGGGTTCGTATTCCAAGGTTATGGCTCTGTTATTCACTAGTATTGGATTGCGTGTACTGTGAAACTTGTTGGCTGTTTGCTAGAAGGCTTGAAAAATTTAAAAACAATTGGATTATGGGAATAAATGATTGGCATCATATAGGTGAAAAAATAAGTGTTCATGAAATTTCAAAACAACATATTCAAGCTGTTGAGTTTAGAAACATATGGTCACAAAACAAAACAATTGATATTCAGCTAGAAACTCAGATTAATAAGGAGGCATTATTTTGGAAAAATGTTTTAACTCGACTTATAAAAATAATTTTGTTTTTAACGGCTGGAAACACTGGCCTTCGGGGAAATGAAGGAAGTACAAAACAACATTTGTCAGAAGGAAATTTTATGAGAACAGTTAAGCTACTTGCTGATTTTGATCCAATCTTAAGCAAACTCTTAAACGATGAAAAATATAAAATCAAATACTTAAGCTGGCAAATTCAGAATGAAATTATTCAATTGTTATCAACAGAAGTTTGCAAAATAATTGTAAATGAAGTAAAAACTTCCAAGTTTTATTCTTTAATAGTAGATTCAACTCAAGACATCACCAAAATTGACCAGCTAA
The DNA here is from genome assembly GCA_017140985.1 of Hormaphis cornu. Classification (NCBI taxonomy): domain Eukaryota; kingdom Metazoa; phylum Arthropoda; class Insecta; order Hemiptera; family Hormaphididae; genus Hormaphis; species Hormaphis cornu. The sequence continues at coordinate 10,480,220 of CM029365.1, read as the reverse complement.
GTGTTATACTTAGGTATGTTGTTGTAAATTATGACCAAAAGTCAATTAAAATAGTAGAATCATTTTTAGGTTTTTTTGAGTTGAAAAAACATGGCGCCATAGATCATAAAAATCTCATATATGAAGTTTTAGAATCATACAACCTAGATATTCAAAATTGTCGTGGTCAAGGTTATGATGGGGCCGCTGTTATGAGTGGTGTTTGGTCAGGAGTTCAACAGAGGATTTCATCAACTGTCTCAAATGCTCTATATGTTCATTGTTGTGCCCATAACCTAAACCTAGTTATTTGTGATGCTGCTAAATCAAGCCATGTTGCAAGCAATTTCTTTACAAACATACAATCTATTTTCAATTTTTTTAGCTCTAGTGCTCCACGATGGAGTAATTTAGCATTTAATACAGAATTTGGCCACAAAATAAGACAAAAAGTTTTAAAAAAGGTCTGTCCGACGCGTTGGGAAGCGAAACATGAATCAGTGTCAGCCTTAAAAGAAAGATACGTGGATGTTCTTAAATCCTTGACGTTGTACAGCTTAACAAGCAAAAAAGCAGAAGAGCGATGCATAACTGCTTCTCTGAAAAAAAAAATGGAGTCTTTTGAGTTTGTTTTAATGCTTGGTTTGTGGGAAAGAGTTTTACGACCATTGCATGGAACATCAAAAACATTACAGAAAAATGATATAGATTTACAAGCAGCAAGAAATCGATTAAATGATTCTTTTTCTTCAATTCAAAATCTACGTGATGACTACACTAATATTGTAAAATATGCTAAAGAAATGTGCAAAAAGTGGGGTGTACCATTAGACATGGCTAAAACCAGACAACGACTAGCAACAAAATATTTTGACGAAGTTGATGTAGATCGTAGATTAAATATAACAGAAAGTAATTTTAAAATTAAAATAGAATTCTTACCTCTTATTGACACTGTTTTGAATCAGCTTAGGATGAGGTTTGAAAGTTTAAAAGAAGTTTGTGATGTGTTTGAGTTTTTAAAGCCAGAATTAATAATCAAATCAGAAGAATCAAAAACCATAAAGAGTTGTTATGATTTTATACTATTGTATAAATCAGATGTTGGTTCAGAGCTAGTAAGTCAAATTCTATCTCTAAAAGAAATTATTGTTAACAAAAATTTTAAGTCCATTCGCGATTTAGCAACATTTATTGTACAAAATGATTTTTCAACCAGTTATTCAGAAGTTTTAGCAGCCTGAATTCTTTTTTTGACTCTTCCAGTTACTGTTGCGACTGCAGAAAGATCATTTTCTAAACTTAAATTAATAAAAAATTATTTGAGAAATTCAATGGGACAAACACGCTTGTCAAACATAGCAGTGCTAAACATAGAGCAACATCGCACTGCTGAATTGAGGCGCATAGAGCTAAAACGGCTTAACCCACAAAAAATTGAATTCTGTTTTATGTAATAAAACGTTTCAGATTGATATAATATTTGAAATCCACAAGGGCCTATCCCACAAAAAAAATTATTCGCTAGATGGCAGCACAAACGTCGTTTTGGCATTGCAATTGTAATATTACTTTCCCGGCTAAAATGGCCCAACCCATTACGATTCCATTCATACCTCCAATAAAACACAGTTTTTATCATAATCTCAAAGTCAACCGAAATAACAATGAAAATTTTCCAGACCTTTATTATAATGAAGAAGAACATGAATAAAAATATTTATATTATACAGTATATTGTGAATATAATATCAAAAATTGTATTCATTTAAAAAGTTTGTTGTTTGTTTTTTGGTATCAATTAGTTTTTTATTTTGTTATTATACAACTGTTAAATTGTTTTTATTTTAATAACCAAGTTTTGATAGTATTACCTAAATATTTTGAAATTATAATAATATTATGTTAGGTCTTAATTTTTTTTTTATACAATATTAAGATTTTAATACATATTATTATAATACTGTTATGAATTTTATTTTATTTTATATTATTATACTGTGATACAACATGTCTATTATTAATTCATTAATATTATGAACAAGGTTTGTGAATATTTCAAAAATTTTATTCATTTAAAAAGTTTGTTGTTTTTTTTTTTTGTATCAATTAGTTTGTTATTTTGTTATTATGCAACTGTTAAATTGTTTTTGTTTTAATAACTAAGTTGTGATAGTATTATTACCTAAATATTATGAAATTAAAATATTATGTCAGGTCTTAATTTTTTTTTATACAATATTAAGATTTTAGTACATATTATTATAAAACTGTTATGAATTTTATCACCAAAGAAAAGAAATCTATTTTTTTTTTTTATATTATTATACTCTGATACAAAATGTTATAATAAATTGTCTGTTATTTCATTAATATTATGAACAAGGTTTGTGAATATTTCAAAAATTGTATTCATTTAAAAAGTTTGCTGTTATTATTTGGTATAATTTTTATAAGTATAGAATCCTCTTAAAAGTAATTTTTTATTTGTTCTCAGCATGAAACTTTTAAAATTCTCATGCAAGTTTAGTTAATTTTTAATAATTAACACTTTGTCTAATATAACTGTGTTATATACATTAAAATGTAAGTCAAAGGGAATTATAACATTTCACAGAGGTGGACTAACCATCAAACATTTTTGTAAGTTACTCATTTATGAAAATTCTGAGTGGCCTAACCCACATCACAACTTTGAAAACTTAAAGCTCGTAAATGGCTTATATATAGTTAAAAAGACACAAATTTATTCTTCAAAAATAACTTTCAAGTTATGTTTTATGACAATTCAGTGATTAAAAAAATGCAAATGAAAAATAGAAGAAACTTGTATTGCCAGTCTCCGAAAAAACCTATTTTGTGGGTTAAGCCGTTTTAGCTCTATGCGCCTCAATTATCATTAGACAATATTATATTACAGTTTTCCAACTTGAAAGCCAGAAGAATGAAGTTTTAGTATACATTGTTTCCTATTTGTTGTAACTAATTTAAGTAATGTTATGTTATGTTTATGTTTAAACTTGAAAATTTTAAAAATGTTAAAAAATTAACCGTTATAAGTTTTGTTATTTGATTGGATTGTAGGATGTACATTACATAACAATTTTATTTTTTAAATTGGTTTACCTCTATGTTTTTGTTATTAAATTGGGTTATCATTCTAAAATTTTGAATTCTTATTAATGGATGTGCTTTGTGAATTTTAAAATATGCTTTAATATATATGTTGGTGTATATTTGAATTACTATATGAAAAAAGGTCGAAAAATGAAACTATTAACAAGGGTCTGACATCAGTAGCGTAATTATGATTTTGTCATGGGGGAGATTCATATAAAAAATTTTCACTTCTCCCTCCAAACAAAAAATAAATTGTATCTTTGCCATGGAAATATTTTTTTTTCCTGTGGGGGGGGGGTCTACCCCTCTTAATTACGCCCCAGTCTGACATGCGAAAATATGGGGCACAAAAATCTCAGTCGCCCTGGGGCCCAAAAATTGTAGTTGCGGCACTGTATACACATAAAGGAATATTAATAAAGACGCGAAGTCATAATTACTACTAAAAAGTAAAAATATTTACTAACATACCATTAACATTCATTTCCTTGCTGATTTCCTCCCATAGTTTGTCTTGGACCATCCTATTACTGTGATCTTTATTATTATAATCGTAAATTGATGGCCTTTTTTCTACTAAATTTACTAAAATTTCACCATCACAAGCCATTGTAATAATATTTTAATAATAATAATATATAATAATATAATATGATTAGAATTTAATATATAATATTAAAATATAAAATGAACGCACACAAAATATAATATAATATAAATGTCATACCATGACTAATTATGACTAAAGAAAAATGTAAACACTTCAGACAGTAATAGTCATGACTGATGGTGTTTAAAGCAAAAATGTTTTTGTTTTGTTTTTGTCTTATCAATGTGCGTATGCAACGTTATTTCCTATGTTCTATTTTTAAAAAAACTGTGTTAGGCTGACTAACACTGTTTAAAGCAGTTTTGCTCTTTTGGTGTGCGTTGGGCCTAAAAACGTATTTTTGCTTCAAATTCTGGTTTATATTGTACTTAAATAATATATGATATGTCACGGATAATGTTGACGTTTGGATAATGTCAACAATAACTGTATAATGTAACATTAGCCAACCCATTCTGTTGGATGTCAAATAACACAACTTATTTACCAACTGTGTATTTTCTATAAGTAAAATAAAAAATATTGTTTTCATATTCATTTGTATTCTACTAAAATGAAATATACCTAATAGGTGTAGGTGTTTGGTGAGGCTTATGGTTGTGAGTTTGATTAAGTTGCGTACAGCGTCTTGTATATTATCTGTACCCTGCTTTTGCGAGCGTTGTTGTTAAATACCAAATAAATAAATAATAAATTATGACTATCATATTATTTAGAGTTTGGTGAGTACTTAATATTTTACCTTAGAAATTCTAGCTTTGCAATTCAGTATCTAAATATTATTCGTAGGACCTAAGCGGAGGATCAGAGGATTGGATAGTTTCTTCAGAGCTGTACAGAACGTTCGACCCTTTCAAAATCGTATTTTGCAGCTCAAAGCAACGTATCGATCGATTTTCATATTTCTTTTTTTTTTCTAGAACCCCCGTTCACGCAATCACCATTTTCATGTTAATAAGCTTAAATTTCTCCTATTATTTTTTAGACCCGAGCGAAAAATGTATTATTTTTTTTGTCAAAAGTTTAAGACAATATTTAAGATTTGCGATGAAATGTACGTACGTGTAGAAGGAATGCCCCCCGATTTTCAACGTTAGTACCTCTGTAATGAAAGGTCTATAAACTCCAGTGGTACTTTTTTTTGAAGTTCTCATTGAAATCTCGCTTACTAACTCTTGGAGTTTTACCCCGGAATTAAAAAAGTAATCGAGAATTTTACGGCGAAAAATTCGAAACTTTTGGGTATTCGTTGTAATGACGTTATCGGATAGACGGAGCGCCGCCGCTGATCTGCAATCGTTACGTTGAACGCACATAAGAGTTCGGATTTCAATTAAATTTTGTTTGAAGCGTTTTTCGACATTTTGCTGATTGTTTTCCGAGTTATGTGCCGAAATCCGGCGTCGGACGTATCGATCTCGTTTTTCGAGCCACAACGTCAACCAAAAACAACGATCGGAATACTTGTATTGAAACTCTTACACGACGTTCCGTGTGTGAAAATTTTCGAGCCAAGTGTAACAGGACTTAAAAAAATTCTCGAGTAAAATATCGGGACGCGCATACATACCGGCGGACAACTGGGCTCGCTCAGAATCGTATTTTCGAAGGCGATTAACTATCGCCGCTTTCAGAAATTAAATAACGCGTTTCGAAACCACAACTTCCAAAGCGTAGTCGCTATACGCCGTCAAACTACTACCCCAACGACGCGACCTAGACTGATCCCGGTTTTTTTGTTTTTTTTTCAGACTATCGTCGAAGTGTAACGGTGTCGCTTCGAGCCGCGTTCGCTGCGTTTCGACGGTCGTTCGCCGACGCCGTTCGTCCCGGCGCCATGGGACAACCATCTCCGTTGCCGTCCGTCCCCGGTAAGACGGACCGCGGAACTCAGTGTTCGCCGCCGCCGCCGGCGGACGATGACGAAAACCACTACCGTTCGTCCGCTGGCGAACAACTGGTAAAAGAAGACGTAGCGGGAGGAGGAGGTGCCGAGCTGACGAACAAACGCAAGGTCGAGGAGGAACGGACGGACGTGGCGGAGACGACGAAGATGAAGAAGAAGAAGCCGGAACGGCGGGACTCCGCGGCGAAACGGGCGCAGCCGTCGCGTCGTCCCGGGTTCTCGGACGAGCGGTTCGACGAGACGTCGTACTACGTGGAGAACGGTCTGCGCAAGGTGTACCCGTACTATTTCACGTTCACCACGTACACCAAAGGCCGGTGGGTGGGCCGCACGTTGTCGGACGTGTTCGGCGAGGAGTTCCGCGCGCACTCGGCCGACGTGTACGAGCGGCACATCGCGGACGGCTCGCTGACGGTGAACAACGAGCGCGTGGCCGCGGACTACGTGCTCAAGCACAACGACCTGCTGTCGAACCGCGTGCACCGCCACGAGGTGCCGGTGACGGGTGACCGGATCGACATACTGCACGTGGACCGCGACACGGTGGTGGTCAACAAGCCGGCCAGCCTGCCGGTGCACCCGTGCGGCCGGTACCGGCACAACACCGTCGTGTTTCTGCTGGCCAAGGAGCACGGGCTGCGCGACCTGAAGACCGTGCACAGGCTGGACCGGCTGACCAGCGGCGTGCTGATGTTCGGCCGGACGCGTGACCGCGCGGCCGCGCTGGAGGCGCAGATCCGCGACCGGCTGGTGCGGAAGCGGTACGTGTGCCGCGTCGAGGGCCGTTTCCCGGACGGCGGCCCCGTACAGTGCGCCGAGCCCGTGCTGGTGGTCAGCCACAAGATAGGCGTGTGCAAGGTGTCGGCCGCCGGCAAGCCGTGCCACACGACGTTCCGGGCGGCCGGCTACGACGCCGCGTCCGACAGCACCGTGGTGCTGTGCGAACCGCGGTCCGGTCGCATGCACCAGATCCGCGTGCACCTCCAGTATCTGGGCCATCCGATCGTCAACGACCCGCTGTACAACGACCGGCTGTTCGGGCCGCACAAGGGCCGCGGCGGCCACTTTGGCGGCAAGACGGACGCCGAGCTGGTCCGCGATCTGATACGCGCGCACAACGCCGAGACCTGGCGTCCGCCGGACGACGCGCCGCCGGACGAAGCGCCGCCGCCGCCGCCGCCCGTGACGGACGCGTGCACCCAGACCGGGATGGACCTGCCGGACTCGGGGTTCGACGCGAGCAAGGCGTCCGTGGACCCACACTGTCTGGACTGCCGCGTCCGGTACAGGGATCCCCAGCCCAAGGACCTCGTGATGTTCCTGCACGCGTACGAGTACAGCGGACCGGACTGGGCGTACGAGACGCCGATGCCGGCGTGGGCCAGCGCCGACTGGAAACAACAACAATGATAAATCGTGCGAATCCGTTGAAAATAATCCGATAAATACTGCACACGTACGTTGTTGTCATATTATATTATGTCGATTCGGTTTTGCGATTTCGAGAATTTTTATTGTTTTTTTTTCTGCTCGGATTTCCTCGGGTCGGCACACCGACTCGTCAACTAACCGAAAAAGTTAACGCGAAAGAATCCGGGATCTCGCTCCGGGTCGCGCGGGTAGTTTGACGGCGAGTAGAGCGAGGTCGCACTGTAGCTTAAAAGTGAAGACTCCAGTACGACGCACGTCGCTTGGTAATAAGAAATTCAACAAAACTCGTATCGAATCCCCGTGTCTCTCCTGTTTTAGCGCAATGTAAAAGCTCGGTCCGATTTTGGATGTTATTGATCAAAAAAAAAAAAAAACACGTTTCCCGTACCAATGTTCCCGGAACGACAAAATAACGACGCGTAATCGGCTACGAACCGATTTTCTAAATTTTTTAACCACGTGTCGTTGCGACCGTCTCTTTTTCGGATTGTATAAAAGTTTCGAGACGTAAAAACCAGAGGTTTTATGGGGAACTGCCGTAAAATGAAAAATTCGAAAATTTCAAAGTTCCGTAACTCCCTCAAAAATGATCGGGGTTAAAATTTCAGCGGTACACGCGTAAAACCACCAATCTCAATGACGTATACAAGTATCGAGTAGAACGGAGCAATTTCGAAAGTTTGGCCGTTCTTTTTTTTTTTTAATCCTCGGAGCTTAAGAAATAATCAAAATTTCAAAAAACGCTTCAAATAATATAGCAGGTACCGTCTCGGATCTACCTTCTAAGGTATCATCGTACACATTAAAATTGGAGCAGTTTCTCCACTGGAAAGTGTGTTCACAGTAAGAATGAATTCTTTGCTCAGAATCTATAAAAAGTAATTTAACTAGTTGTTGTTGTTGTTGTTCACTCAATTGTTTTTCAAATGTTACGTGTTAATCTGTAATGATTACAAACTTGTTCTTAAATTATCGGATAATAGAACAGATAATTTCAAAAGAAAGTAAGTACAAACATTTTTTGTTTTTTCAATTAACTAAACGAGTTAAAAAAACTTGTTTACTTGCCCAGCCATGCTTATTATGGGTGCGGTCACGCAGAGTCCATAGAGACGGTTATCCAGGAATTGTGTAACGGGGGTGGGCAGTGACAATTTTAGGGTAGTCTCTGTATATTATGTTATTTCTTCAAAATTTTATTTGGAATAATCGTCTTAAGCGATAGCTAATTTAACAGAATCTAAGAAATCGTTTGGGTGTTTAGTTTTAATGGTATTTAACAGATTAATGAATACGGTTGCAGCTGTGTTTGCGTTATTACTTTCCACGATAGGTTTCCAAATTTCATTTTTGATTATAATTTCGAGAAAGTTTTAGTGTCAAAGTAAGTTAAAATGGCCTAACGAGGATTTGTGGGGGTCTAGACTCTAGAGCGATCTTTCGATGAATTGTCAATACTAAGGACGGTCGGATAAAGGCCTGCAATGATCGTTGGCGTTATCGCAGGAACAATATAATTAATAGTATACTAAAATGTGATCCAAGCAAATACCGGACAAATATCTCTATTTATAGTTGTTTTATTTATTAAAGAAACGTAGTACACAAACTGAGCTAAGAGATATTAATTTTTTCAATAAGAATTCTTAATTGTATCAATGTTTAAGTCTCCTGCTATTATTAAAAAACTCGCCTGTTCACTGCTATTTTTTATTAAAATATTTTGTTCCTTTATTTCAACACCATAACACGGAGACCTATACATTGCATGTAACGTGAAACTTAAATCAGATTTTCTAAGTATTATTTCTAGAGAAGTAGAAAAATTCAGCTCTAACTCAGTGACTGCCGTACATTCTGAATATTATTATTGATGAAAATAACCAGACCATCATTTCGATTTTTGTTTATTCATAGAGTGTATTCATTAGTATTGAACAAATTAATTTGTTCTTTAATATTTTCAAGCCAAGCTCCAGATAAAACAATCACATCAAAGTCTAACCTTCCAAAAAAATTGCTAATTTCTTGGTGTTATACTAGAGAAGAATTATTAATATACAGAATAATATTGGTATCAATCACAAAAAATATATTTTAATATTTACATTTTAAGTATAAAAAAACAGGACATGCTTCATTGTGTCATTTGAGAATGCAAAAAAGTTATACTGGCTTGTGGTATGTAAAAGTTTAAACAGCCACTGTTTATATTACCATTTAAGTAACATTACCATTACAAGTAACCTATTCCTCGTCTGTACCGGTTTGGTTTTGCCAATTAGATCAAAACCTTAAAATTCAGACTTAAGAACGGGGATAAGCACACATTATAAAACTTTATCCTGAGTGTGAATCAACTGTACTTAGTAAATTAATGTTACCAAAATTTAAAAAAGTCACACCCGTCAGACAAATGTCACCTTGTGTATGATAAAAAAAGACCAATTTTGAAATTTTTTAAAAATTGAAGCCACGAGAGCGTTTATTCGTAAAAGTTTACTCTTAACATCAATAAATTGAACACAATATTATGCATTACAAAAATAATAGTAATTTATTGAGAAATTTACCAATTTAAACTTAGTAATAATTTATAAATGATACCAAATTAAATGTAAGATTAGTCTATACTATTATATTATATACGTAGCTTGAGTTCAGACTTAAACTTTTAAAATCATAGTTTCATAAAACAAAAAAAAAATGTTAAATACATCAATTGATTGAATGCACACACTACATGATAACATACGTAGGCGAGGTAAGAACACCACAATTATTATTTCTACGAGATATAAGAATGTAACCGGAGTTGCCCCAATGAGTTGACCACGAATTTTTGACAAGCCAGTATGGTTCTCCATTCAAATTGCCATAGCCAACCAACAAAACTGCATGATTTAACTCTTGAAGGCCGTTACCTGAAAATAAGACATAAACGCCATTGTAATGACAAATCTGTGTAAAGTATTGAAAAGTTAAAACACTTACGACAATCCTCATCATAGTAAACACCATTAGAATAGAAACTAAACGATTTTAGAGATGCGTAAATCGCTATGGACACAGGTCCATGATTTACTAAGGCTAGTTTCAATGCGTCTTCATTAAATGCCGTTACATTTACAAAACCGGATATTTTAGTAAGATCGCCATTTGATATGTTGGCGATACGGCAGTAACCATCCTAGAATTAAAAGAAAAAGAAAAAAAATGCTTAACAATATGTAATGATCACAATAAGTTCAGATTTTATTCTTCAATTTTGGAAGAGCAGCTCAACAGTGTAATAGGTCAGAGTAGTCCCAATTCTCCTCAGTTAAAAGTAGCTGAATTTGAAGATGACAAAGTTGATTTGTATGTTTGAATAATTGCAGATTACTTTTCTACGATTCATAGCAATCTGTTTTTCCTAGATCTCCAGAATCACACTGAACTCATGCGTGACATAATAAATGACGCATTATTAAAGTTTGTCAGTCAACATTATTGCGTTCCACATTTAATTTTCATGACGTGGTTCTGGATATCATTCTAATTCCTTTCCCCAAACAATTATATACTTTATGGTGTCTATGATAGTTATTGATTGTTGTTCAATTTGATTTAACCACATTAATGCTAAAAGATTTACGTCTCTTTGTTTGGTTTCAAAACTATTTTTTCACATACTAAATTACAATAATAACAAGAATTTAAAATTATCAAAATTCAAGTTTTAGTTAAAAAAATAAGAAATATCACAAAATTTAGTCTAGTCCAAAATGTATACCCAACTGTTATAAGTAATTGAATCAACGACAACCACTTAATAACATTGTTTCAAGTATAAAAAATAATTGTTTCATTGTTTCGATAATAGCCAATAAATGAACATTTTTTACCTGCGATAAGTAGGGTCCATACTCATCTTCAATGGGGATACCATGTGCTTTTATCCACGAATATGCACGATAATCTTCGCCACCGTCACATCCGTTGTTACCAAAACCCCAACTGCAATCTACCAACGCCTACAACAAATATAAATAATATTATTTTAGTATTATATTAACAATTTGAAAAAAAAAAAAAAACATAGTATAGGTAGGCAATTTAAAAACTATTAAAAACATTTTATTATTACATTAAAAAAAACAGTTTTGTTAATCATACTGGTAATTTAATTCAAAGACTCATCCAGTAATTTGGAAATGACCTTTGGATGAGTTTCAATTTGAATGAGTTTAAATATGAAAACAAAAAATTGTTTACAGTTTTTGCATATTATCACACTGTGATTTACAAGAAAACTAATCTATTTTAACTTTTTCCAATGTTTTTTTGGATTAAGTAATTTAGACTTGTAAGTGAAATATAATAAGTTGTTTTATTTCTGCGCAGCAAAATTTCAGATCGACCAAGTGAGCGGTTTAGATCAAAGAAAAGCTTGCGGGTTGTGTCCCTCGGCAATTGATGCCTTCGTCTGGACCCCCGGCCTTATGGTAGAACAATTAATATTCACTATCATAAAAAATATGACCAATTAAGAAAACTATAAATTTAAACAAAACGGGCTTCCTATAAAAAGATAAATATTTTTATCACAGGCACTTGGCCATAAAAAACAGTTTTGTTAAGTGTTATAAAAACTGATTTGAAATAGTTCTGAAATATAGACACTACCGGCATTTAAAGAATTGATTCTAGAATATCTTCATTATGTCTTGAATTTTTTCTTTTCCTCCATAGCTCACAATTAACGCAACACCTTAACTAAAAAGTTAATTTTTAAGTTAAAACTAGTTGACACAAGTGTTTGACGTTATACGACTTGTTTGTTGGTATTTGTTAAACAAACTGTACTTGAAAACACATTAAAATGTCTTAAGCGTGCAGAATAGAACATTGGAAAACTTTTTCTAAAGTACAGAATTTATTACAGTTTATGTAGAATCAGTGAATTAAAAGAGAATACAAGTGTTTTAAACTAAAATTATTTTCTATTATAAATTAATTTGAAGATAAATTATCATATACCTGTTCAGAAAAACTTTTTCGCTCTCCATATTTTACGAAGTAAGCTCCTTCTACAGCCCCAGTTGTACCAAAACTCCAACAGGAACCACAAATAGATTGATCTAATAACATACGCAATATTACAATGAATGATTTTTAGCATATGCAGTTATGTACACAATGAAAAACAACTATCGACCTTTAACAGGGGTGACAGCTCCCAGTATTCTCCAATCAAAGCCAGATGGTAAGTTCTTGAAATCATTTTTATCATAAAGAAATGGTTCTCCACCATTAGGTGTTACGTTAGTCTTTTTGTATCCACACATAGCGCTGAGTTCTTCATTAGAATAATCGGCTAAATGATTTACTGCAAGAGTATAACTAGCGTTGGCTCGATTTTTGGAATGTATATATCTAAAAATAAAACAAATCAGAACAATTTAATTATTGTTTTTAATCAATTCAGTTAGTTTTGGCTAATGGCGGTAGTCGTTTCTTTGATTTCAATGCGCGTTACTTAACCAAACAATAAATAATGACCATAATTGGATAAGTTCTCACTAATATTGGTCATTTTTGTTATTAAATAAAAAGTCGAATAGGTTACTTACCTTAAGTTTTGGCGGAAGTTATTTTTACGTTTAAAATGTTCAACAGTGCCATTATTATAATTTTTTTTATGACTACGTTGAAATACATCAAATGCAGTGTCTACATGCATTTGATAACTGTTTATGTACTCCATCATAGGGTTAAAATTGTAAATATGGTTTATTCCAGGTCCAGGGAATGATTCACACTTCAAATCTAACAAGTTTCAAATAAAACATCATATGTGCAGTAATATACGATCGTAGTATGATTATTATAAAAAGCGAAATTTTAAATTACTTTCGACGTAGAAAATGCTCGGTGTAGGTTTGCTAGGAGAGAAATTTTTGTAAACAATATAGTAGTCATCATAATGTGATAAAAATACCGAATTAAATCCTTTCATTTCAAACTTTAGAGGGTAAATAATATCGTCCTAAATAACAACAATCACAAGAAACCAACTATTAGTTATTATTTTACTATAATTTAAATTACACAATACCAACCATTTAATTTGTGCTTATAGCTTTCATCAATACATAGACAGAAATAATAGAAATATAGATTTATTTAATTTTGGAACCAAGTGTAAATTATCTATAAAATATATGACTTTTTGAATTATCTTTTGATACAGTCTTAAGTAATTTCAAAGGCCCATTGTACAATTCATTGAAGTTAATCTTAATATGAAATGAACTAAGCAAATCATCTTGCCACAACAAATTTAACTTAAAACAACGTCAATAACCATCGTCAGTACTAAACTGAAATCAGTCGTCCTTCGTTATATTTATTTTATAAAATGTTAGTATATATCATGATAATGTATACCTACTAAAATATTATTTTAGTAATTTATATTAAAATAGCCTGAAACTTCAATGTTGGGTGAGTAGCAACTACGATGTTGCAGTGTCATCACTGTTTTGTAGGGTTTAGTTGGATGTAATAATCAAACAAAAATAATTATTCTTTGAGAAATAAATATTCTTAAAATTAAATTGAAGATTATAATAAATCTTGAATTCTTGTCAATAGAACGTATGTTCAAAAAAAAAAAAAAAAATAAATGTTTATTGGTTGATGTTACAACAACAGACAAAAAGTAGGGTACAGTTTTATCCCAGAGAAATTTGGCTTTTTGAGTTTTAAAAATTGGTTGGCCCATTTAAATACAACCGGTTCAATCCAAAAATGTAAGGGAGATTTAAAACATTATTGAACAAAGTTGTAGTTGTCACTTTTTTTTCTAAACTACATAGTTTGGACCAAAAGTGATCGGCTTTTCGAGGCAATATTTCCATCCGGCCCCCTACACAAATTGTAGGTACACCTACGATTGAAAACATATTGTGTAGAGACCTAACACAAAATTAACTTATGTTTTTCTACTCTTGAATTCACAATTGGTGCTAAACTCCACAGTAAATACAGTACAAAAAAAAATCAGTTTACCTTTAAATAATTTTCCATTTAAAATAATAATAATTGTACGTAGAACTATAAAAGTTTTTTTTTTTTTTTTGTTAAACATAACAAAGATAAACTATTAAGTTATTACTAATTAGTAACAACAATTCAGTGAGTGAAATTTCATATTGTTATGAATTATGTGTTAATAGCTTACTTCTCTGTATAAATACATCGTATATCTATTCACAGATGTTTCAATTCTTGTAACTAACATCCATTTTTCTAGTTTTTTGTCATTTTCAAAGTATTCACCAACAGACTAAAACAATACAAGTAGTTGACTAACTGGGCGGATGGTTTTCCAACAAAGATTTAATTCGCTAACCGGGTAAATAAAACTTACTTTAAAATCGGTCAAGTCTGGAAGAGCTGACTGAGGCGATATATAAAACGTGTCCGTACCATTCACTTCCAAACATTTTAAAGTATTCGTTTCAGTTTCTGTAGTCACGGGTACGACTTTAAGAGAAGCACCAAATTTTCCCTTGTGGGACAGCTGATAGGTTTTGGCCATTCCTAGAGCATATTGTGAAATTATTGTTTCGTTAATTCATAGTGACGATTAAACAGTAAAGAATTAATGTTAATACATTACCATCGTAGTAATCAATACGACTGTTACTGGAATCCGAGTCGTACCACGCTTTAAACGGTTCGATAACTTCGGCGAACGGAATAAAAATATCTCCTTCAACCGAATAACTAGAACTCCATTTCGGCGGTACTTTGTCTGGTAAAATAATTAAGAGAACACAATTGAAAATATGTCATTAAAATTACAACCAACCTCACTTACGACAATGAAAGAGATTTAGGTAAGTAAACCTTTACTTAGTTCTTTCTCGACACGTTTTTTTTGCATCGAAATTTCAAAAAAACCCTTAATAATTTTTAAAAACTAATCTCATTTATTACGGATAAAACAAAATCGATATCCAATCGCTCGGCCGACTTTTATCCGTCACAAAAATGTCACAAAATACATATACGCATTTATCCTATCACCCTCGAGTTGGTAATTATAAAGCGCTCGAGTGAAATATACAATATAATTACTGCAAATATGCGTACGTTAATTACAATTATTGTTGTTGTTGTTGTTGTTTGCAACGAACCCGTGCGACGAGTTGATTCGATTAAATTGTCATCGGTTAAAAGTTTAACAACTATAGATAAGTCAAGTCATACTTGACTCGGTTAAAAAAAAATTTAACTCGCAATCCATCGCAGTTTTCTCGACTTGTGTATAGTTAGGAAAATAAAAAAAAAATTAGTTTTCGTTCTGCTGGATAATGAATGAAAAAAAAAATTACACTTGACTTTGCGACGGTGATAATTTATTGTAAAATTAACGTGTTGCGTTACGTTTTGTAACCGAACAAATGCAAAAAACTTGCGACGGTTTCCATTTCACCCGTTTACTTTACCGACGGACGATTGCGCGAACGACGCGTGTGGGGGGCTACTAAAATATAATACGTCTCCTCGCTACGGTGCGAGTGACGCGACGTGGCGAATGCGATGAACCAAACGCTTTCGTCGTCGTCGAGAAGACGATTTCGAGTTTTGGCCCCCCTTTTCAAAAAAAAAAAAAGAAAACCATTTTTAGCGTACCACCTGTATATACGCTCCTTCGAATTATGTAGTACGTAAAATAGACCATAGAAACGTTAAAATCACACGTCCTCTCACCTTTGTCTCCAGCAGAGCACTTGAGCAGCAGAAGAACGCACAGCAGCAGCAGCGGTTCAAGCAACGACATCGTCGCGGCCACCGTTCGAAACTGTCGTCGTCGTCGTCGTCCTCAAGGGACGCACCACACTTGCAGCAAACCGAACCCGGGGGAGTAGAAGAAAAAGTGTAAAACACGACGATAAAAATACGAGCAGCCTGCTGTCGTCGTGATGACTATGTGTGTAGATATTATTATAATTCGGTCGCACACGACCGATGACGACTATAAAAAATAGGTACTGGCCCCGACGCCGCTCTGATGATAACACGCGTGCGCGCAGTATACAACGCGATATTATTACGATAATATTTTTTTTTTGCTTTTTAAAAACTTCCTCCTCCTCGGACCGGCTGCGTTTTTTTAACAGTACTGTGATTACAAAAAAAAAAAACGGCGAGCTGAACGGCGGAACACGACGACGGTTGTGCATAAAAATCTGACGATCGCGCGCGGAGCAGCTGCTGCGATTGTTGTTACTATACTATTATTATTGTTCATGTATACAGAGTGGAACAAAAAAAAAAAAAAAATGCACCGTATTTTACAGCGCGATATTAATTAACACGGTATAATACAAAAGTTTGGAAACGCCCGGTTCGACGACCCGTCGGGATGACGTGTCTTTTGAAATTTCCGAGGAAAACAAAAAAAACTTTTCGAATTGCTATTTTTCATAAGTACACGCCATTTAGGAGCGTCGGCCTTACGAGTGTGTGTTCCGCTGAAATTTCAGTGGATTTCGATCATTTTTGAGGGAGTTATGGAACTTTGAAATTTTCGTTATTTACGCGTATTTCTTCTCTTACGGGACGGACAGATTTAATTACGGTGTTTTTTACACTTACTTTTTCGATCGCAGCGTAATCCAAAATAAAGATCGGACACAACACACTAAAATAGGAAAGATACGATAAAAGTTTTTATTGTTAAAGTAACGTTTTTACCATTTTCCGTACGTAGCTAGACGACCGAGCTCGCTCAGAATCGTATTTTCGAAGGCGACGATTTGTCGTTGCTCTCGGAAATCAAATAGTAACAATTGCGTTTCAACCACAACTTCTAAACTATAGTGACCCAAAGCGTAGTCGCTATACGCCGTCAAACTGTCCACGCCACCTATATAGACTGGCGGCGGATTTTTTCGTGATTTTCGGATAGATTTCTCTTACACGACATCAAGTTAACTTTCGAACATCCGAGTTGTGTTGGCTACGAATTTTTTCCCAAAAATAGATAACGATCGACATTTATTCGACGATTTTCCAACGGTTTAAAAAAACGAAATCGTGACTAACGAACTTTTTTTAGTAACGAATACTGTGTGTTGGATTTTCGACACTTTTTCTAGAAAATTACATTTTTTATGAAAACAATCCGGGATTTGCTTTGTATTTTAAAAGCGTTTCGGTAGGTACCTATCTATTTTTCCGATCTCCGGGGCCAAATTCAAAATTCTACGACTACTACTAGCTGGTGAACTAAAAAAAAAAAATAAATAAATAACTATAATAAATAAACCATAACGCATTTGAATATTCAATATTGTTACGTAGTGTCACAACAATGAAGAATGAACATAATATTTGTATTTTGCTTCCCCCGAAAATTTATTAATACATATATTAAATTTAAAATCCCCCAGATATACAATCTCCAGTTTTATCAAAGGACATTGTTTGACAATAACATGTCTGATGGCAGCATATTAGATCCGCGACTTGTATTTTCCACAAGATTTATAATATATTACCTCAAATTATACAATTTTGGAAGTAGTAAGTACGTTTTGGAATACGCCCCTCAGTTGTAAGCAACGAATATAAAACTATTACCTATTCATATTAATAAATGACGTATTTTCGTCATGACCAAAAAACGTAAAAATGATAAATTTCCGCGATGGTTGTGAATTTTTTTGTCGTTTTGTAATTTGTTTTGCGGGGTACAAAACCTAGGAGCGATATGAAGACAAATGTATACACTAGCGCCCTAACTACCTTTTTTTTTTTTTCTTCTCGTTGAACAAAATCCATTTTACATATTTTTTTCAACTCGGACGTCTTCCACGCAATCTATTGCCGTCTAGTTTGCTCTATTTGTACGGATAGTTGACAAGCGCGTTTTCGTGAACTATTTTCGAGGAGAGAAAAACCGTCGGAAATTTCGGAATTAGCACAAACTCCGGACAATACTCACGCCAATAGTTTTATTCAATAAAATGACAATTACATTCAATGTAATGCGTAGGCTATATTATAATATAATAAGGAATAAAATAGTATTATTTTAAAATAGTCTTAAAATTTAATGTGTTAAACTATACGTACTAAGCTGCAGGTAGGTAGGTAACTATTATTTACAGATTACCTACTACTGTTCGTAATTAAACGCTATCGACTAAAGTGAAAAAAAAAAAAAATGTACCAATTACAGGATAAAATACAGTAAAATATAATAATAGTTATAGTAATATAAGTAGCAAAGTAAATAATGGTTATTACGTAAAATAATATTAACAACAAAAAGTCTTTACACGTAGATGATGAAAAAAAAAAAAAACAATAATTTTGTATCTCATTATAATCCGAGAGGGTTCTTAAATGTAAAACATAATAATAATATAATTATAAAAGTAAAATTACACATGTATACAAACAATATACTGTATAACATCAAAGTTATGAGGGGGGAAAAAAAAAATAATAAAATCGCAAAATTATACAAAAATAATATTCAATCGTCGCCGTTCAAAAAACAACATTAAAGAGGCGGGTTATAAATCGTAGCATAATGCAAAACCCAAGTATATAAAAAAAAAAAAAAAAAAAGGAAAGAAATTACATAAGTTTTATTCAATTCTTATATTGATTCTACGTATTTTAATACGGATACACCTACCTACAGTAACATATATTCTTCGATATTTTGTGGTTAATCTATAAAAAGCAAAACGGATATACGTAAAAAGTTATATAGGTGCCTCTACTCGTTACCCGATTAGTTTTATACTATTTTCATTAAAAATGCTCAAAACCTAAACAACAGCGGGAAAGAAAAACGATTTTTTCTAACCTTTTTTCCACGGGTCGAATCGATTTTTCCGATCGTAAGCGAAAATGATGTTAACAGTTAAAAACGTATATTTCGGCCGTATAAAACGGATCCTAAGCAGAAAAATTACGTACCAAACACGATATAAAATCTAACATGTACCGGAAAATGTTGAAAAGAATTATTATTTAAGATAGAAAAGAAAAAACGTTTGTCTTATTTTGATATATCTATACACTGCAAGTAGAACCGTGTATACTAAAGTTTTAATAATTTTAATTTTGTAACACATTAATTTTATCGAATCGATTTGTACGAGTCGTATATGCAAATATACACTTCACTCGAAGGACAAATGGCCGGGTTTTTTTTTTAATATGTTTTTTTTTTTTGTCTTAAGTGTAAAAACCGATCGACATTCGTCGATTTACTCGCCGCCGGACATAACACTAATAACTTTTTATTCGCGTGAGTTTAAAAGTAGGAACAATAAAATTCCGTGTTCCACAACAAACGCATTCAGTTAGAATGCAGGCACGACGCGACTCGACTCCGAATTCCTCTTTTTTTTTAACTCTTAATTTGGTAGTTAAAATTATCTCAAATCTCGTCGTTTTTAAATCTCGATATTTTATAAATTGTTGCTCGTCGGAACCGCACGAGTAGGTAGCTACGTATATATATACATACATAAATTGCGGGCACTATTCTACGAGGGTATAATGAAACGTTTATCGTATAATAATATTATGTCTTAAAAATATTTTGAAATCTCAATCAACCGATGTATCATCGTTAAAATTTTTTAAAAAATAACTTTTAATTTTTTACGTATTAATATCGTATGGTTTATTTATGTAAGAAGAGTATAACATATTTTATAATATAATAATACTATTACTAATAATAATTATGTAATTTATATATAATATTCAACATTCAAAACATCAACGCACTAATGCTACTACACCTACGTAATAGGATCGATTATTTAATGTACTTGTATAATATATATATATATATATATATATTATTTACGAAGCTACCGTAATAATAATATAGTATTTAATGACTTATTAAAAGTGTAACATCTTAAAATATTTATCATTTACGTGTAAGATCATTTATAATTTAATAATCATTTTCGATCGTTTATATTATGGTCGCATCGATTTCGATGTTTTTTTTTTATACCATTTCGTTTCGCAACGCCGTTCAAAACCCCCTGTAAAATCTCGTTTTATATTTTTTGAAATTTTCGGATCGAATTCACGAATTTCGTTTTTGTTTTTTTGTGTTCGTACATCAAATTCCGTTTCTGTTCGACCAAACCGACTCCGGTCGCGCGGTCAGGCACTATAAAATTATGTCATCCCTTAAACGCGACCGCTCGAGACGAAGGTTTGGAGGAAATATGGGTGGGTGTTAAAAGCCGTTTTCGTTTGAAAAACAATTTTCGAACGTCCCCTGATACGCGCAATCAGAACTCAAATCCTGCGCAGGGTGCTGAAGTTTTATCACGCTCCCCGCCATGACCGAATAACGTTTTGGAGTTACATACTTCCACGTAAGTAGAGTTTTTCGCGTCCTTCAAAAGACTGACAATTTATTTTTACCTAGTTAAATCATTAAAATTGACATGTTATTATAGTACACGACACTACATGTTTTATTTGATTAATTATTATATAGGTTGATCATTCTTTTTACGTAAAACACCCGAATCGTTAAGACTACGTCGCTGCAAAGCCGGTTTTTTTTTAAGCGACGTACGAAAGGAAAATTTCTTTCACACGTTGCACAGTGTTTCAAAATGCCTTTCGTATTGTAAAGATCTAATTTATTTTGCTTAAGCGCGAAAGGTAATACTGATTAGTTTTAAACAGCAGGTTTGCTACAGTAGTTTGTGAACTTCAAAGAAACTTCGGCTGTCAATTTAATTTGTAAAACATCAGAGTTGATTTAGGAACACGAAAATACTGATTTTGTTTTATACTATTACCCGGCAAACATGATTGCAAGGCAAACATTACGTATTAAAAAACACATTTCGGTTTTGGAACGAAAGCCTGACTTTTAGTCTCGGGGGAACTAAGTCACTCTAAAACTTCGTTTTACTTGCACCAACGATCGACCCTTAAAATGTCGTCTTGACCGCGCAACCGAATTTTCGCGTTCTCGTCAAATATAGCGTTTCATGCAGTCCTTACGCGCGTGACACATTCAAAGTCCGTAAAAGTTCGTGTTCGCCACCCCTGGCTGATGTAGATTAAATCGGGGTTTCGGACTTTTGCATCGAAAAGCGTCAGAAAGTACAGTAAACACGATTCGTAAATTATTATTATGCCCCATAAAAAATATGATTTTAAGCGGTGAAAAAAAAAAAAACGTCGACTAAAAGCATCGTTAAAATTAATAAACGTTTAATTTCGCCTTTTAGCTATGTTTACTGTTAACGAGAATCGAATGAATAACAAACACTCCATTAGCTGTTCGTCAACGAGTACTTAATGGCGCGTTAAGGGAATTTTCAGATTTTCAATCTGTATTTCGTTTATATTTGCACCACTTCTCGTTCGCATTGACGAGTATTTTCGTCAAATTTGAAACTATCAAACTCAATACGAACAGCGGAACGCAGAACTATGGCGAACGATTACGTTTTTTTTTTTTTTTTTATATTTTACGAGTTTTTAATGTTTTAATCTGATTTTAGTTATTTAAACCGTATATTTAAGCGTGCGAAATTCGGGAAACGATACTGAAATCGTTACGGATTTTCGTTTTTTTCTTTTCGAATGCAGTCTCGAACCTCTATAACCGACGAACTGTATCGTAACTATTCATTAAACCCCGAATGTATAAAACGCGATACGCAGCTATTTTTAACGAAAAGTTTTCGAAAGTTATGTTTTTTTTCTCACAAGTACCAACGCGGTTCCTCGAGTGTTATACATTATTATAATGTTTTTGCAGCAATTTTCGGTTTTCGTATTGTTTTGCATGTAGGCAGTATGATCGTGACAGACAAAACGTAAAAGTATATTATGTATTTACAAAAAATAACTTAAAACCTACGTTTCTACTCTTGTAGACTAAAAATTAATACGCTAATCGTATAGTAATAATATTATTATTATAATACTTAGACGATAATGATGATCATTCGTGTATTATGTGTGTGGGTACAGTTATACGTACAATAACAGTTGTAGTTCGAGCGGTCCGTAAACAATGACGACGTTTACTACGATAACACGCTCGTTCGTGAAGTGAAATCTCTTAAAAACTAATTTAAACGCACGCAAAACATTATGGGTATAGACATTTTTTTTGAAAATATTTTACGTCAGTTTACGAACAATCGCCATTGTTAACGAATACGGCGCGCGCAGTTTTCCAAAAGTACGGTTTTTTACACGTCGCGGCATTTTGTTACATCGTACCGTTATGAATTTCATTTCAAACGCGCGTCTAGTCGACTGAGAGAGAGATGACAACGATTTCTTTTTCAACTCTCAGTGTCAGTATAGACACTCGACCGATTGAACGACTAAGTGCGGCAGACAGTTTTCAGTGAATTTGTCAAAAAGTTGAACTCGACGTTGTTCTTTTCCACTTTTTAACTACTCAACTCGTAAACGTCTACCCTATGCGTATAATATTATAGTACAATGTGTGTGCGTGTTTTTTTTATCTTCGACGTTTTTTTATTGGACGCGCTTTACGTTTTACCGGACGAAACGTGGCAGATTTTGGACGTACTTGGTATTTTGACACGTTTAAACAGATTTCCGAAAATTTGTTTGTTTTTTCTTCTTCAAAGGAACATTAATTATTTATTTTGAATTATTTCTGCACTTTTGCGTATAAACGGCGTTAGTTAAACTATCGGTTTTTCGGAGCGACCAAAAAGAGGGTTGGAAAATTTCTCGAAAAATGTTTAGCGAGGCTTTGATTTTCTTTTTTTGTTTTTCCCGAGCCTCCGAAGGAGTCGTCTACTTGAAACGTTTGATCGAGTCATGTGCCGATCGCAAGCGCGTCTATAATCTTGTCACCATTACAAACGTCGTTAACACGAGACGATTTTTGCGCGTTTTTTTTTTCGGAATTTAGCGATCGGCCCAACCAGCTATCCGTGCGGAAAACGAATGGAATTTTTCACGTTTGCCACACGCAGCAGTCGACATTCGGTCCGACGTTTCCACGCGCGTACAATACTGTCAAGTGTCATTTTTGACGTTCGGTTTTAAAGCGTGCTCTCCGTCGATTTTCTCTCCGATTGACGCGTCCGCGCCATTTTTTCGTACACGCCATGATTATCGTAATTGTGGTGGTCGTGTTTAGCCGTGAATGTTTGGGGGGGGTGGAAAACGCGTGGGAGAGGTGTGAATACGCCACCTTTTTTTTTTTTGAATTTTTTTCTAAAAAAAAAAATATTCACCCTATATGAACTTAACGCGTATATAATAAACCTAAAGCCTGCGATTTGACGATGTTCGGGGAATATCGAAACAATATCGTTAGCTCAACGACGCGCACATCGCTCCCCCGAATTACTTTTCCTCCTAACACCGACTTAGACCGGGGACATTTTAATGTCCGGTTATAATCGTAAAAGCCGGTTTTTTTACGCACTGTACAGGACGGAAAAGTAAACATCGAACGGATCGACGACGACGCGTTTAAGTTCTCCGGGCGGATTCGTAAGATTTGTTCGATTCGTCCAATTTATTGGAAACTCGGTTATTTTTTTTTTTTTTTCTTTTCGCACGTTTTCGAATCGTATGCTCGCGCTTGTAAATTGTGGAAAATTTTGATTCGTGCTGCAGATTGGTTTAACGTTTACTGTTCCGTCACCGCAGTACGAAAAGCAGTGGCGTGCCGACCCTGAACCTATTTTCCCGGACGGTTTTGTTACCGACAAAGGGTGAAAAACAAATTATAAGCGTAACGTTACTATCGGTGAAAATAAAACGCGTATAAACGCGTTTTTTTAGGCGTCGAGTCAAAAGTAAGTAAAAAAAAAAAAAAAAATCATCTAAACATCCCATGTGGAATCAGTCGCGTGTATTTTATAAACCATCGATTATGTTATACCGTTGTAAATTTTTTGGCATCCGCCCACCCACCTTTGCGATTTTACAGTTTTTTTTAATTTTTTTTTTTTTTTTACGCCACTGCTTTTATATCAGTTGTTATTGTACTTTTTTTTTAAAATTTTTTTTTTGTGATTTTTTTCATTGAGAAGAGGGCGGAGGGGGACAACGGCGGGGGGTCGGGGGGATTCAAACAACAGCGTTGAAACCGAAATACAGCATGGTGAAGACGACGGAGACGATGACGTTGTAACCGCGTCTGGTGATCCCGCCGTACGATGAAGTGGAGCTCAGGTCACGGGCACCGGCGTCTGAAAGTGAAACGATAAAAAACAAAAAAAAAAAAATTAAAAAAAAGTCTCGTTTAGTTGTTACGATGTGCAAACACGGTGTTAAAAATTAAATTCATTTTAAACGGGTTAGTATGATTTTATAGTGTGCAGTGTGCCCTGTTTCGGAGGCATCGCAAGCGGTCGTCTTCGAGTTGCCGGGTTCACCGGTGTATTTAACTGACAAAACAGTAGTGTGATTTATTTACGAGCGAACGCACCGGATTCTATCATCAAAAATTCGTATTGCGACGTCCGTTTACTACTACTACCTACCTGTTACGTTAAAATCAGACAAATATCGTTTTTCGAACGAGTCAAATGAAAATATTATACGTACCTACATGGTTTACACAAAAATTTTTTACGTAATTGAATTTATTATTAACACGTACACGATTTATTTTCAGTTTTCACTATATTATATTCGAGTCTCGAACTGTATAGACATTATGTTCTGGATAAATAAACGCACCTGTATAACATACCTAGATGGTTTCTCTGGATGATTTATTTTTATTTATCTCGTCTAGATGACGATTTTTAAGTCCATCTGAAGATCATCGACGACAAATGTAGTACGAAAATAGTTTTCCAAAAATGGGTTTTTTTCAATGCGAATAGGATCACGCTATTACTTTTTTTTTTTTTTTAAACCAAATCTATAGTGGTATACTTACACCCGTTGAATATTATAGATTTTTATAATCTGTACTTTATATTTCGTCTAGAAAAATTCTACTTAAATTTCGCTTTATCCGAAACAACTCGTATACGTTTTATCTTTACCTGAATCTAGACGCGGTTTTTAAAAAATTATACTTTGTCCGTATACATTTGTACTAATCTGGTCGCGGCAGACGGAGTCCGAAAATATGTAAAAACACGTACAATAGTGGTCACGAATGAACTTCGAGTGTTAAAAAGAGAAAAAGCATCCGTCCGGACACGAAAAATACACCTATACTTATATCGTCGTCTTGACGGGGACTACTGCACCAAATTACAGTCGAATTCTGGTCACGGCACGGAAAATAAAGTAAACCCGAAAGAAAACTCACAGAAGTCCATTAACTTTAAACGTTAATTTGACTTGACATTAAACATGGACTTAAAAACTTCCGAACTCGCAGTGAATAACGTTCTGTTTCGTCAAGAGGACGGTCGACAATACTGACGGCCTCTAAACGCGGCATACCGCTTCTACTCTAATTAGTTAAGTACTTTTAAACGAACGGAAGAACTAGAAAATATGATGGACGTTTTATAATGAAAAAGTTTCCGGAACACTCAGGATTTTCGTTCTAAAGTAAACATTTTATTTGCTTTTTTTTTTAGGTCTTTGTAAAATTTTCGAGTAACAAAATGGTCATTATAGGTAATAATAATTTATCAATGTCGGACAAGTTCGTGTAAGAAATTAACTTATATACGAGATAACGCACCGAAAACGTAAATCGCAATAAGTTAAAATACAAAAAAAAAAAAATGATAAAGTCGAAGAAAAACTTAAGTTTACGAGTGCAGGTAGTTAAACAAAAAAAAAAGCGAACTTCTTTTGAAATAAAATGCCTAAATCTCTACTTATGACAACCGCCCACGTGACAGCATCAACGTGTATGCAATTCGTGATAAACCAATCATCACAATACACGTTTTGGGAAATATTTCGTTACATATATTGTAATATATCTACATAATATGTCTACGCGAAATGAAATTTATCGTTTTTCGACAGTATAACATTTTTAACTAGGAATAAAGAATTTTCACACCTTGTAGGATAACCAGCCAAACATAATTTTTCTAAACACGTTCGAAATCAATGGAACGCGGGTCGTTTCAAGTTCGAATATAGAAATCACAGATTTTTTCTTCACACAACTATAAATTGGTAGAAAAAAAAAAAACATAAAAATGGCTTGTGTTCCATTACAGTTCAGAATACCTACACATTCTTGAACAAAAACCATTCTATCGTCACCCGGCGTTTGTCGTGTTACCCGGTGTCAAAAATTAGATTTAATTTCCATTGCAAAGACAACAAACGCGTCAAGTTATGTGCGCATCGTAAGAATGAAAAATTTAAAACTTTTCGAATCGTGCACAATATATTTTCTCCGATTCAAAGCCAAAGCGGTTGTTATATTACGTACAATACATTAACAATACGCTGTGTTAAAGCACACTGCACCGTTTTCGACGACGAGACTTATGACTATATAGAACCGATATGGATATAGCGTTAATTGATGTGCGAATCGCGAAGTTATTGTAAGTATAAAAAGCAATAAAAAACTAAAAAATAAAAGTATAAAATACAAACTTGATGACATTGAGCTACCGTAGGATGCTTGATATTTTGGATTCGATTCTACTCATGCCAGCCGATGAAAAAAAATAAAAATAAAAAACAAACAAAACATAAAATAAAAACCATGCTAGTCGTATGATAATAAACAAATTATAATATTATTATGTAAAATACTACAAAAAAAGGTCAAGTCGGTTAAGTCGAACGGCACGTGTCTGCAGTATCGGTCGGTTAGCATGTAATGCTCGAACAAAATTAATTGATATTATACACGTCAAGCGTTTTATTTTTCCGGAAAAACACGTGACATTCACAATAGTGTACGCGATTTGTAGTGTTTCATGCAAATTCTTTACGGGGCATAACAACATACGTTTTTCTCTCTAAATCGTAAAACAAACGAACAAATACAATTCACAAGCGCACAGGTTACGTTCTTCAGAAACGCTATAACACGCCATGCAACAAATATAATATTTATCGATTGTAAAGTATGATTTGACAGTTGTGTTTTTGACGAATCTCACGAAAACGGCCGATATTCGCCATGGAAAAATAATGAAAACGTATACATACCTATATTTCGATGGTAAATAAACCGAGTCGCGTTTTCAAGGGCCCGCGATTCAAGAGCACGTAGATAATTATGTTACACGCGAACCACCGCGGTTTTGTTTTTACAATAATCGCGAATCACCACCATTGGAGACGGAAAGTCAAAGAAATCGCCACAAAGAAACGAGCTGCTCGGTGATTTTGGCCGGAATTCCGAATATCGTGCGCGCGCGGGGTCGTGTTTCTTTCGCAAAAGTTATCGGAGCTACGTCCTGTATATCTTATTCTGTTCATTCGTTCGTTCATTCATTCGTAAGAAAATAAAAAATTCTAAAAAAATTAGCCGCTTACCGATTTCGGGTGTGGCGGAGGTGACGAATTTGAACACGTCGGACATCGGGGTCCAGCCGAATCGGTTTTTGGCCATGACCTTGGCCTCGTATTCGGAGGCTGTGTCCAAGCCGCGGATGTTGTAGGACATGCGGTGGGTGAACTGTTCGCTGGGAACGGCAGGAAGGATGACGTCGTTCCATTCGTTCCTCATGCTGTTGTAGCCGTAAATTGGGACAGCGCCGAATCCCTCGTTCTCCTGCTGCGGACGCGACGACGACATAAAAAAACAAAAAACAAACCGGAACATCGTTGTAAAAACAATACATTTTTCGCTGAGAATCTAAAACGATAAATTATCGCACTAGAAAATACGATTCTGAGCTAGCTCAGTTGTCTAGTACGCGTCGTGGTAAAAACGAATCTAACAATTAAAATACACTTGTCAAATCTGTATCTTTCCTGTTTTAGTATCGCGTTAAAGTTTCAGCTTGGTCCGATCTTTATTTTGGATGTTAAGATGAAAGAAAAAAATCTAAATCAATGTGTAAAAAACGCGTTCCCCGTAATTATTCGTGTCCCCCACGTAACCGTAAGCGATACACGGCCGCCCGGAACGACGAGTTTATCGACAAAACAGCAACGTGAAATCGGGCTATAAACCAAAATCGCGTGAACCGAATTTCTAAACTTTTCAACCACGTATGTAAATCTACCTTGTTTAGATCGTACTAAAGTTTCGAGATTTAATCAACATAAAAACTAGAGGTTTAATGGAATAATATTTGCGGCGTAAAGCTTAAAAATTTCAAAGTTCCATAACTCGCTTGAAAATGATCAAAATCGATTGAAATTTCAACAATAAACTAACTGAACCATTCTTAACGACATGTATACATTTAAAGTCGAACAGTTAAAATAAATTTCGACGTTTTCGTTCTTTTAACTACAAAAATAATCAACATTTCAAACAAACGCTTCAATATCAAAGTACCGTCTCGGATTGATTATCTATCTTTTGAGGTAACACACGTTAAAATCGGAGCATTCTTTCTACTAGAAAAAGCGATGAAAAAAAAAAAAAAAAACACATCATTGACGTTCAGAATCTAAAAATGTAACACGATTGATTTTTCAAAATCAGACGAAATTGAATCGAACAAAAAACAAGACTGCTATAATTATTTTTACTCTCGATTCCAGTTGATTGTTTTGTTGACCGAAGTTTTTTTTGTAATACGACGAATACAACTTTTATGTTTGGTTTTCATATTATACTTTTGGAAGTTCTTAGATCGCTTTTATCCGACAGCGGCAATCAAAATTTGCGCTCAACAATCGTTGAGATCAGTTATCTTAAATCGAAAATAAATCGCGTTCAAGTTAATATGTTATATTAAAGATGAAATGGGGTTTTTTTTTTTTTTTTACATTTGAAACTAAAATTATCGAAACTACGAAAATTACCCGAATCACAATATAATACGACCGTAGATTCGCGCTGAAGATGTCGTACACGCAAACAAAAAAGTGTATTATTTTGTGTTTCGGGTATTTTCTTTTTAATATGTATATAAAATAGTCACAAGTACGATTTAAAACTAAAATCATTTGTTAATTTTTCAACTTGAACAAAATGATATTATAAACGTGCGGAAAAATCAGCAGGATTTCTGTAAAATCGTTTTGAAAACTTTGTATTTTTTTTCGCGAGACGTTCGTGAAACCGTTCTGGACCTGCGCAGGAGGGCGAAGACGATTCGATAAAAAGCCGTACGCCGAACGTAAAACACCAATTCATCGTGGGTATATTATAACGTCGATTTTTCAAAACTACGCACGCTGTTTACGCAATCAATTAAAAAAAACTGTACCGATTCGCATTGAGAATTGGTAAATGTATTTACAAAATTTGTGTAACACGTCGGTCAAACGCAATAATAATAAATGCCGCGTGTACCGCGTGTACACGTTGGGGGGCTGAATAGTGTCAGCGACGATAGTTTTCGTGTATGGCTGCTGCCGTGAGAGGTATTATTACGAAAAGGGCGTTGGTTTGTTTTAGATAATTTCAGCGGGTCGGTCGATCACTTCGCGTCCGCTTTGGATCGACACCACTATAAATAAAATCCCCCGGAAACGGTTCAAAATTTAACAAAAAATTCGTTTTACTCACGTTATTTCTAGTGGGTGGCTTCTTGGGCCACTGGTACTGGGTCCGCGTGTCCGACGGCGACTCGTCCGGAAGCGGCACCTTCCTGTAGAAAAGTTTGAACTCTTCGATGGGCGTGTAACTGTCCACCGACCACGATATGTTGTAGTTGTTCTGTTGCCGACCCGTTTTGCTGCTGTTGATCTTCACGGGATTCGGTTTTCCTGTCCAAACACGATATTCCAAAGTTGATATATATTTTTTCACGGATGAGCGTTTTGTCGTCGATGCAGGTATAGAAAAATGTCGAAAAAAAAAAAAAAAACGCGGAAACGTTTCAAACCGTTCGGACAGTTCAATATTGTTAACACACACACACACCGATTCGATGTGCTGCTGAGTCGTGACGTCACTACAATGTTTGTTTCCGTCCAGACGTTAAAAACCTAGGCTAATTTTTCGAAGACTGTCGCGTGCGGCTTACGGGCGAGTTCAAAAGACGCGACGTTTTACGACTACAATTTGAAAATTTCTGCTCGTCGTCCAGCAGTCTAGCGAGCGCTCGTATAAAAAAAAAAAAAAAATAGCGAACGACGTATTAATGTTCGACGTTTCTTCGACTCGTGCAGAACACGTAGCTCGTGTTGAGGTTTTGCGGGTCGTTCGGAAGTTAAAAGCGTAAACGTACGACTGAACCGCCGACTAAACCGACTTGGAAATTTCAACGTCTTACACTCTCGTGTGTGTGTGGGGGAACTCACACCGCCGTGTCGAAACCGCCGCTCGCTTTCATTATAAATAGCCTTAGGGAAATTAGCGGAAAACTCAAACGCGACGATTCGCGCGCGCGTCCTCCGCACGTCTTACTAAATCGCCGGCGATCTTCGCGCGCAGGTGGTTGAAATCGGTTGAAAACTAATACGATTTATATATAAAAAAAAACGAGCGTATCGCCGCACTGTACGACGTTAAAACTGTTTTGGAGCGATTCGCGGCACGTCGGCACGCGTGAAAAACCTTTTCTCTCGGCCAGACGAGTTTTCCCGCGCACTACCGCGCAATCGAACCGTGCCGCTCACCGGAAAGTTCGACGTACGCTCTGCTCTTGCCCACGACGTTGTCCGCCACGCAGCTGTAGTTCCCGAAATCGCTCGCCTGCACTTTTCTCACGATCAGCGTGTGTCTGCTGCCCCGCACTTCGGTGATGCGACGCTCGTTCGTGTCCAACTTTAACGTGTCGCGATACCAGGAGACCTGCAAAAACGCGTCGACAAGGCCGCGATACAATCTCGAACAACGTGATCATATTATTATTAATCGAAAACGACTGCAGGGGACGTGTGCATCCCGACAAACACCGTACAAAATTACACGTCCCACGACTTTTCGGTTTTGTTTTTGGTGCTAGAACAAAACGTAACGACGCGAACGTACGACGGGGGAAACGGAACGCGTGTTTCGTTCGAAATGGTTTCGGTCGAGGCAGTGGCGGATCCACGGGGGGGGGTCCTCGGGTTCGGACCCCCCCCCAGGAGGGTCCGGGCCCGATTGGACCCGAATTTTGAATCCTGATATTCTGTCAGAAAATGAGGTCAGGCAGAAATTTTTTGGACCCCACCCTCGTCGAGATCCGCCACTGCGTCGAGGAAACGATTTTTCCACACTGCACAATGTCCCCCACAACATAATCGTGCGCAAGGGATGATTTTGAGGTCGGGTTCTTTTTTTTTGGCTTACAAGTTCCTGGAGGGACACCACCAGACTGTCGCGACGTTTTCGGATCGGTCGTAACGATGGCGTTACGGCGTCCGGAGAGGAGAGCATATTGCGCGACTCTTTTTTAGTGATAAAATTTGCCGTTTAACCGTCGAATTATTTTTGAAATACGCGTTTACAGCAACAACTGTATTGTTACGATTGAAAGACTGCTGCGGAAACGTTTTATGAACGTTTGTTTCTCCGTTTTTATAAATTTACGCGTATAAAACCGATCGAAACCACCGACTGCGGTAATACGATTCGTGCGAAAATGGTCCTCGACGCCGTTTCCGGCATGAATAATAATAGTGGATCGCGGATGTTTCGGGGTGAACGTTTTACGCGACCCCGCAGACGCTGTTCGCCGCGCTAGTGAATGGCTTTTCGATTAATGGCGCCCGATTCCGGAAAGTCGTTTTTGATTTTCTCAAAACGAAATTTTAAAGCGACCAAGGCCATTTTTGCACGAACCGATCGATTTTGTAACCGCGCGGTGTGCGATTTAATTTGTTCGGATCCCCCCTGCAGAAATTCGTGTCGACGGGGTGTCGACCCCTTCGGTGGACGACCGCGAAGGGTTGTGGGGCGTCGTTGATTTTATTGCTCTTTTCGCGGCGACAGCTGCAGCACTGCAATAACACATAATACTATTATACAGTCTCGACCGCGCAGTTTCAAAAGTCCAATTTGTCGGTTAATCGTCTTCTCTTCACACCACCTCCCGTCCGTCCCGTTTCGGGCGAGTCTTTTCGGGTCAAGTTTTTTCAGTTAGACTTTATTCGCGCGCATATTTATCACCTACGAGCTGATAGTTTACACTCGGGGTGTACATAATGTATATTGATGATAATGTATATTGATCCGTTCGGTGATGATTTTTTACAAAGATTTTTTACTGTCAAAAAAATCAGAAAGAGCGCACCGATTACAGTAGTTTTTTTTTTTTTTTTAGCAAATTGGATCGAGAGGGTTAGATAGGCCGTTTTTCGATTTTCTCAGTAGTTTTTTTTAACGCGACGGACGAAAAATCCCATCGAAGAAAAACCGATATTATAAACGGTATTTTGTCAACAACGCGTGTACTGTTATTTCTCCATGATTTCGAAAATAATCATCGAGGAGTCTTGAAATTTTAGACGATAGTGTTCATCTTTGTACAACTTCGAAGAAACGTTCATTTAATGTTGGGCAATTTACAGCCATTTTTAGATCTTTCGAAGGTTTTTCGTTCATAAACGGGTCGATTTTTTGACTTGAACACGACATCATTCGTACGTTGCCCTAACTGTAAACCAAAAATTTTGAAAATCGCACAATTCTACCGACATTGGTTTTGAGATTTTTAACGACGTATTAGATTTCATTACAATCGCGCGTATAGTTATTTCACCGTAATTTCGAAAATAATCGTTCTTGACGTTTTTAACAAAAGCGTATCTTTGTACTGTAGAACCAAAAAAAAAAAAAAAAAATGTTCAAAAAGTTTCATTCAATTTTTATTTTTCAATTCGGGTTTCACCAGGACGTTTACTCGATAACTGAGCTCGCTCGTTTTCTCGAAGGCAATGATTTATCATTGCTTTCGGATATTAAACAATACGTTTGGACCACATCATCCAAAACAGAGACCCAACCAAAGCGTAGTCGTTACTCCGTCAAACTACCTACGCGCGAACCTAGAGTGATCTCGGCTTAAGGGCATAAGGACCGATTTTTAGCGTCAGTACCTTTGGTTTAAAAGGTCTTTGGACTTTAATTGTACTTTGGAGGGATCTCAGATTTGAAAGTTTAAAATCGAAAGAGTTTAGGTCAATTAAGAATAAGGTCAATTCGTTGAGGAAAAACGCGTTAAAAAACGTTTCGGCTAACGTGTTTTTTGACGTAATCGATTAACGGTATGGTTTGGCCATAACTTCCGAATAAAACTATAGCCGATAGAGAGGCTCATTTTCGTAAAGGCACGTTATAGAATCATTATTTTCGAACAGGTTTCAAAACAAATTTGAAAATCACGTACTCATCATCACAAATCGATCTAATCGATAATAACCAATTAAAAAAAACTTTACGCGACTAGAGTTCTTTATGGAAAATATCGAATACGGTGTTGACACGAACATTTTCGTGCCGATCGTTGAAAATTGAAATGTTATCGATACCAAATAAATAGCGATTTGATTAACACACCTCGGCGTGCGGTTCAGCGTTGACTATGCATACGAGCAACGCTTCGTTCCCTTCGCCCGAATGAACCCAACTGCGTTCCACTTCAATCTCCGGAGGATCTGAAAAAAGTAAAAAAATACACGATTACGTTTGAATTTCGTAGTGAAACAGTGTTCGATTCATAAAACCGTTGGCTGTCTGTAAAGCTGAAAGTAAAAAAAAAAAACAGAACAAAATTGATGCAAGTAAATATTGTGTCAATTATCAAATTGTACAATTTCAACACGTTTTTTACGGTCATTTTTTTTTTTTTTTGTTAAATTGAGATAAAGTACGCTTGTTTTTATGAAAAACCTTCGCCAATTTCCACCAATGTGATGATGACTATACTCTATAAACGAAAAACGGAACAACAGACTTCTACAGTATAATTATATAATTGATCTCTTTATACGAAAGAATAATCGTACAATTATAGTGTATACGGAAAACAAACATTGTAAAAACATTATGAAAACCTTTGTTCAGCAGTTTTCGCTAACATAGTCAAAATAGATTTTTTTTGTCACATTCGAACACGATTCGAATAAAAAAAAAATCAATCGAGAAATTTTCAAATTTCTGTTTAGGTACTATTTAAACGGTTAAAGGCTTCAATTTTAAACAATTGTTTTCGTCAACAGATATTTTGACGCGCGCGCGATATAATCGATTAGACTCTCGTGTTTCATTACGAACAAATTCTAAACAGTACGAATTCGCTGACGGTCGAGTTTTAAATACTCGAGTTTCTCGAGCGTGTCTCTTATATTATATCGCGTTTAGCGCTTTCCACCTTCGGTTTCCACATCGCACAACAAAACAACACCGTCGTAAAAGAGAAGAAACTCGCCGAAACTCGGAAACGGAAAACGCGTTTTTCAAATCGTAAAGTGCGGTTTTTTTTTTTCGCCCTCGAAATCAACGAAGGCGACGCGGACACATTATATCGTGTTCGAAAAATTCCAGAAGACCCCGTGAAAAATCCGCCACCTTGCCGGTATTTTTAAGGTTTTTTCGACCCCGCGCGATCATCAGCCGACCGTCCGTCCGTCCGTCCGCGCGCTGTCGAAACAAACAAATCGCGCGAACGTTTGCGAAACGTCGGCCGTCGGCCGTTTACCTACCACCGTGTCGGTCGCGCGAGCGTTTTTATTGTTTCCCGTGCTGCTGCTTTACGACGATTAAAAACAAAAATATCTCCGCGTTTACGGGCCGGCACATCCGAAAGTTGTCAGTTTCGTAATTGGATTTATTAATAAACAATAGAGCGGCCGACGAGTCAGCACTTATCTTTAATTGAGCACCACGCGGATACAGACCGTCCGGCGGCGGCGCCCCGAATTACGTTCTTTTGTGAACCACCGAATAAAAATAATAATCGCAAATAATTTTAACGTTTGAAAGATAGCGCGAACTAACGAACCTACTCGCGCTCACTCCGCCCGCCCGCCCGGGGGAAAACGCGCGGCTCTTACACGGTCCGAATCCTTTATACCGATCGTAATTCGTTTTTTCCCCGTCGCACAGAGTAACAATAACAATAATAATAACGATGATGATGATGATGATGATGATATTTTATTAGATTTCCTCGTTTTTCCGGCCGTGTGAAATTATCGCCGCAATTCACCGACGCGTAGTGTAATACCGTACGAAATACCACGTCGTCGGTTCTCCTGCTGATTGGGGGCCAATTGATATTTTACCTCTAAACGCTCTTATTGGAGACGTTTTTTTTTTTTTTTTCTTTCTTTTCATCGCTGATCGTTCCTTCCGGCCCGCCTGCGTTTCTGCCGCGGACGCGAAGAGTTCAAAAAGTAGTAGGTGTGCGGTTTTTTCACATTTTCCTGCCGGCCGCGATCGCGTTTATTTCAATCAGGAATAAAAGTTTTCGTACACCGCGAGACAGTGTATGGTGTACCCACGCGCGATTCCTGTGTTCGTGGGCAAGTTTACCAAAACGTCAACAAATGAAGCGGGGGCGGGGCTCTAAACCCGATTCTCGGATGTACGGACAACGCGCGCGTCGCCATTATCTCGCGCCGGTATCGTTATACAATTTAAAAATTAAACCTCGAAATAGAAATTTGTTTTTTTTTTTTAATAAAACTTGTAAAAAAACACGATTTTTGAACTTATAAAACGCGCTCTCTTCTACTCTTCGCGTATTTTAACAACGGTCGTCGTCGGTGTTTTAGTCCACATTGTCCGTTGGGTAAACTGTTAAACGCGTCCGAACGCGTCAGCTTAATTTATAAAAACAGTCGATGACGTCGATTAACCGAGAGACGCGGCGGTACAGGGAAAAAAAAATTCGCCCGTACCGGGGCGCGCGTACACGGTACACTACAAGTCACTAAGATATTTCGTTCGCGATAAAATCGGTGGAATGCACGCGCAGTTTTACGACGATCCTTATTAAATTGTTACGCGGTACTTAATAAATACGGACAAAGGTAGTTTAATACGCGAAAATACCTTTTGCTAATTTTCAAAATGTTTCCGAATTCTCGAAATATCGTATTTTATTAGACGAGCGCGCAGCGCGGTGAATATTTTAAGAGTATTGTCCTTTGAACGACGATACACACACGGTTGAATTTTTGAGAAATCAAACGGCCACGAACAGTTATTACGCTACTGTGCTCGTATTATATAAAAAACCAATATTACAATGAAAAGGAAAACGGCCGAAAACGCAAAGGATATTCCGATTTTACACAATTTTCCTCGCGCGCTATCAAAAATTAAGTTCGATAGGGCAAAACTACGTTACGAACGTATCGTATAGTCCGTATTACCTATGCCCGGAAGAAACATAAAAAAATCGCCAAGTGTTTTACCAACGGTTTACTATATCGGTGTCAGAGCCGTATAATTGGGTAAAAAAAAAAAAAACAACGACCACCAAACGATTGCGTGGTACAAAAAAAAAACACTCGTTTCACAATCGTGTTTGGAAAGTTCTTTTCGAGAATTATTATACGCTACGGTTTGAGTGTAATTGTTGTTCAAACTGTACATGACGTTCATCCAATATTCAATGATGAGCAAAAACATGCTAGGAACGAATTCGTTTTATTAAATCGTTTTGTTTCTTAAGCTCGTAAAAAACGATACTACGTTTACGATTTTTCGTTGTTTCAGTTGGCTACATGTACAGACATCGAATACCATCGGTTATTACGCGATTCGAACGGTTTTTTTTCTTCGATTTATACGAGTTTGATAGGTATTTTTTAACACGACACACCATAGAGGTACATTATTATATCCATACAAAATCATTAATGACAGTATGACATTTTTGAAAGCGATTTCGCAGAAAACTGGAGAAGTTTAGTCGAGATTCGGAGGCTCCCATTCGGTCGGGGAATCACCGAGATTTGAACTTTCGCTAACTTAATAACCAAATTATATTATATTTTACGTTCGATTTATTAAGAGCGAATGAATATAATAATCGTTCGAAGTGAATCTCAGAGTTGTTATTTTAACGCTTAAATATCGTGAAATACTAACGGACGCGTTCGTATAGAAAAGTTTAAGACACCGCTCTCGATGCTGTACGAATGTGATTGAACTGTTTAAGCGCACGCGATAAACAGCATTGAAAGCATGTTGTCGGGTCACATTATGTATGTATCTTCTTCTTTACCAGTAATTTACAAACGTAAGAAAATCGCAAAAATGTTTACACGATAAGGGTTATCGTAAAAAAACTGTTTGGTAATTTGGTTAATAAGCTTAAAAGCACGTTTTTACTCTTCGCAACACTTTTCAAGGGTTTTCAGGTCGTAGTTATTGTAGTTATTCTCGGGGGGTGGTGATATTTTAGAAATATCTAGGACGTCTGCGAAATCAAAGTGAGCCCGAGCGACAATACTCGCGAGATACGAAATATACGCTTGTTGACGAGGCAGTCGCGAATTTCGTTTTAACGGTTTGACGGTTTGGTCGTCTCTTCTTTTTTTTGCCAAGAATATTCTAAATTCGATCTATCATAACAATATTATTTTACTCACACAGAATGTTGACGGTAATGGTTTGCTCAGCGGGTTGCCCGACGCTGTTATAAGCGGTGCAAATATAAATTCCTGCGTCGTGACGGGTGGCCGATTGTATGATGTACGTGTCACCGGTCGCGTTGCGTTCGCCGTTCGGCAGTACATTGTTCTGTAGGACGAATAAAACAAAATGATTATCAATTAAAAATTGTCTGTGATACTAACGTAACACAAATGCAAATGAATGAAAAAAAAAAAAAAAAAAAATTTAAAAGAGAGTTATTTTCTAGATCGGGTGGAAAGCGTGGAGGAGCTGCGAATTGCTTCACTGGTGCGGAAGATGCAGTAGTTCGATGTTCGTATATTATATTGAATTCGTATAACATTGACGAACGGCACACAAAAATTATGACTATAATAATCGGTGAATCGAGAACAAGTTTAAAACTTTTGGGTTTTATAAACGACCATAACTAAAAATAATAATTTAAAAAAGTTTCAAAGCACGAACACTAAGGCCGAACACTTTTTGACAGTATCATATACGCGAAGATCTAAACACTCCCTATACTCGAAAAATTATTCGCGGACGGGAAAATTTCAAGTCGTGCGGCGTTAATTTATGAAAATTGTTTGATTTTCGGATCATTACTCAGAAATTTTATAATATACACTTTAAATTTAGTACCATCCTGGTCCAGTTTTTCATAAAAACAGACATTTAACGGTTGGATCACTCGCCTTCTAATCGAGAAATTACTTTATCGTAATAACAACGATACGTTCAAAATAATTAAAAAGGTCGAACGAATCGATGGCGGATTGTAGCTGATCACTGTTTCGGTGGGCTGGGTAATGAGCGAAATAAAAAGTTGAAAATCTAGTTAAGTTTCAACTTTTTATTTTAAACTACTACTACTTCTATAGTTTAAAATTAACTCAACATTCAAGTTTGACTCGTTTATTTTTTCAATCGAGTTATTTTGAATCGTACTACACACAGCCGTAAGGGGAACGAAAATTTTAAAAATCTGTCACCTTTCTTGTCCACGTGATGTTCGGTACGGGATTTCCGTCAGCTTCGCAGTTCAATTTGATCATTGAGTCCTTTTTGGTGTCGATGTTTCCTCCAGACGTCACGGATTTGATTCTTGACGGAACTGAAACACACAGTCGGCGGCATAAGTACACAAGCTGTCGACAACGTTGTACAATATACATATATTAAACAACTATGTACTGTTTTTCTTTTTAAAGTTTTCAAACACATGATTCGTACTTTTAACTCTGCAACTTTATTCTTCTTAAATCAACGTAATTTACTACAGAATTATTTCAATTAAGAGAGTTCGGATTTCATAGTTAGATACGGCGAATATAACAATCAACGAGTATTCTTAGCGTTGAGTTTTTTTTTTAAGTTTTAACCGATAATTTATAAAAAAAAAAACCTACTCTACATCAACTAGAGATTTTCTCGATTTCATTTACTTGGCTATTTGGTCGACTTCATTAACTAAAAATTCGGCCGTGTACGAAAAGAAATCCAGATTGATTGAAATAACGTAAAGAACGATTAATTACGTTATGTGTTTAAGTTAATTAAAGAAAAAATGAGCTGAAATAAATGTCAAGGTGTTTGAATTTATACTGGCTCAACGTTTTCCGTTTTTTTTTTTTTACTTAACAACGCAAAACTCATGGCGATTATACTGTTAAGTATTATTGAACTGATGCAGCGATGGTTGTGTTTAGTGGTTTTTAGGATAAATCATACTATTGACGGTGCAAATATAACATTTCTACTTGAGCATATAATAATACGCGATTAATAAAATTTATTTTGGTCGAGTGTCGTCGGTATTTTTGTTCGTATTATGGTCGATGACACAAAGAGACTATAGCATTCCAAGTTTGACGGCGATCAAAAGATTGTTTGCAAGGCGATACGGTCAGTAGAATAAAAAACATATTAATAATACCTATGGTTGTAGATAGCCAAAGATCGCGAGGCAAATCAGCGATAATAAACTGCTGCAGAACGCGATGTTCGGTTCTAACTTTCCCGAAACTTAACCGGTGGTCGTTGCATGAATTTAATATGATTTTGGAATAATCGACCGGTGCGTAAGTCTCTCAAGGCATTACGATAATAACACAGTAGTTATTGTACCGAAACAGGGATTACACGAGGGCCGGAAATTAGATACTACGGTTTGACCCAGAAATTATTAACGAATATAAGTAATTAATATATACACCGAGAACGGACGTGGTGTATAATATATACCGAACGTGAAACGTTTACAGCAACAGGTACCTATTTTTTAAAGGTATATGAACCGATGTAGATTATTCGGCAAGAACTTACCGTCGTGTAGACGATAAACGTTTCCGAAACGAATTATATTAGATTTATAATAATAAACACAACGGGTTTAGTACCGCAAACAAGTTTCGGTCCATAAATCACGGTCGTTATTTAGTCAGACTGGAGGAAGTCGGACAGACGATACGAACGCGTACCGGCTTAGTCGAACTATTTTGTAATGGACGCTGCTCGTCGGAAGAGTTTAAATACGTTGATTTATTAACATCGTTAAACATAATATCGTTAAAAAACAACAAAATTGATGGCCATCGTCTCGGAGTAATCGAAATATCACTTGAAAAACCATAACGGTCGAAACCGACGCGACGAGACGTGTGCAATTGGAATAATTGGCATATTATTTTTGCAGATACTAAACATCTCGGACCGATAAAAACGTATTTTATCGACGTATAAAAAAACTTTTCGAAAAAATCTCTTTGAAAAAGCAAAAATATTGGTACGAAGTACAACAACTACTGAGAAATCACGAAACACGTTTTCTGCAAAGTACATAATAATATTACGTCGATTAATAAGATTGTAAACTTTTTAGTTTCCGAACGGTCTCCGCGGTAGTTCTGTCCTGAGAAAAACCGATTTGAAAATATCACACGATAT
The DNA here is from genome assembly GCA_017140985.1 of Hormaphis cornu. Taxonomy (NCBI): domain Eukaryota; kingdom Metazoa; phylum Arthropoda; class Insecta; order Hemiptera; family Hormaphididae; genus Hormaphis; species Hormaphis cornu. The sequence continues at coordinate 10,439,570 of CM029365.1, read as the reverse complement.
TATTGATCTAGGGTCTTTTCGTTTTCACACACACGTTCAAACGAAAAACAAAACGATTTCTGTATTTCAGCGAAAATGTCACAGGACTTTAATACATCGTAGGTACTTATTAGAACACGTCTACTACGAATTTGAAACGGATCGAACGCGTTAAAAACCAGCCCCGCCGGACTTTGGGAGCCTGCGATTGAAATCTATTCTGTTTGAGTTGTACAAAAGCAAACGGAACTTTTTGACTGTGGATTTTGACTTTCTAACGAGTTTACACCGGCCGTCAGCAACCTACTTATACCTCCTACCGCCCCACGCGCATTAATTGCTAAAGTTTAACACCGCGTTTTAACGTAGTGGCAACAACGATGAAAGGCGAACCTGTAGGCGAAAATTATACGAGCGCACGGGGCCGAAAAAATATTATCAAAAATTTTTGCCGGGAAAACAACGAACGGAAATTCGTCGTTGCGACGTAAGTAAGACACATTCGAAAAACACAAAAAACCGAAATAAAACGAAAAGTATCCAAAAACAATATATTTTTCTCCAGTATAGTATATATAGTATACTACTATACGAAAATTACAACGACACGCTATGCGCGCACTGTACGTATGCGGATAAAATTCAATAAAACTTGTTGAGCGTTACAAAAATCTCATCGTTACGTAGGGCAAGAACCAGCTGGGGCAAGACGAGACACCCAACAATGTTCATCTGTACTTAGTAAAAAGAACATTTTCGAAACGTCTTTAAAGCGCTCAGATAATAAAATTATAAAATTTCGGTTTTTTTTGATAAGAAGATTGATTGATTACAGTATTGATGTCACAGAACAATAGAGTTTTTCATAGTTTAATTCAGCGTGAATTTATTGTAAGAATAATTCTGTGTTCGCTCGCAAATGGTGTAGTACGATTACACTGACGTACTTCCGTAGTTATTTTTTATAGAAACCGTTTTTGAGATCAATCAAGTATTCAATCGTATACCGCCTCGCGTTAAAGATGACACGCTCGAAATGGGACGCGACCGAAAAACATGTCGGAAAATAAAATGTCACTTTTAAACTGTTAGTATAGATTGTGACGAATTTAAATAATTGAAATTCGTAAAGGCTAAAAAAATTGTTTTTTTTTTTTTAAACATTGTGTTTTTCGATTAAATCTGAAAATAAGATACGGATTTGATTGTGTCCCGCGTATTGGCCAACCATACCGGGGGTAAAACGGGTAAAACGGCACTATTTATAAAAGTCGTTATCCTCACAAATAAGACTTACTAATAAGACTACTTACTTAGTAAGTAATAAAGTTACCTCGTTGACGACGGGGTTCGAAATTAATTATATAATTTTTTTTTATAATATTATCAATTTAGATTTTTTTGATCATTCGGAAGATCGGACCACGCTGAAACTTTTGCGCAGTGCTAAAACACGAAAGCTGATATACGAGATTCGAAGAGAGTTTTCATTGTCCAATTCGTTATTCCCAAGACCTACTAGATAACCGAGTTTGCGTTTCGACGATTTATTGTCGCTTTCGTCGGATATAAAATAATGCGTTCGAACCACAGCGCAAAGCGTCGGTGCTCCGTCCGTCAAACTACCCACGCGACACGGACCGATCGAATGTTAAAAAAGTTCGACGAAACGAAAATCGCAAGCGAAATAAGTACCTAATAATAACGTCTATTTCGTACCTACTCGCGCAGAATATCGGCGACGACACCGTTATAATATTGTCTCGCCGACAACGCGGCTCTACTGCTCTGGCCCTATCATTTTTTTCCCCAAAGGCATTATTATCATCATTTTGAATAACGTCGCGTTATAAGAACTGCTTTTTTTTCTCTCGTCTTCTTGCCGTCCGTTTTCGTCTATTTTTTTTTTCTTTCTTTCACCCTCGGCGCGTAAGGTCTTTATCGGGCCGCATTATTATTTTTTTGTACGCACGAGAGTTTTGCCGCCGACGCGGTCGAGACGTAGGACGAGCGAGCAGGCTGCTCGACAAGATACAGTCACTGCCGACGGCGATTTGTTATCAAACACAGACCTTTCGGCGGCATCCGCGCGCCCGATTTATCTTGTAACGACACGCGATTTTTCTTCTTCAAAATTACCCCTTTCACCGTCGTATACGCGTACATTATTATACAGTCCCCCGAAACGACGACGACGTCCCTCGTGCAATCGTGTATTATAATATATTGTTTCGTTCGTTTTTTCTTTCAAAACGAAATGTTTTATTCATTTTCCTGCGGCACACAAGATTAGTGGTAGCCCGTCGTCGCCCGGGCGTCACACGTAGTAACCGCGCGCGCGTCAAAAGTAACGCGACATTACGCTTTTACAGTATGGATTTTTCCGCGCGACGCCGCGCCGATTTTCGCCCGGCAGACTATCAAAACGTCCGTGTTTATTTTCGCGAATCACTCGAATAATCGAGCAATGCGGCCATCGTCGAGTTTCACAGTGAAAAACAATAACAACAGCGTTGCCCCACATTATCGTCGGCGCTTTTTTTTTGTCCACGCCGCGATTTTTTTTTTTTATCCTGGTTTTTTTCGCGATTTTTTCCTCTCGACCCGAATTCGAAAAACGTTTTTTCCGATCGGATTTCTCGTATCAGACTTTGCGCCACGACACAGTCTCGCGGACGTTCAAGGCGGAAAAACCGCCGCGAAGCCGTGTCGATAACCACCGCGAAACCTACGCGCCGGCTTTCCTCGTCTTTCGAAATGTCTTTCGGTCAAACGACGAAGCTGACCGCGATTTTTTTTCGTTAAAAAAACGATTCAAGTATCTTTTTCAGTCATTCACCTGAACACGTCTGAACACGACAATTGTTTTTGAAAATAAAACACGACCGTCTCTCGGACAGACGATCCGGCGGCGAAGTGTTTGAAAACTCGCGCTGTTGGAGTTCTCTTCGAGTTCGATTTTTTTCGTTTTGGAGAGCGAAAAACGCATCTTCGACGCGTTCGCGAACCGGTAACGAGTAAAACACGATTTTTTTGAAAACTTTTTGCGTTTTTACACTATCGTGCGGCGCTTTTTATACTTATTATAAATTACTGGCTCCGCACGCGTACGCTACGATTGTAATACAAGTAGTATAATAACTGTATAGTATAGTATAATAAAAACCACTTTTTTTCATTTAAATAAATTATATAAATACAGGTAGGTACGTATTTGTTTTTTATAAATTTTTTTTTTTTTTTTTTAGCGGGTATTTGTTAAATATCCAACCGGATTTAATAGTATATCAAAAAGGTTTAGGAACCGCCGGGGTATGTATAGCGTGTTTCACTGTCGTAACAGCGCTCACCTACCTATTTATAATGTACAAGCGTGGTGTGCGTACTACACGCATTTAACGTAAATACGTTTTACACTTGTATAACAACTATAACACAACGAATAGCCGAAAAAATCCGGTATAATCGTGTGTAATAGTTTGTGTTTATGTTTGTTTTACGCGATTCGTGTATGAAAAATAAAAGAAGCGTACCTATCGATTTTTTTTCGCGGGGTGGTGGTCACTACTAGCTGAAAAGCTTTGAGCGGGTAACTACGGCTCGAAGAAGGTGCACCGCAGTTTGACGATTGAATTGAATTCGTAAAACATCGAATCGCTCGCGAGATCAGTACACAGTTTTTTAAACTATATGCCCGTGACACGTAAATGTTTTTTCGCTATTCGTTTCGCGTTTCTCGTCAGTTCTGGCGCGAATAAACAACAGCTAGATCGAGGACTGCGACAATTACGTGTTGAACTAAAATTCTGTAGCATTTTTCACAAGCCAAACGTACATTTTTCTCTTTAATCGGACGAAACTTTGAAAACGGACCATAAAAACTGTCCACCGAATCGTTCCGTAATCACCTTTTTGTTTTAAAAATAAAATCGAGTAGTAATTTTTGGGAAGAGGGTGCCGAACAATATTTGCTTAAGAAAATTACACGTGTTAAGACACATCTTTTCGTCGTATATAAAATTGGATATAGTAATTGTTATCGTAGTCGTAAGCTTTTAACCAATTCTGTGGTTAAAATATGCCCAAAGACCACCTAGTATAACATGAAGTTTATGGATTATGCTTGTTGTTAAGTTTTTAACGTTAATCAACAAGAATAGATCGTAGGAACAGAATTTGATTAAAAGATAAGAAAATGCTAAATTATTAAGAAAATCGTCATTGAAATCAGGGTTGCCAGATGGTTAGGTTGGTGTAAATCTCCACCAGAGCGCATCACCATAGCCCTAAGTAACTATAATATCTCTTTAAAATAACCCAAAACAGCAGCAGCGCCGAAGCGAATGTCTGAAAACCGAAAACCCAGAAACGCAAACACGACGGTTTGCTAACAGCAGCCCGGTTGGCGGCGACACGTTAAATCGATTTTTTTCGGCGATAAATCCGGCCAATCTGGCTGGCTGCTCCAAATTTGAAATTTTCAAAAACGAATCGCTAAAAGTTTTGATACGTTCACCAACTGTACCTGCCAACGAAACGTCTCATTGTAAGCATAAAGTAAAACCTATATTTTAGCGTACCTACTCTATCGAGCCCGTATTAAGTATACAAGAGTGAAAAGTAAAAGAGCTCTGAACGAAAGTACTACGGGTGGCAAACACTGTTCGTTGTGTAATAAATACAGTGACAGATGTACCGCGATCTGCCGGCTATTTGTCGTCCCCTGCACGCAGTGGCGGCTCGTGCTATAGGGCACACGGGCACGTGCCCCACCTAAAACATTGAGAAGAAAGAAGAAAAATTTATATTAAATTATTAAAATTGAATAGGTATTTCTTCCATCATAATGTAAATCGTAGTTGGTAGTTGGTATATTATCGATTATCGAAAAAAAAAATTTATCGAATACGGGTGCTCCTAGATACGATACGTGCATACTACATTATACGCATTGGGCGGCGGGCACAACGAAGTTGTGCCCCGATGACCCGATCAACAGTACTATTTTTCCCCCACTTTTAGACACGAATTAATATGGCATTACCGGGCACAATCGGAGTGTGCCCGAATTCTATTTTTATTACGATTTACAAGATTTCGTCGGTCTTATCGCCTTCGTATTGTTATTGTCGACCGTCTTCCATGGAACAAAATTTATATTTTGAAAACATGATAATAATTAATTGTTCATTCTAATAATTCTGTTCAGTGTTCTTTGTTTATTTTATTAAATGTTTTTTACTTTTGTACTGTCATTTGTCGGTGCGCTTTTTTATAAGTTTATAAAATAAGTATTTTTACTATTTAGTTTATGGTGGCATAGTGTATAGTGATTAATACCTGATTTATTAAATATTTTTATTATTTTTCATCATGGATACATATGTTACGGTCGAGCATTTACTGAGTATCAACTTTTCAAGTTTACCTCTTGAGAAAAAGATTGAAATAAAAAAAGAAAAGTTGTCATAGTAGAAAAAGAAGGAAATATTTGTGCCCCACCTTCAATGAACCCCACGAGCCGCCACTGCCTGCACGTATTAATTATATTATATTGTCGTTACGGACCGTAAACTTGGCGTATAAATCAACGGGCGAAACACCGGGTGTTTCGATTAACCGAGTCCTAAATCCTAATGGATATCGTGTGCGATCAAGACCAAGAAGAAGTTCGTGGACCGCTGTCGAACGCTCGAAGATCTCGTACTGTCATTATTATTATTAATCGCGGTCCATGCCGACCTATTGAGTGCAATGCGAATTTACCGACATCTTTCGATCGGATTTTTGCGAAATTTATTCGAATCGTGTTGCGAACGCTAGACGATCGCCAAAAGAAGTGTACAAGTGGGTAACAGACGCTTTTGGATAAAAAAAAAAAAAACAGAACCAACGTCACTCGTTCGCCGCGAGACGTGGGGGCGCGTTTTTGGATTGGAACGAAACGATAACCAACTTACGTAGGTAAAAAAAAAAAAACATTTATTCTAAACAAACTTTTGTTTCACTCGTAAAATCAATAACGGTAGGTCATTATCGTTGGACAGACGAAGGTTATAAAAGCGTATTCGAGAGACCGATAATCGATAAGTTCCACTATCGGAGAAAAAAAAAAAATAAATAAATAGCGGTAAAACCGTATTCCCAGATGCTTTTTTTTTTTTGTTTAGAATTTCATTACTTTTAAACGGCAAAAAGTATCGTTTTTAGTTTTTTACCCGTTCGCGAGACCGGTATTTACCGTCGGGGGTGAGATATTGCGCGTATCCTCCTCGTGTTTCGGACGGGATGGCACGCCACTAGATGCTTCGAACCGTTGTTGTAAAAACGTCAGATACTCTCAATGCACTTTGCACGAAACAGAGGAGAATAGAAATTTACAAAAAAGCCGGAATCCGTCCGGTCGGTATTTTGAAAAGTCCAATTAGACACTGTGTGTATTGTAAGCAAGTAAAAATAAAATAACGACTGCTGTATGTAGTGAGCTCAGTTTACCCGTGAAGATTGTGCCGTAACCGAGGGCGGCGCGTGGTCAGGGGGCCAAGTGTTCGTAACTAACAAATGTTGTTGTTATCGATACAATTTTAAATCGTGGAAGGAAATCTCGTCAGCTGGATTTCACGGACCTGTATAGCGCGACGAAAAAACCGCCAACCGCTCGAATCCGCCTGCGTCGTCGAACGATTCGGAATTTTAGAAAAGATCAATTTTTATACTCCGTACTTTTTCGTATCCACACTCTACTTCTAGAACGCGAGCCGAAAACATCCGCCGCGCTTTTCTCTGTTTTTATTACACGGATGTACGCCGAAGACGGATTTTCAAGAGGCGAACTGAGACGAAGAACTCGAAGCAACGGGGGGGAATCGAGCGATGTATAGTCCCTTTTTTCCTGTTATAAAACGTGTTCTTTACACGGCCTTTGCACTACGACGAGTAACGTCGCGAGAGATCGTTCGGTACCTCGAGGACGGCCGCCAAGACGTGACGGTTACGTTCGACTATGATAGAATAGAATCGTTTGAACAATACAGTGTAAACGCGCTTTAGAACATTTTGCAAACAGTTTGTTAAAAAACGTGCTAGGAAGTGTACGTTACATTATTTTGCGTACGTCGGGAGTACACGAGAAATCGAAAACAAACAAGTATCGCAGGAGGGATCGTTAAAATGATTTTCTGAAAATCCGCGGTATATAAAACACAAAATATGTGTTTTTTTCGTCGTATCGTAAGTAGTAGTTTACGAAAAATACAAAAGTAATAGCGGTAAATCTATAAAAAATCTACGTACCTAATTATTATCGGATGAAATTTCTCTAACTACGCCCCATCGGTCGTAACGACAGAATCTCGAACGGTCGTACTGCACGTTAGCGCCGCCAGAACCACGTAATAGGTGTATTGTTTGGAATCGTTATTTTTCATCCAGGCACGTAACCAGGGGGGGCCAGGGTGGGCCGGGCACCCCTAAAAAAATCATTGGCCCTTAGCTGGCACCGCCGGAAAATATATAAACTCCCTTCCCCCGAAATTTTTTCTTATTACGCCCCTGTCTCTAGATAGTTTTTAGTGGCTGAGGCCGTTGGCCGTTGGGGGCCAAAAATATATGGCCCCCCTGTTGACAAAATCCTGGTTACGTGCCTGTTTTCATCGTCGCGAGAAAATCGTTTTTGAAACCACCTCGTCACACTACTCGGAACCTAGTGAAACTGACCGTCGGCGCGCAGACGGGGGGGGCGCAGTTTCGTGAAAAAATCCAAACACTGCAGCGGCAGCAGGGTGGTGATAATGTACGAGAGAGCGTAAAAAGCGTGAGACGGCCGGTTGCGACTTTAACAGCGACTGTAGGTTTTTTTTTTCGTCGTTGTTGTTGTTTCAGCTGCGTAGTGCAGGCAACTACGCGGGTAGTTAATTATTTAAGCGTAAAAAACCGTCTGCGGAATTTTGCTCCTCGAGCGGACGGGCGGGCCCTTGTGTCCCGGGGGAGGACGGGAAAAACGGCCGGGGCTGCAGCTGCGCGGCGGCCGCGTAAATATTGAATGCGGTTTCCTTGCAGCAACGGTGAGGGAACACGGGAAGAGGCGTCAAACAATAATTGTTATTCATACGCGGCGATAATAGCTCGCGCGAGCGAAAACCGTCGTCGAGTGTTCGTTTCGATCAGCCAAGTCCCGGGAGGACGAAACCGCCTCCCGCTCGCTTATCGGCGTTTTATCGTTCTTCACAGCCCCTTAAGCGTGCGTCAGATTTTCGACGAGAAAAAACAAAAAAAACCACGGTCACACGCTTTCGAAATATACCGTACAGTCCACGAAACCCTCTTCTCGCCGCGCGCGTACAGGGTGCACGTCGCGTCCACCGTCTTCTGCACTCGGGTCGCTAAACGGTTTTTTTTCTTCTTTCAACCCCCTTGAACACCGGCCCGCGTCGCGCGACCAAACGCGCGCGTAGTACACGGACGGGGCGGTTCGGAGTGGAGTCGGCGGCGGCGGCGGCGGCGGCGGTCGAACGGGGAAACTCTGTCTTACACGTGACGGAAACGAAAACGCCAAGGCATGAGGACAGGGTATAGAGCAGCGAACGAACGTGCGACGGTATCGGTGCCGTTTATAAACGAGAGACGATCGGCTCGAACCAGGAGAAAAGCGGAAACGAACGTCGGCGGGACCGAAGAAAAACGACGACGACGGACAGTTGAACACGACGAGGGCTGTTGGTGGTGTGCAGGGGGACAGTCGCGACGGGAACGTGAAGAAGAAGAGAACTCGACGGACCTGCCGGGCGTTAAAAAAAAAGTGACGTAAACGCCGCGTGAAATTCTCATCCGTATAATTTGCCCCGTGTGTGTTCCGTCGCTCCGAACTCATCCAAACGACGACGACATTACACGCTATACGTTTATAAGTAGTTGTACAGAGTGTTCCGCGAACCGATCGAAACGAGTTTCAAAAAAAAAAGACGGAAATCTATTAGTACTCGAATACTAAAGTGTAACCGCCGCACGATTGTTACTTTTTTCACCACGTGCGGCGAACGTTCTACAAAATAACCACGCGCGCCGCTATACAGGGGACGAACGGGGTAAAATACTATTTAAAACGTACGGAATTTATATATTATAATTCAGTGGCGTCGTTTTGCAGCGTTTTGTCTGAAACAAACGTTTCATCTCCCTATCCGTTCACGCAGACCGCGTTTTCTTTCGCTTTTTATTAGTATTACCACCTATATAGATCCCCGGCGCGCGCATATTTTTACAACGTAACATAATACTATAGTGTCGTTCGCGTTCAAAAGTGACTTTTAGTACGCGGATTTTTTTCCACAGCTTACCAAAATAACGATTATGAGTTAGCTCAGCACATTATACACACCTATGGTTAGGTAATACAAATTGAGTTGCATTATACTCTAGTACACGTAGTATAAAATATGATTAATCGAAATTACTATAATATAACGTATAAAATCATTATACAACCGCAAGCAGACAAATTAATTTCTTTGTAATTAAAAAGACATTTTCGTTATGTTTTAGTAATCATCGTAGACATTAGGTTAGAACTTTAAAAAGACAATATTGATGGTAACATTTGATTTAGCTGTGTGTGTGTGTGTGTTATAAGTAGTACCCCCCCAGAAGGGTAAACCTGATAATCGATCGGACCCGGGTCCAAAATTAAGTTTAGTTACAACGCTAAACACGGTCACGACTCTTACGATTTTGAAGAAAGGGCATATTTTAATTCTTAACGTACCAAAGACAGATAAAAATGTCCGTATATTGTTCAGTTGCAGACGCGATCGTTCCAATTGAGCTGATAATCCGCACAAACGCCGAGATATCTACTATAGCGTTTTCGTCATGTACTTTTAGGCGAATGTCGTCGGTGTATTGCCACCCGTAGGTACATATTTACCGTTCAGTTCTCGGATCTCCGAGCGCTCCCTCCGCAGTCGCAGTACTTAACTCTCGCGCAAAACCCTAGGGGGACGCGCAATACTACAGTGTCGAAATCGCTTTTTACAGGGGTGGTTTTTTTTTGTTCTCTTTTTTTATACGTTCAGGTAAATGCGATATCCCGAGGAGAAAGCCTCACGACCGCCGTGTAAAAGCGCTGCGGGCTCGTCGTCGTATCGAATTTAGACACAGCCGCGCCAATAAGCAGTTACTACTCGGCGAAATTGACGTTTCCGTGTCCCCGCGGAAAGACCATTTCAATTCAAAACGATTTTCCTTACGGGTGGGAACCAGTAACCTAACTACTCGAAACCGTTAAAATTCAAATTTAAAAATGAACAGAACAAGCGGTATTCTCTATTATTGTCAGAAGCGAGTAAGTCCGATTCGGTACGCGACATGAATTTACGTGGAGTTTTACCGTTGTTCACGTACCGTATTGCTCTGGCGTTAACTAGTAGTTTTAAGTCCAAGTTTTGAATTATTTTCGTGCGGCGAAGTTAGGTGTGAACAGAGTTTTTTTTTGGAATTATTATAACACATAGATTTTACTCGAGTCAACCGGCTGCTTTCAAAGAGACACTTTCCTCAGCGCGCGTCCCTGCATATTGTACGCTAATATTATTTAATAATAATACTTAATAATTCGTCTACGCTGAGCACGAGTTTGCGGAAATTCGAGAAGTGATGAACATTTCGATTTATCTTTTTAAACGCTCAATTCGACCGTTATTAGATACGTACGTTTTTCGCGAGACCTATATGAACGCGTGTACATGTCGGTGTACAACTGTACCGTTTATGACGCATAAACAATAGCGTTGACTTGTAAAATCGTAGCGCAAAAACAAATGACTCTTAACGAAAACCGATTGCAATGTCGTTATACGTAATACGTGATTTTCACTTGGCGATTCTGAGCTATATGTGAGATGTGCCGACAAATTAAAAAATGTTTATCGCTTTTAACTCTCGTCAAATCGTTTGAAAATACGAAATAAATCAATCAAGGTTTAAACCATGAGCTTAAACGTTACGCGTACGTCACTTGGTCCTATCGGAAAGCCCGTTCCGAAACGGCCGAAAAGTTTATACTTGTTATTTCGTTGAATTTTTCACGAGTTCGGACGATTTCTTATGGTTTTTTTACGATGGTCATACGAATTTCGAAAAACTTCCCAATATTTTTATTGAGTTTTTTTTTCGTCCGTAGTTTTACAGAACTAAAAAAATTGATAGATTAAAAAAAAAAAATTTAATTCGCAAAAAACTAGTGAGTGAAATAAAAACGCGGGAAAGCCGTTCTCAACAGTAGGATTCGCGACTGGAAAAAATATTTTCCGCGAAAACTTACCGCGAAAGCCTCACAGAAAAAGAAAATGGTCGTTTTTCTCGTGTTATGCGACAAGCTTTGGAATAACAACGCGGTGAAAAATTATTATCGCTAAAATGTAACGCACTCGCACGAATAGCACGTCGTCCTACCCGTTCGTGTGTGAGAATAGAAATAAAAAACGACGACAGCACGACGAAAGAGTGTTGCTTTATAATACGGTAAACGTTTCTTTGATTTTTTTTTTTTTCGTCAACTATATTAAAATCTAAAATCCATACGATTCTCGAATAATATTGATTTGCGTAAAAATGTTTTGAAAACCCTTTGATTCCGACGAAAGTACCACCTACGTTTCAAATCAATTTTACACCGGTATTGTTCACGTATCGTGTCAAATGATTTTGTTGAAAAAAAAAAAAAACGAAAATTTGAGAATAGAGGAGTAACCGTCCGTTACGGTGATATCGCGATCGTACCCAATACGCTAGATGTCCCGATCGGCCGTTGCCCGGAATTCGGTTGATCAAGGTGAAATGATTTCAAATAAAAAAACATTTAAATCGTAGCAGGTTACACGAATTCGGAAACGCTACTTCGCCACCTCGCGGGACGAACTTTGAAAAAACGCTTTATCGGTTGAATTTTCAAAAACCGTTTCTCGGTGCTCGCCCGCGTTGTACAAGGAACGTCCGTGCAAAATTTCAAGTCTTCAGACACAGCGGTTTGCGCTGGCCGTTGATACCTCTCAGTCGCCCACCAACCCGATTATTATTATTTCGCTCTCCTATCTTAGTGTCCGTGATATCCTCCGTCTTTAATCGTTTGTCAGCCGTAAAACGTGTATACGACTCGGTATAGTACTACAGTCTCAGTAGAGACACATCGAGTGACTTGGTCATGGTTACACTGTACATAGGTACAGCGAGTTGCCCCTTACGAGGACAATAGAAAATGCATCTAATATCCCCCCATATGCCTCACTTCGACGAAAAACATCGTTAGTCCATCGCGGCGAAACGTCACGTTCTTATACGTTATCGATAGTTCTGTATAATCCACTACTAACCCAATATCTCGACGGTGTGCGATATCTCCCGGGGTTTCAAAGTGGCGATTTGGCACACATAGTTCCCCGCGTCGTTGGTTTGAATGTCGCGGATTTCCAGATTGTTCCCGTCTACCAAACGGATCCTTTCGTCCGGCGACACCTTGGTGGTCCCCGCCGTCAGCACGGCGATTCCCTTCTTCCAAGCTAAGATGTACACTCCTGGAACAAAATTCACACGTTATAGCGATATAGTAGTTACAATCGGAACGACGACGATAATAAATCCACAGGTATGTTAATACAATAGTTTAGGTGGTAGTGCGATACGTACGAGACCGTCTAAAAAAAAAAAAAAAAAAATCAAAAAAATCGAACGTTATCCATTACCGCTGTATAATATTTCATGAAAACAACACTAGTGCATCTGTACACGAGAAAAAAACTCTGTTTGTTGAACTAACGACAGTTTAAGTACTCGATTCCATCAAAATTCCTATAACCCATACGTATTACGTGGTGTTCAAAAAAAAACGTTTGAACGCTGAATCGCAGAATAGTTTTACACAAAACGCGTGATTGATACTTTACAATATTAGACAATTTTTGTCCTTTATGGTACGATTGACTTTGTTTGTTGAACTTCCGTGGGCTAGCCCGGGTTCCGCGCAAGCCCGTGACTTTGTTTCGTTATGTAAGCCGCGGTAAAACTCAACGTAAAATCAACAAAAATGTTTTTTTATTTTCACGCAGTTCATTATTTTAGCATCACTATATAATACTATAGCCTACGTTATTCACGTTAGTTTAAAACGGATTTTTTACGCAGCGACAAACCGCGGCGGGACGACAAATAAAAGAACAAAATCAAAGTTTCGAACGTTTGTGTCTTGTAGCGTTTTTTTATTTCGTTCGCGATACACGAGAACAAAATAATCGTTTTTTCATTTACCTATTTGCGATGTAGAAAAACCGAACAACGTTAGAACGCAGTGAAACGTCGTTTCGTGCGACCCTACCTACAGCGTCCTTCTGCGCTCCTTCTGTTCATCGCGCAAATATAATATATTATGTTATATTTTTCCGGTGGGTAAACAGAAAGTAAAATCGGCGATGCGTGTGACGTTTTCGTAATAATAAACAATCGATAACACACGTCTTGTCCAATTTTCGCGCTCAATTTTTAAATTCTGAGCGATAGCTATTGTTTGTACAAAGACAAAGTGTGTTTTCTTTAAAATTATTGAATTTTTTCATTTTTGTGTCTGCGACGTGCATAGAGCCCAACGATATTATTCCGATCCGTAAAAACGTTTTCTGAACTCTTATCATTGGTGCGTTGTACTCAAAGTTTCGCCAAAATTTCGATTCCTAAAAACTTATCACCCAAAAATAAACTTAGAAAAAATTTACGGCGAATGAACTAGTAAACAACTAAAATTTGACACATGGCAACCAAAAATGAACAAAAAAAAAAAAAAAAATAGAATTTGTACGATAGCGTCTAGGATATTGCTCCGATATTGACGGACGAAACGTTGTCTGAAACATAAACTTATAGGTATCTTTGATGCGTTGTGCACGTGTTTTTTCAAAATTTTCAACTGAGAAAAAGTTGTAACTAAAAAACCAAAAAAAAAAAAAAACTTAGAAAAAAAATTGACGGTAAAATAAACAAATATGAACTACTAAAATTTGACACAATCGCATAAAAAAATAAAAAAATAGAATTTTCGAAGCCATTCGTGTTACATAGAACCTTTAGTGATGTGAGTTCCGATAGAAAATTTCGTTTTACATACTATCGTGTTTAATTTTAAAATCCTAAGCAACAATTCTGTTACGAATTTTTTCCCAAAAACAGTCAATGGCACGACCAATTTTCGGAAAACCATCACCCGACTTTAAACAACCAAGCGTGAGAACCGTGACAACGGATTTCCGAAATATTTTAGTAGCGTAATTATGTATTTGAACGTTGTTGTTTTGAACTTTCAAAACTTTCTGGTAACACGGGTAACTTACGGTATAGTTAACTAACTAGGTAGTTGATAAGTCAAAAACAAAAATGATTATAGCCAGTTAAGTTGAAAAGTCGCTTGATTTTTAGCTCTTTTTACCTCTACTAAATTCTACAACTGGGTTGGAATCGACCGTGGAATTTTTTAGCGTCCTCCAAAAAAAAAAAAAAAACAACCCTGAACACGCCACTGGCAGGTCACGGGGTGTTTTTATACACGAATATGCGGTATATTATATGATATGTTCTACGGTGGTTCGTGTGCGAAGGACTCACACGATGACGTTTCGGTGCGAGGGCGAAAAAAAATAAAAAAAACGTAAAAATGCAGAAAAATCCAGCTTTTTTCATTTCGAGGGTCGTTCGTTCGATTCTGGATAGGTATTATAAGGTCATATTATTAATATTATATTATTATACTAGGTATTATTATTGCGAGTACTACGATATATCGCAATAACGTATGTATATATGGTCGTGTGCGAATTCGCGCATATTTTCGCTTACGTTTTCGCATCAAAAACTCATCCATCAAGAAGAACCCGGCGAAAACGTCCGTGTATAATATACATGTATTCGTTAAAGATATTATTATTAATTTTTTTTCGCCCCGAAAACCGCATATTTTCGACACGTCTGGTCCATGAAGACGAATATGATATATGTATATACTTAAGAATATCATCACAATCGTTTCTTTGGCGATGTGGGTACTCGCAGTCGAGATTTTCGACACCCGGAAAGTATTATGATATTATTCGTCGAAACGCGTTCGACCATAGACCGGTAAAAGGTCTTAGTAAAAGGCGATACTTACGCATATATATATATATATATATATATTATCTCCGAGTAGTCAGCAAAACTGTTTGAAAAAGTTTCGAATGTTTCCTTAATTTCGAGAGCGTAACGCTTTTTTTTTTATAGAAATTTATTTATATACATCTATGATTCTCGCGTTTTATTGACGACAATCGTTGGAAATCCGAACTACATAAAATGTCAAGAAAAATCATATACTTTTTAAGGCGTTCGGTAATACGGTAAACTATAGTTGGTTAGTATACTATACAAATGTAATACATTTTACCCGCAGAATCTCGTACACAAATTGTAAAATATAGTCCGTCGAGAAAACATAACAAACGGACAACATGATTCGTTATTTCGCGATGACGCTTAAACAGCTGTTCACGAGAGTTGATTTAACACGTCGTGCAATGTTCGCAATACACATTGATTATCAAACAATTATTTTAAATTTTTAATTCGGTTTTGCAACCGATGAATTTAAAATTGAATGTGGGGCGATTAAACGGATATTGGCGAGACCCGGAATTGGAACTCGTGCGGAGCTTAACCCGATTACGTGTCGATGTTCATAAAAAGCGGCCAGTTAAAAAAATCAAACAGTGTATTACCTATATTTGTTGCGTTAGTTTCAAAAAAAAAAAAAAAATCGAGATTTCCTTCGTGGTTTCCGCGTACCGTCGGTTAAGATACACAACTGGTCTAGTACGTAAATTATTAAGTTTTAAAAATGGTTTTTCGCCAAGGGCGATAATTAACTATTGATCATTTCGTACACCATATGATTTTTGATTTCTTATAAAATTACATTTTTTACCGAACAAAAACCAGAAAGAACATTTTCGAGTTCTGTACTCAGCTCAAAAATTGTCACTTGAAACTCGATCCAAACTTGTATTCTACCTATTTCAACACCGCGTAAGAGTTTCAGCTCGTAGTTTTGTTCGATTATTTCGGAAGTCGTGGCCGAAAAACCATTACGTCAAAAAACACGCAGGCAGTAATTCTTAACGTTTTTCCTCAACGATTTGACCTAGTTTTTTGATCGGAACCCCGTTCAATTTTGAACTTTTAAATTTGCGACACCTCCAAAGAGTCCAAAGGCCTTTTAAATCAGAGTTACTGACGTTAAGAATCGGAACATTTATCACGCATTATCGCTGACGCACAAAAACCTAAAAAAGATTTGAAAAAAAGAGCCGGGATAGCCACTCTAGGTCGCGTGGGCAGTTTTTGAAGGAGAACGCTTTGGGTGGGAATAACTAGTTTAGAAGTTGTGGTTTAAACGCGTTGTTTTGTATCTGAAAGCCTATCGTTGCCTTCGAAAATACGATTCTGAGCGAGCTACGTCGTGGTTAAAACAAATTTAACGCGATAAAAACTTTCATCGAATCCGCGTCTTTCTTCGTATTTCGGTCATGTGTAAAAGTTACAGCTCGGTCCGATCTTTATTTTGGAAACGTTATGATCGAAAAGTTTTAAATCGATGTGGAGAAAACACGTTTGCCGTAATTATCTGTTCCCCTTATAAAAAATACACGGCCGCCCCCCGGAACGACACGAGTTTTACCGACAAAATAACAACGTGAAATCCGCTATAAACCGAAATCGTGTTAACCGATTTCCTAAATTTTTCAACAACAAACTGTCTCGCTCAGATCGTATTCGAACGTAAAAACTGGAGGTTTTGCGGAACAAAAACTGCGTAAAATAAAGAGATTTCAAAAACTCTCTAGAAAATGATCGACACGAAATTTCAGCGGAACACTCACGAGACCCTCCTAGATCCTACTAGACACGTCGATCGGAGCGATTCGAAAAACCGTTTATTCGTTTTCCTCAGAACTTTGAAAACGATAAAAAAAAAAAAAAAACGTTCCGAATAAAGTCATCGAATACGCCAAAACTGGCGCAGGTCTTCTACGAGCACTTTTGATCGCGGGGGGAAAAAAAAAAGAACACGCGTACAAGAATTATTGTTTTACCCTGTACGTCGGGGGGCGGGCCGGGCGCGCCACGTGATGACCGGACGATATTTTTTCCCGCGCGGTTGATGGATCGAGCGAGAGAGAGAGAGAGAGCGATAACAAAACCATTCGGACTCGCGGCCCGTCTTCAATTAATTATATTTTATTCCTAGCCAAACACCTGCATTGTTAGCGCGCGGCCACCACCATCAATCAACGCCGCCCATCCGAACCTTTTTGGCAATCAAAAAAAAAAAATAATAATAAAAACAACAGAGACCGTAAAAAAAAACGCAAACATCGCGAGGAGAATATATATTTTACGGTCTATGTTAGCTACACACCAGCGTGTGCAGTTTAAAAACGCGGAGAGCAGTATCGATGAAACGATTTTGTTTAAAAAACCTATCGGCGATGCATTTTTCCGAGTCGAATTATATTGTACGAAGGGCCGGCGCAGCGAAAGAGGAAAAAAAAAAAAAATCAATTTCGTTAAACGAGAAAAAAACAAAAAAAGCGACGCGTTCCCTGCCACCCAGTCAGTTACTTACGTCGTTCCGTTAAACGGGCGATAGTCACTGTCGTCGTCACTGAACGGCGGTTCGTTTGTTTGATGGCGTACGAATCTCAAAAACTATCTCAAAAACTATGCTCACACTGTTCTTAAGGGACACAGCCATCACATATTCAAGCCACGATCTTCAAAACATACATGCGCGCCATCCACAGTGTTTGTCTCGATCATATTTGAATCATCCAGTCAATTACGTCGCTCGACGCGGTTCCGTTAAACGGGCGATAGTCACTGTCGTCACTGAACGGCGGTTCGCGTACGAATCTCAAAAACTATCTCGAAAACTATGCTCACACTGTTCTTAAGGGACACAGCTATCACATATTCAAGCTACGATCTTCGAAACATACATGCGCGCCATCTACAGTGTTTGTCTCGATCATATTTGAATCATCCAGTCAATTACGTCGCTCGACGCGGTTCCGTTAAACGGGCGATAGTCACTGTCGTCGTCACTGAACGGCGGTTCGTTTGTTTGATGGCGTACGAATCTCAAAAAATATCTCAAAAACTATGCTCACACTGTTCTTACGGGACACAGCTATCACATATTCAAGCCACGATCTTCAAAACATACATGCGCGCCATTTACAGTGTTTGTCTCGATCATATTTGAACCACCCAGTCAGTTACGTCGCTCGTTCCGTTAAACGGGCGATAGTCACTGTCGTCGTCACTGAACGGCGGTTCGCGTATGATCGCGTACGAATCTCAACTTCGTCATACGGTCAAATACGGTTAAATGCGACCGTTATGTTTTTCACTTTGGCACCACGCGTATACGTCGGTTTTTACCACGACGTTTTTTTTTCGTTTCTCCGTGAACGCTTTTTGGGCTGCACGGGACGTCCCGATTTCGCCTCGAGTGAAAAGGTCCACCGGCCTTCTAGTTGTCTACTTTGATAAAAGCAGGTCATATTACAAACGTTAAAAATCACGGCAAACGTGTTTTGAACGTCCCGATCGATTTAGTTTCTTCCGAAACGAATAAACGGGACGTGCTGAAACTTTCACGCGATGATATCTGCGTCGGTGACACACGAGCTCGGTGCGAGTTTCGAGTGAAAGTTTTTGAGCCGAGTGTAGGAGGACTTTGAAATTTTCGAAAATTCATCGTTTATTTTGCGGTTTCTGTTCGACGAAACATTCAATTTTCGAGGAAAAGTTTTGAAACACAAGGTTAGGTGGTTAACAAGTATACTACACATAAAATGCTACAAAATTCGTCCGTGGTCACAATTTTTTTTTTTCAGTTGTTTAATGATGGAAAATGGTCAAAAGTCGGTCATACTTTTGACTTATTTTTACAAAAAAAAAATTTGTCATTTAAGAATTGAAATGAAGATATTACGTTATGGCAAAAAAAAAAAAAAATGTTCCATCTGGGAAAAAAACATTCAAAATAATCTGCCCAATAGATTCCAAACGCGTAAAAAAAAAAAAAAAAAAAAGTGCGATTCGGTTATAACAATGAAATTACTACAAATAATGGTCCAAACGGTTTAAAATGTTCACGCGTTATTTATTAATTAATATTCTTTAAACGCGGATGTGTGAATTTTTGTAATTTTTCCATCATATTTGTTGTTAAATTCGGTTTTCGTATACTAGACAATTGCTCAGAATCGTATTTTCGAAGGCAACGATTGCTACCGTTGCTGTCGAGTATAAAATAACGCGTTTGAACCACGACTTCTACGCTAGTGACCCGCACCCAAAGCGTAGTCGCAACTCCGTCAAACAACGCGACCTATTTTTTTAATTTACGATATTAATTAAATTTACCGGGACGTTTGAATCGAACGACTGTTACTCGTCGAAAACCCGGCGTTGTTTGTGAGTTTCAAAAAACTTCGGTGTATAGTAGTAACGAATAGAATTAAAAAAAATCTTTATCATCATAATTTTTCAAGTCCCAAGATTACGTCCCGTATTCTATTCGTAGGTAATGGAGATAAAAATTGAAATTATTGAAACGACTCGAAAATCAACTATACGTTCGTATTAAGTAACAAAAAAACTGAAAGTACTTATCGTTAAGACGCATAAACTAATTCCAAGTTAGAACTCGTTAGCCCAGCCTGACAGTGTATACGTGTAAACGAGATCTACACCTATTACGATTTCGTCGAATGGACAAGTCCGCGTCTCCGCGATGATACGACTTTCAAAGTACTTTTTAGCGATTTATCGCGAATTTTTTTTTTTTTTTTTGTTAACATTGTTACGCGTTTTATCGCTCGATATTGACGAGGGGAAAAAATGTTTACGATATAACATGTTTTTAAAACGCACGATATTTCGTATAGATTGTTACATTTTATTTTAAGTATTCAAACGTTTTTTTTTTTAATCCCTTAAGTTTCATGTACTACTACTACCCGTCGTCTATTTCAAGGCCCTCGGAATACGCGTTTTAAAATGCGCGCGCGCACTTTGTTATTTATTATCACTTTACTCGAAAACACACTTACACGACACTGACCGACAGCAGCAAATGGAAACGAACAACGAAACCTTTTGCTTTTTTATATGTCAACCGAAATCGTTTAGCGTATCGTAATGTTTTATACTACACGAGTACTTACCGGAGCGTGGCGGTCGTGTACAGGATAACTAAAAATTGAAAACGATTCGAAAAAAAAAAAAATATTTGATTTTGCGTTGAAAATATTCTATCATCGGTGTGAAACGTTGAAAGTGTACGGGTTTAAAATTCGATTTACGAACTGGCAAGTCGAACCGTTCGATCGACAAATGTATGGAAATTCTAAAAAATGAAATGGTTCGAGTAAATTTTTTATGTTTTCGTCGAATTTTCCCAAACACCGAGGGCCCGGGGGATTTCGTGCGCGCGAGTAAACGCGGGGGAGAATAATCGTCGTGCGAAACGCAATTCGTGTTGTCGTCGTATTCATACGCGCGTCTAATGTATATATAAATATTACACAAAAGTCTACTGTTTAATTAAAATTGTCGTTGTTTTATTCGCCTGCGTTTCTTCTTCTGGCACGGAATGTCAAAAAAATACCTACCCGTAGTAGTACTCGGTCCGAAATACTATTGTGCGACGGGAAAAAAGCTATTTCACAGATAATAGCGTTCTTTGTTCCCCCGTCGTGTTGGAGTGACGCGTTTACACGCACAATGTTTACCTACTGCCCGTTTTACGTTTGCCGTCGTACGTTATTATACATCGCAGGATTTGAATAATTCGTGCGAAACAGACGAAAACTCGAGTGTCGAAACAGAGAATGTTATATTTTTACCGGGTTCACAAAACAAAAATTAAACGCGAACGAATCGTCAAAAACCCGACCGATCCGTGGCGCGCCGACGAAAACGATAGGACGACACCCTGTTAGTACGTCTCGCGAAACGTCTCGGTCGAAAATAACGTTACGATATATTTTGTCGTGTCCGTTTGTGGCGTATACGATATACGTATAATGCACACGGAGTGAGCGCGTAAAGGAAAAGAGAATTAAAAACTAAAAAAAAAAATAGTAAAATAAAATCGGAGCGTACAAAATTAAGCGGGTGAAAAGAATTTTTCATTAGTCAGGTATTATTATTATTCGCGTGGCCGGCGGCAACGGGCGAGGATTGTAAAAAATGATACGCGGCGGGATAAAATACAGTATAGGCATGACGAACTTTTTATTGTTATATACTCGACCGGTGTAGTTTTATTATCATTTTTTTCCCCTTTTTCTTTTTTGTTTTTTGCATTCGACTCGCGAGCGATGTACATTTCAGTACATAGGAGAAAATATATATCTTTCTTTCTTTTGTACCAACGTGTATCGCACTCGAAATCGTATAATTACCATATTGTTTTATAACAGTACTACGCAGATCCAAACTCATTCGCCAGAGATAAAATACGTATACTTACCAGCGGCACGCGAGTATACCCCCAGAAATGTCCTTTTTTTTTTTAGCAATTTTACGCACTTAAAACCAGCTATGGTTATCATCGCCTGTTCTGAGTACAAGCTAAAGAGTAAAAAAATAAAAAAACGTTGTAAACGAATCAACAAATAGAATAACGCTTACTTTTTTCTCTCCGAAATAATACGCATAAAACAGTTCCATTTTTTTTTCTGGTTGCATTCACACACCGAATTCTCCGTTTCTAAAACGTCCGAGGGCCATCGGCGCGACTTAAGTTGAACGATCGGGGGGAGAGCTGTACAACTCCCGACTAAACCTTTTTAGGGTTTTTTTTTATCGCGAAAGGCTAATTTTTCGACGGAAAATAAAATTAAAAGGGGTTTCATTCGTTCGGTCCAAGTAAGGGGGTCGAACCTTCCCGAGTCTGGTCGTGACCGAGGGTAAAACTGGTGATAAAACGTTAGGGAGACGCGTGAAAACCATTTTCGAAATACGTACGCGGCCATCGACGTCGCGCGTTGTTAAAAATTATTTTGGGGAGAATCGCAGAAACGAGCGGTAAAATATTTTTGTTTTTCAACTTTTTTTATCGACTCTTCGCCCCCCTGCCTCGCACACAACCGTTCAAAACTATCGTTTCGAGCCTCGGACGAATAAACAACGGATTTAATCAACCGAATTATAGAATCGCGCGTACTTTTAGGCCGACTTTTGGAAAAAAAAAAAACAACCGAAATACATTTATCATCGACTTTGAACCGTTGGTTCGGCGCGAACAACAACAACGGCGAACTTTTAGAAATACAAAAGAAAGTAATAATAAAGAGTACGAAAAATAATTTAATATTTCGAGGGAAATTTTATCCGGGTGCGCGAGTTAAAAAAAAAATAAGGGATTTCAACTTGATATAATTCGGTTTGGCGGCGGCGAATTATTACGATTCCGGGGGTGGCGGCGGCGAGGACGGCGGGTTTATCAAACGTAACCACCAGCCGTCCGCAGGAGAAAACCCCTGTGGCTAAAACACAGAATTTTCTCGTTGCGACGGCGTGCGTTCCAATAGACTCTTATCGCGGGAAATCGGTCATTTTTCGGGGAAAACTATTTACGATAGTTCATAATCGTCTACGAAAATGATAGTTTCGTACGTTTCCACGTCGAAATCCAGAACGGCCAGTGCCTCTCAACCCCGCGGTTGTTTTAACGAATTTTCGAACGTTGGAACAATAATCGTTTTTCTCTTTTTAAACTCACTCATTCCGATCGAACGCATCGGTAGATTGTCTAGACTCGGACCAAATGCACACGCATTTTTCCAATATACCTGTTATATCATCATCTCTCGTCTCTCGAGACCACGGTCTCGGTACGGTTATTGTTTTTTCGATTTAATATTTTCGTTCCCTCTTTCCCGACTGTGACGGTAAATCGAAATACCACGAGCCAAGTTAAAAGTAATAAACGTTTTTAATATAGCGTTTCATAGTTGTTTACGTCGCGCGCAGCAAACTGCAGTTCGCGCGAAAATATGCGCGGCATGCACCCTTCGGAATGCGCGTATTATACGCGTTTGTGTCGGATGTCTTAATGATGATGATGATGATGATGATGGTTGTTTTGACATTCGGTCGGTTCTGATGACGATCGACGTGAATCGACGAAGTGTAAAATCGTTTTGTTAAAAATGAAAAAAAAAAAAACGTGGTTTCAAAAAAGGTCGTCGAAAATAAAGAGAAAAAATTGTAATATACATAAGTATACATATATATTTTTTAAACATTTTTTCTCGTCGGCAACTGTAAAGTTGAAATCCAAATTCTCACATGTTTTTACGTTCTGTCGTATACACGGAAAACTCGAAAAAACTCGCGGACCACGACCGAAACGGGAAAAAATAATAATAAAATACAATTTTTCGAGTTCGGATGGCGATAAGGCGCGGTCGAGCGGTATTCGTCAGTAGAGGATTCTCTGCGACTTAACGGCCAGGTTTCAACGTTTAAAGACTTCTTGTGATTTCCATTCGATACAAAATTTAATACGTAACGCTTGTGAAATTCAAAATTTAAAACGCGATTTAACAAATACTTTACTCTCTTTTAAGCGTTTTGGACGGTTTTCACCGCGCAGTTTCGTCAATAAAAAAAGTATTTTATTCGTTAAAGTTTCTTGTTCCGTTTACTGCAAATTTAACAACCGTAATCGAATACACTGGAACCATAACAAAACAGAATAATTATCCCTGAAAACGTACTTCGTAAAGTACTCGACGACGTAAATTAATATCCGTTTTTACGACTCGGAGAATTGATAATAATTATAATTTTATACATTTTCGCGTGTTTCGTTGTCTGCGAAAAAAAAAAAAAAATTAAAAGAACGTTAATGTTTGAAACAACGTATAAAATATCTTTCATTTTTTTTTTTTTTTTACGCATTTTTGAATCCTTTTCATTTTTTTTCGCACTCGTTTACACGCCCCGTAAAAACATTGACGACAGCGTGACTAATTTAGCGAGGAATCGTCGTAAACGCGTAAAAAAAAAAAATAAAAATAACGAAACAACCTTCCGGAAAACCTCTCCTGCGAGAGCACTTTAATGCACTTAAAGCCGCGCCAGACCGTATCTAATAGTGTTAATGTTGTTAATCAGATTTCTGCGTGCACCGCACAGAACTCGACGCTTCGCGGACGACTTTCCGGGGGCTTAATGTAAACGAGTAATTATTTTTATAGAAAAAAAAAAAAGTGTGGCAAGAAGACTGTCGAGGAAAATCGTACTCACGACCAGCACGTCGGTCGAATCGTGGAATATTTTCGGAGGTTTCTTCAATACGTAGTTTTCGTAGGGCGAAAAGAGTCATCGGTAAATATTAGGTTCTTTAATCGATCCGCCGAATCGGCCAACACCAGCCAAAAATAAAAATAGTTTTCGAAAAATAGCTGGTACCCGGTCGGGAAATCATAATACTCTCTCATCGCTCCTTCGTTTCCTTGACGACAACCTTTTAAAAAACGTCCATACTGCAGATACTGCCCACGTGGCATCCGAATAGGTTAATCTGTATAAAAATCTATTTTTTTTTCTGTTTTAGTCAAAACGAATTTAACTCTGTCTGTGGACTGACGGGAAACTGTACGGAAACAAAAGTGCACCCCTCATTCTTCGTTTTGCGTTCCGGGCCTGTCAGTCCGCCTCGGAGTCTGTACTCGTTTGTCTCGCGCGCGGGCTGCTGAAAACGCTTAATTTACGGTTTAAAAACGATCGCTTTTGACGAAAATCAACACATCGGACGGTTATAGTTTGTCAACCGCTGAAGCGACTTCGTGAACAGAGAAACGAACGCCGTATAAAAAATAAATCCACGACGGAAGAAATAATCATCGTTACCACCGTATAGTCCATATTATTGAGCCAGTGACGCCGAATAAAATCAACAACGGAGAATCGATTGCGGTGAACATTTTTCCCCGGACGTTTTTAAAATTGGTGTTTGCGGAACAGCGGAAAAGCGGATTTCGCGTCTGAACTGCGCGCCGCTACATAATGTGTGGGTACATACGAATAACGAACAATACTAAATCCTTGGGACCCAGACGCGTTTGTTATGCGAAAATATTTTTGAACATACGAACGCGAATAATAAATCATTATATCTTGCCCTTTAAATCATTCTGACGCGGTTAAAACGTTTGACGTGAAACTCGAAACGTATATGAAACTTTTTCGTCGTGTGTTTGTGTCCTCTTATTTCTTTATTTAACACCGAATCTTAGAAAAACTTTTACATCCACCACTTGTGTGTGGCGTATAACATAGTACGCTATACATACATACGGCGCTAGTGTAGAGGATTTTGTATTTTGTACGACACACGAAATTGAATTTAAGCGTATTTTATATGAAAAAAAATTAAACTCGAAAAACTACACACTACCCTACGAGCTCATCGAATTCGCTGATGTGTGCTGAAAAAAAAAAAAACCATTGGTCTGTGAAAGATTCGAAAGAATATCGTAATATTATACTAATGTTAGGGTAAAACGTAGAACGTTTTTTGAATAAAAGCGCAAATAACAACGAGCCCAGTCAGCACAAAACGATCAACAAGTTGTAAATTTCAATGACATCCGTCATTAAATTAGCTGAAATAATATTGAATCGTGTGAAAATTTTATCGAGCGTTTGTCTATTAAAGTGCGAACGTTATAATAAAATCGTTTTGGACGAGTTGTTGCCGAAAAATTGTCGTACTTTGTTGATTATTTACTAAGTCGTTTTACCCATTTGCGAACGATGTGCGAAAATGTAACGAGTGAAGATATTTTGAAAAATACCGTCTCGGGTTTATCACCCTATTCTTTAGAAAGGAAAATATTGGAGCGATTAAATCACCCGAAAATATATATTTCAGAAAACATAATTTTAAAACCTTGCGCCTGCTTCGCGTTCAATTTCATACTTTTGAAGTCGACACTTTCCACAAAACATTTACTCTATTGATGAGTTAGTGTTTTTAACTTTGTTAATTTTTTTTTTCGCATTAAATGAATAAATTACTTTCGCTGTAATTGTTTTTAACTCTCTTTAAGACCGAGATTTAATTTTTTTATAAAGTTTTTGAGAGCAAATTAAAAACGTTTCACGACGTTTAATTAAAACAGAATGTACTTGTTTCATAAGAATTATCATCGTCGACAAACGTATAGTAATAATCACGAGCGAAATCCTCTCACTGGAGTTAATAAACATTTCGACGTTGAAAAAAATAAACAACATACTGGGTGATTTATAAGTTTGTGTTCTACTTGAACGATTATTTTCGTAGGATACACAGCGAACTCAAAAAACAAATTACACACGTAACTTAATTATTATTTACTATTAATCGGGATCGAATATTGATTAGGAATCCCAGTGATTTGTTTTTATGACGACGATACAAAAGAAAATTCGTAATTGTCGAAGTTTATAAAATTTTAAAATTGAATACAGTGAAAATATTATACGGTTTTTGGGGGAACAAAAAAAAAAAATGAAATTTCCCCCTAAAAACTGTTGGTCGGATGAGAGACAAACAACCCCCATCGTGCTTTTTAGATTCTGAGCGTAGCGAAAATCGTATTGTTTTTACAATGGTGTTTATATTTATATTGTCCGTGAACAAATTTAAGGGAATCAAAAATGTTTCGATTTTTTAAGTCGGTACTTTGAGGCGTCTCAAGTCTGAAAGTTCAAAATTACAAAAAAAAAAAAAAAAAAAACTAAGCCAAAATTAAGGAAAAACGTAAAAAATTGCGGCTAACGGGTTTTTCGACTAAATCGATTTAGTTTTTCGGCCGTAACCTTCAAAACAATGATCGAAACAAGCCGAAACTTTTACTCGGTATTAAAATAATTCAGACGCAGGTTCGGTACAAGTTTCGAAAATTTTTGAGCTAGGTAAAGAACTTCCATTTTTCTCTTCTTAGTTTTTGTAAGGTAAAAAATTTAATTTTCCACAAAAAGTTTTGAAACTTTAATACAAGGTCGGCTACACGTAAGAATTTTTTTTGTAAAGCAATTTTTTTTTATTTTTAGCCGTCGGAAAATCGTCAAAAATCGGTCATACCTATCTTTGGAAACAACAAATTCGTAACTCACACGAATTTGTTGGTTAAGATTTGAAAATTAATTATGTAAAACAAAATCCGCAAAGTAGATTCGTAAAAAAAAAAACATTGTTATTATATGAAACCGTAACGACTTTTCAAATATTGGTCCAAATCGTTCGACGCGTTATTTAAATTGATCGTATTATTTGTACGTGGACACGACTTTTGTAATTTTTAGGGGGGAAAACTCTAATGGAAAACGACGTATCGATAAAACACGGCGGTGCTGTCTCGATCGCCGTCTTGTTACGTTCGGTTTTTACCAGGACTAGAAAACTAAATTAAAAATTAGCTCGCTCAGAATCGTTTTTTTTGTTTCGCAGGGGCAACGATACGAACTTTTATAGATACGAACAAAATTCGGCGCGTTCGAAATTTCCGAACCCACCCAACTATATAGTACTCCGTGTCAAACCATATCCACGCGATAGGCGTGATTCCGGGCATTTTTTTTTTTGTTGTTGGTTTTCAACAATACCTTTCACCGGTCATTCGTTCGTTCGGCGCGCGGTAACCCGATTTTCGTGGGTCTCGCGTGCGCTCTTATTGCTCGCGCCGTCCGCGGTTGTTAATTTATCGCGTTTTCGTCGTAAAGTGTCCGCAGGCGAAACGGCTATTTTTCGTCGTTATAACGATCTCGGAATACGATTATCGTCGTTATTTCCATGTAAATCGCGGCGAGCGGAAATTTACCGGCGAACGAATTACGGAAAACGGCGACCGCTCGCAATTTATTTTCCTCCGCGCATCATATTATTGCGCGATTAATGTCTTCGGGACACGATGTCGTCGTTATCGTCGGCGTGACGGCGGTGTGTGGTGCGGACGGTACTGACGCGAGTTAAAGAGTTAAAAGTTGTTAAAATTTTAACTACACCGTATTATCGATACTAATGGCAAAAGAATGCACACTCGACACGGTTGTATACTTTTTCACGCGCGTTTATGTGTACAGATCGACGTATAAAACGACGTACACACTTTTGCGATCGATTTCATTTTGTTTTTTCGTCGTGCGTTTTTTTTTTTACAGCCCTCCTCCAGCTGTGCACACGTTAGCACGTACAGTTATGCAAGACGTTATGCATCAACATTAACGGGGGTGGCGTGGTGAAATGAAAAAAAAAAAAACATTCCACCGATAGACTTTTGTTTCCGTTTGTTCGAAAAATCGAACCGTTCGCCCGCCGACGAGCAAAGCGCGACGTCGAGCCGTCTTCCGGGTAAAACAGAACGAACGAGAACATAACCGGGGCGTTCGTGGCGGCGGTAGAAATATACACGACCGCACGTTTTTACGAAAAGCTGAGAACGTTTCGCGAGAAATTTACGTAAGCGCGATTACTTTGCGCGTCGACGGATGGCAAAATACATGTATAATCTGTACACGTTTCTAACTAAAAAAAACACTGGAGACTTGCGTCGTGACGAGACATCGCGCTGCTCTACTATATGGTTATGGTATTCCGTACGAGAGTGTACGAAACGCGTCGAAAATTACGAAGAACGTGCGACCGAACTCACCGGGGTTGATGACGTCGCACGGCAGCACCACCGTGTCGTTGGTCACCACTCTGAACCGCTTTCCCTGCGAACCGAACGTCGGCAACGTGTCCGGCTCCGACGGGCTCTGGACGGACGGTCTCTTGGGCGAGGCGAATCCTGTAATGTCGAAATCATCAAAATTTAGTTTGTCGCAGTACGTTCCACGTTCATTTTTTTTTTTTGTTCATTTTGTAATTTTGTAAGTGGAACGCCTGTTCCCACCCCCGCATATCATACCGTTCATACGCGCACACACGACGACGGGTGGCCAACATTAAATATTATATTATTATCACCGCGTTGTCTCATAGTAGGAATTTTAAAAACGCGTGAGAGATCCGTCGGCAAAACGTTACTACAACAGCTGTGCACAGAGTGTGGAAAACTGCGATGATCTTCCTGTGCGCGCGCGATGTTTCTGTCGGTTTTTTCACGCAAAAACGAGATTTCGATAAGATTTATACACCGCGCGCGACGGCCACCACCTCCGGAGTACCGAACAAAAACAGTAGTAGCAGTAGCGGCGTGTCGTCGCGGTTTATCCGTATACTACTATTTGAAAGCAACAATGATAAATCATTGCGTTCGGGGGGAAAAAAAAAACGGTTCTGAGCGAGCTCTCCTCCGATCCAAGTAGTCTTAAAACACAAAAAAGATCTGTTCTTACACTGTAAACGCTTGAAAAAAAAATCGTGTGTTACCTGGAGAAAACATTTTTAAATTTGTCGTGTTGCATAAAAGTTTGTAAAGGGACACAACAACAACGTCGGGGTTCGTCGATAGCCGTTCTGACGCCGTCGATTTCGTCATTTTCCGGCACTCGGAGGATCACCACATAATCCAACAAATAACACGTACGGTACTACCCCCCCATTGTGGAACACTGGCCTTAGGTTAGGAATCTGAAATTTTTCGTCGCTCGATTTTTTAAACTCAAAACTCTATATATAGGTACACAATGAGATCGCGGAGTGACACGATAGTAGTCGAAACGGTCCAGTTTTACCGGACGCTCGCTGCGGAGAATATATAGGTATATAGGTAGGTACCGACGAATACGGTGTAGTAAGTAACGAATCGTTTTGTTTCATTCGAATTCACGCGACGGCATAAAAAGTTTGCGATCGTGTGCGACGATATTGTTAACGCGCGATTTTTTTTTTTCTTCAAAAACTCCGTGAAACGGTCGTTTTATTATGCGTATCGCCGCGTAATCCGGGCAGAGTCGGCGGGCTCAATCAACCATTTTTTTTTTCCGTCGAAACTTTTCGAACCGACGGAGAAGCCGCCGCACGTGCGCGAGATCGTGGCGCGAACCGACGAAGGATCCGTTTTCTCTGATAAAAACACGCGTTCCGCTCGCGGTTTCGCACACGGTTCCGCCGAATTTTCCGCTGGTAATTTTCTACGTCGTTTTAATTTTTTTTTTTTTTTAACGAGAAATTATCCACCGAAACGTGTGTGTGTGCGTCCTTTTTAACGTGCTGCAAACGAACAACAAACGACGCGTGCGATATCGCATTATGCGATACCGCCCCCGAGTTGCTGTAATTTGTAAATTTTCGTCTTGTAACAATAATAATCGTCCGGCACGGAATAATGTATACTATAGGTTTCGTCGAGCGCGCACGGTAATTAAAAAATACAGAACGCTCTCTCCCGCGAGACTCGGCCGGTGTTCGCGCGCGACGTCGAAATAAATAACGCTCTGACGCGCTTTTTTTGTGTAACTACGATATCACGAATCGTCAGAAACGTGTGACGTGTGAAGCTTTCGTTCTGATTTCAATTGTTTTTTTATCGAGAGGCAAAATTTACGCGGCCGCATTCAACGTGGAATCGACTTTTTGTTTTTACGTCGTCGGATTTCAATACTCTGATTTTATTTAAAACTATCCGGGAATCGCGCTTAAAATTTTCGCGTTTTTTAATCATCAAAACGGTCGGCAAAAAATATCTAACTGTAATATAATACACGTTTAAATTTTACCTACGAGACGAGGGTTAAAAAAATCTGTGAAATTCCACAGGCACATTTTTAAATAATTTCACGCAAAGGTTAATCCGTAAAAAACGCCGAGAGATTTATTCTCCATCTCGTCGACGATCTGACGACGTTTAACGCGCGGATCTTTTTTTTTTTTTTATGCGTTTCACCACTGCTCGTCATACCAGCTTTTTTCCCAGGTGAATTTAATTAAAATTTTTATTTTTGAGAGATTTCGAAATTTTTTTCTCCAACAATTCACTGTGTTTAATACGTATTATGTACTCGCACTGTCCGATTCGCTCTAGAAAATAGTTCGAGAGAAAAAACCTGCGCTACGGAAATTTATTTTTTCTGAAAAAAAACAAATTATTCAAATTCGTATTGGAAACGAATTCCCTTACGCTTCGCGTCGAACGGTATTTATCCGGTTTTCGCGTATATATTTGAAAAAAAAAAAAATCGCCGCTTTGTGAAATATATAATTCGCCATAAACGCATCGTACGCGATGTATAAAGTTCGTAATGTGGTCGTCTGACACGGGAAACGCAATCTCTCTGTCGTCTGGTCAGTGAACGAAATAAAAAATTTATAAAAGCGACTTTTTTTTATTTTTACCTCGTTCGTATAATATATGTGCGCGGCGGAGACAAACACAAACGTTTTAAAAACGTTTTTCTTTTATCAGAAAATTGAATCCTTTCTCTTTGTACGAGAGTCCCTCTCAATCTATCTCTTGTTGTCTCTTTCTCTATACCTCATCCGTACCTAAATCTATATAGTAAATCGATCGTCGCAGACACCGAGATTAACTTTTCCGTTTTTCGACAACTCCGAACGACGACGAAAGCCTATTAGAGCGGCTATAGCAGTCAAAACAATAATAATAATACATTGATTTGAAAATGTTAGAAAAAAAAAAATTATAAATCGTCTGGTGGAAAACGCCGAACCGGTAAAAAGTGAACAAATTTTTAATACATTTTATCCAGCGTCATTGTTGTACGATCGGTGTTTCGATAGACACACATTGTACAATCGGTCGATTGTATTTTTTTATCGTTCTAAATAAGAAAAAAAAAAACCGTGTTCAATGTTATATTGTGCTTATAGACGGTTCTGAGATTTTCTCGAGCCGTACGTTTGCGAACGAAATTAATCGAGTCGAGTGTACTCGTCCGTTTTTAAAACACACCGCGAGAGCGTTATGAAAAAATATAAAATCGCGCACGATTATCGTAAGAAAAATGTTAAGAAATTCACGGACGGATTTTCTCCTCGCTGGAGTCGAAGACATCGCGTTTTTAGGATAGTATATAGAACTCGGATGGAATGGAAAAAACGTTAAAACGATGGCAAAGAACGTCGAAATTAGAGAACGTATGAAAAGGGACGACGATTCGTGTAGGTGTCGAAGGACGTTCAAATGATTGACACGTTTAATGTACTCGGCTGTTGTTAATGTTTTAACACGAAAATGTGACCTAAAAATTTAAATTATACCAACACGAAATATAGATACCGATCTATAGATACATTGAGATATAGTGAATAAGACACTAATGCGGTGGTTCCCAAGTGGAATTTGGTTTTTAAAATAACCGTTTTGCAGCAGTCGGTAAAACTGAAAACAATAAATAGGTTAAGACAAACACTGAATTTCTCGTTAAATTTTTATATTACGTATTTTAATTTTTCGTATATACAAAAAAAATGTAAAAAAAATACTGTTGTACATTTTTATACGTCTCTCTCTCTTTGTCTGTCTTTAAAACGACGGGAAAATATGTATGATAATAACATTTTTATTATAGTTTGAACGAGTTTTATCGCTAACTTCTAAAAAAAGTTATTTTTTTTTTTAACGGGGAGATTTTTGAAATATTACAAGGGGGGCACATAGGATAAAAGAGTTTGAGCCACTACCCGCAAACGTCATCCGCCTCGGCCACTCGTATTATAAAAACGGTCGGGATCAATAGGGGTGGAACCGTCCGGGGGGAAAATTCTCGGGAGTGCGGCCGCGGCGGGGGGGAACGCGTTCGTTTCTTCCTCGTCTCCGGCGTTTACGCGACAATTACAGTGGTCGACGAGAATTTCCAGCTCCAGCTCCATCTGCCTGTTTTCCATCTCGCACTTTTTCCACCCGATTCCGATATCCCGGTCGGTTTCTTTGCACCGTTGTCGTTGTGATTCTCGGTTATTCGGACGTCCCGTTGCCCGCCGGATCGCCGCGCTTCAAGACAGCAGCAGCAAATACGGAAGATGGAAAAATAATCAACGAAAAACTTTCGCGGCCGGCCGACCTCGACGCGCAAACTTTTCGGCGGATCGCACTTTTGCGACAAAAGGCCTTTGCCCGTACTACGCGCGAAAGTTTCCCGGTCGGAAACGCGCGTTAAAAGCCTCGAACATATTCGAACGTGTCGCCGCCGCCGCCGGTGAAACGAGTTCGCGGCAAAGGGGGGGGGGGGGCGAGGGGTACCCACCCGAGGAAAACACCGCGGACGTTCGTAACAGGGTGTGCGGCCGAAACTCGCTCGAACAAAAAGTAAAAAAAAAAAAAAAATCCAGGTGAAAACCGATTGAACGGAATCGGAAAAATCGAAAAAATAAGTAAAAATAATCACTCTAGGTCGCGCGGGTAGTTTGACGGGGTAGCGACTACAGAGCGCTTCGAGTTTCCTTCTCGAAAATACGATTCTGAGCGAGCACCGTAGCGTCCACAGTAGCAGTAAACACGTGCTGGCAAAAACGAATTTAACGATAAAAACTCTTATCGAATCTTTCCTATTTTTTTTTTAGTATTACGTTTCAGCCTGGTCAGATCAGTGTCATTCAGTGGGATGTCGCGATCAAAAAAATCCAAATCGATGTGTAAAAAACACGGTTAATTATTAGCACGGCCGCCAGGAATGACGAGTTTGACGACAAAACGACAACGTGAAATCGTGGGAACCGATTTTCTTAATTTTTTGACCCCGCGTGTAAAACTATACTTTTTAGTTTGTATTAAAGTTTCGAGACTCAAACGCAAAAACTACTGGTTTTATGGAATAATAACTGCCGTAAAATAACGAATTCAAAATAACTCCATCAAAAATGATCGAAATAGAATGAAATTTCAGCGGTAAGCCCATAAGACTCTTCTCCCAATGCGATATCTAAATTTCAAGTGGAACGGAGCACTTTCGAAACCGTTTTCGTTTTTTGCCCATAACTCCAAAAACAATCAAAATTTCAAAAAACGCTTCAAATAAAGTACCGTCTCTGATCATTTATCTATCTTTTAAGGTATCATACGTTAAAATCCGAGCAGGTTTTCTACTATAGAACTTTTGATCAAAGAAAAAAACACAATCTAAAAAAAGTAGGTCTTATTTCGTTTTGTTTTATCCAGGTTCACGTACTCTAATAGGGATGGATTTCACAATTAAATTTGTGAACAATAATAAAGCGTTTGTTTTAAAAACAATTTTCGATATCGATCAAATGTCGCGAGATTCGTTCTACGCGCGTGACGTTTTTTGAATGCGAGAGTTGCGGCCGAATTCACACGACGAAAATGAAAAAAGCCGCGATCACTCTTTTTGCTTTTTGTGATAAAATTCAAAAATCGAGCGTGGTTTAAAAAAAAACTTTCAACTCAAAGTAGGTATACCACCGGAGTTCATAAACCTATTTTATTAGAGGTACTCTGAAAATTGGAGCGTTCCTTGATTACAAATCTTAAATTTTTAAACTTTTCGCCGTAAAATTCTCCGAACCTCCCGAATTTCGTTTTTGGGGTGAAACTCAAAATGTAAGCGCGATATCAAAAAAAGCTTCAACAAAAGTACCATTGGAGTTCATCAGTACCGCCTTTAAAAACCTGAGCATTCCTTCTACCAAAAACATTCCTCGTTGTTGACGGTCAACGTCTAAAACGTAAAACGAGGATTGTGTAAAACGACAAAACGACGATTTCTCATTGAATACGATGGACATTAAGTTTTATCAACCACGAAACCGTGCGGATTTATACGATTCGAAAAAATATCATTCGATTAATTTAGTTCTTAACGCCGATTTCCCGGTTTCGTCAATTCGGTATTTTACCAATCCAGGGTTACGGGTCGGAATAACTTTTTATACCGTTCTCGATGTTCGCACACCCTGTGAGTCCTAAAACGCGAAATCTCGGCCCTTCTAATTAAACCGCGGTATAATATAACGACCTGTTCTTCCACCGCGAACGTCTCGGGGTACCGGACCGTATATTTTAATAATATTGTCTCGTTTTGATTTATTTCTCGTTTGAGTTCAAGTACCTACCTATATATTGGTTTTTTAATCGGTGATTTCAAAGAAGCTGCAGATTACGTGACGATTTCCATTTTTTCAAAATCGTTGCGGGTTCGGCTGTTTATACGTACATTTTCAAATCGATCGGAACTCGATCCCGGGATTAGGGGACTGTTATAACGAGTTTGCTCACGATGGAAAAAGAAAAAAAAAAGAATTACGATAAATCGGGCGAATGAAAACATCACTTTTATAAAATACATTACGTGATTATTTCTTTCGGTTTTTCTGACGCGTCCCGTTTAAACCAGCCAACCACGCTGTATTGCTGCAACAGCTCGTACGTTTCAGATTTCTATCCCTCCGCGGTGACCGCCGCGAACCGTAGAAAATATAATCGCGTTAAAAACACGGAGATCGGTAGGTATAAATAATAATACGAGACGTAATTAAGTATTCGGGTTTGTGTTTTGCATATATTACATAGTACGTATAATAACTGTACACACACACACAACGGTTGGTAACGTAGGTTGATTTACTATCGTTTTTTTTTTGAGGGTTTTTGTTTTTCCAGAAAATGATAGTATAAAAAAAGTTGTCTTTGCGCGCGCGGGGCAGTAGGAAACGACGCTTATAAATAATAATTGTACGAGAAAACGAGCGCTGTCTCGCACAGGCCTCGCCGCGGCCGGGTTTTGAGCGTATAATTTTTTTTTTTATTATATTTCTTTTTCACTTTTCGGTAACGGAAAAGTGCGTTATCGAATGAAAAAACCGGCTGACGAAAAAAAAAAACCATACACGATCGAAAACGGAAACATATCGGAGAAAACCGCGAGAGAACGCCTCATTTCCACAAACCGGTATCCGATGTGATGCGAAAACACCGTTTCTATCGATTCTGAGCGTCAGCGCAAATAACGTAATGGTTTCACAACGGTGTTTTTTTTTTTTTTTGATCTAGTAGAAAAACTGCACCGATTTTAACGCATGATATACCTTTAATAAATACAGATCCGAGTATGGTAGTTTATTTGAAGCGTTTTTCGAAATTTCGATTATTTTCGAAGTTCTGAGGATAACGGGCCGATTATTCGAATCGTATTTACGAGTATATTATAATATAACGTAATTTAGGAGGGTTTTACGAGTGTCCCGC
Organism: Hormaphis cornu; assembly: GCA_017140985.1. Lineage (NCBI taxonomy): Eukaryota > Metazoa > Arthropoda > Insecta > Hemiptera > Hormaphididae > Hormaphis > Hormaphis cornu. Next base: position 10,403,343 of record CM029365.1, on the reverse strand, counting down.
TGAAATTTCGGTCGGTTTCGATCATTTTTGACGGAGTTACGGTACTTTGAAATTTTCGTTAATTCGGGCGGCCGTGTATTTCTTGTGGGAGGGACAAATAATTAAGGGAAACGTGTTTTTTACACGTCGATTTAGATTTTTTTTTTTTTTATTGATTTTCGTGATCACTCTTTCTACTACGAGAAAGAATGCTCCGATTTTAACGTACAAAAGATAGATAATTGATCCGAGACGGTACTTTATTTGAAACGTTTTTAAAATTTTTTATTATTTCTTAAGTTCTGAGAAAAAAACGGTCAATATCCCAAACGTGTTCCGTTCGACTTGAAATTTATACGTGTCATTAAAAAAGGCTTAACGAGTTTACTGCTTAGTTTTCAAACGATTTTGATCATTTTTAACGGAGTTATAGAACTCGGACAAAACTTTTTGAATTTTACGCAGTTATTGTTCCATAAAACCTCTAGTTTTTACGTTTAAGTCTCGAAACTTTGATAATACAATCCAAACAAGATAAGTTTTACATACGTGGTTAAAAAATTTAGAAAATCGGTCAACCCGATTTTGGTTAATAGCCGATTTCACGTTGTTATTTTGTCGTAAAACTCGTCGTTCCGGACGGCCGTGTATTTCATACGGGGGAACAAATAATTACGGGAAACGTGTTTTTTCCACATCGATTTAGATTTTTTCGATCATAACATCCAAAATAATCGGATCGAACCGAGCCGAAACTTTTACATAATACTAAAATAGGAAAGATTTGATAAAAGTTTCGAGTGGTTTCGAAAATTTTTATCGACGAATTTGTTTTTACCAGGACGTATTCTAGACAACCGAGCTTGCTCAGAATCGTATTTTCGAAGGCTATCGTTGCTTTCAGAAATTAAATAACGCGCTTAAATCACAACTTCTATACTAGTGATCCACCCAAAGCGTAGTAGCTACCCCGTCAAACTATCAACACGTGAACTAGACTGATTCCGGTGTTCTTTTTACGGTTTCTTCAACCAATCTTCTCTTCTATTCGGTAGCATTTTCATTTCTCCCATAATTCGACACAGATAAAGTATAACCTTTTTCCAGATTCGGTCTTTCTCGTCCTTTAATTTTTTTCCCCCGTTTACCACCATCCTTCCATAATTTATTTGTAATTGACGTGTCCGAAGAACTGAATATAGTTTTTCTTACTTCTCATAATTTGCCTCGATTCGTCGATATCATATTCAACACTTCCGCGCTCGATTTCCTTTCTCTCCAGCTGACTCTCATCGTTTTCCTCCGTGTCCACACATTTCCACAATGCTTCTTTTCCGCTTTCGTCTGGTGCGCTCAATGTCCGAGACTCGCTACCATAACATAACGACGTTACACTCCAAACACGCGTTTCAGTAAATATGTAGTATATAGTTTCCTAATTCCAATCGATAAGTGGCCTGCCTGTTAAGAGATTTTGTTTCACGACAAAAGCTTGCTTGTCCGTAGCAATTCTCCTTTTTTGAATTTCTTCCGTCGCGTATTCGTTGTCTCGCGCGTGATACGGTCACCTATAGATGGCACAACGATTCGACTTGTTCAACAGTTGATTTCATCAGTATACGGTTGAACTGTTAAAGTCGGTACTTATCTATCGTTTTGTAATTTCGAACACTAACGCGCCAGTAACTAACTACCTATATATCGATTGTAAATTTTATTCGTGCAAGTATATACGTCGAATCGTTTTTCATCCGTGATCGCCCTACGTTTATTTTGGCGACTTCAATTTTTTTTCTACCCGTGCGCGGTGTTCTTATACCGCTCTAATAATCGCGTTTGGTGCCACGAAAAATACAATTCTTTGGCCTGCAAACGTATACGTGTTTTCGGTCCACACGATATTATAAAAATATACGGTTTCGTTATTATTGTTATAATATCGTATTAAACCGTTTCGTCGTTGGCACGGTTCCACTGTATACGGGGAAGAATTAACATAAAATCGCGTCGTCGCGATGGCTTTTTGTCGGCGACAAGTAACGGCGATTTACGCTTCGTACGTTATACATTTTAATTAACTACACAAACAGTTATTATAGTGGATACGACTTTTGTGGTCTACGACGAAATAACTTACAATGATCGGTCGCGATAGGGCGTGTCTTCATGCGGAGCATTAAAATACGATCGTCGTGTGTTTTTTTTTTGCGCGTACATTCGAAGGTTGGCGAAACAGAACCGTGGAAGAAAAAAAATACCCGTTTGCTATTACGAGATCGTATACGAACAGGATAAAGCCTTTTTTTGTTGAAAATAGTTAATTTAACGGTTGAACTTGTTTTCGTAGTTGATAAAAAAACTTGTTATCATAAGCGTGCCTTCTTTTACGTTTCGTTTGAGTTATGTACGTGGTTAACGTTTTTGTGATTAGAACTCGCCGCAGTCTCGCGACCAATCAAATATTTCATCAATCAATATGAAGTACGAGAAAAGAAAAAAAAAAATCAACGTAAATATCCGTATTGTCCGGTAAATTTATATATATATAAATCAAAAACCGTCGTTTAAACGTATTATAATTTCCCGTCGAATTCGGTGAAAACTCGACGGTGTTTGAAACATTTTTAATGGAAAAAAAAAAAACGGGACGCGGTAACGCCCCGAGGACTATATAATACAGCCCTCTTGGCCTCGACCTATAAGCTCTTGAAAGGCAACGTCAGAGAAAAATTGCGACTTTCGTCAAAGTGATTTTTATTATTCGAGCGAGGCGCGTACAACAATAAATCACGATATTTTAAAAAACTTCGGGTATTAATCGAACGGTTTTCAATTAAAAAAAAATAAATAAAAAACCCGACTTCGCCGTATTACATTATAGTAGAGCCTTGAGGTTTTCCTCGCGAAATATCGACCCGCCCCGTCGTCGTTATTTTACGATTTTAAATTTTTTACGAACCCGAGTCGTTTTCATTCGGTTTTGTTCTGCACGTCGCCGCCGCGTCTTAAAAGTTCGCGCACGGTTTAATATCGAGATTTCGCACAGTCAAAAACTTCGCGCGTACGATATTAATATTTTCCTTCGGACTAAATACGAGCATCGCTGCGAACGCTGTTATTTGAGCCGTTTATTAACTGGCCAGTAACATTGTGTGAAAATTATTCCGGTTCGTAGGAAACAACAATTTTATGGCCATACGCGCGCGCAGTCCGAGCGAATCTCTCAGAACGCAAGAGTATGAAAAACGCTGGAACGAAAAAAAAGCTCAAATACGACTACTGCGCGGGTCGTTCGCCACTAGAGGGCTACAAATGATCACCGTAACGTCGTTCCGAACGTAAAACATTTTATTAAATTTTTTTTATACGTCTAAAAAACGCTCTCACGTGTGTACCAGTGTAAGACGACATTTGACTTGTTCTGAACTCTAAACAGAGAAGAAAAACACGACTCTACGTCTGATGAGCGAAATGTCGTATCCGAAAAAAAAAAAAACAACCACGGGTTTTAAAATAATTGTGTTGTTGCGTTACAATTTATAAAAAAAAAAAAAAAAATATCCGTAGGCGTCTCTAGGCGGTGGTTTACATTTCGTCGATGCGAAACGACATTTTCAAAAATTGCGCAATAACCGTAGTATAAAAATATTACTAAATCTCACTCGATTTGAGTCTAAGGCTGGAACGCATTTTGAGTTGGTTAAGTTTTAAACGCAACGATTTAATTTGATTTATCACTGCGGTATATACATATATTTTGAAATTACAATGGAACGACGTTTTTAATTTTTTTTTTTTACGCATTTTAAATTGTATAATACGCGCCCGCGGGTTCGTTCATTATAAACTTTTGGGTTGAACAATTTTCTTTTCGAGTTTTCAGTTGTTGATTTGATGATCATAATTCGTTACGAAAATAAACGGCGTTATTTTTTTTTTTAACGATAGGTAGTGTTTGACGGCCGTTCAGTTCGGTTCGGGTAAAAAAAAAAAAAAACAGTAATAATAATATCGTGGATTTACGTAGAAACAAAATTCTCGCCAATCGTTCGATTGGAATAACATTTGTATCCACGATTTGTTAAAAATCATTTTTTGAGCTTACAAACGTTTATCATGTCGTACCTATATATAAGTTTGCATCTTCTTCATCGGGTCGCTCAATCTTCCGACTGGTATTGCCTTCTTACTACTTTCTTCCATTGCTCTCCGCTTTCTATTTTCCTTCGAGTGCCTACACATTTTTTTTTTGTCCAGGGACAATTCCCTCTACTCGTACAGGATTATCGTGTCTCAAAGTACATACCTAGCCAATACGATTTTCTCACTTTAATGGTAAGTATTGTGTTTCTTTTTTAATTTTCTTGTTTTCCTTTGATCTTTGCATACACGTCGGTAGCGGCGCCACGTATCAAATTATTTTATCGATTATTTTTCATTTTCGATGTACGTCCATTTCTCCGCCCCGAGTATAATAATACGGTCGTATATAATATTATGTTTTCGGTGTATTGTTTTTATCATCGGGGTAATGTTTATCTTCTTCGATGGAAGGATCCGTTTTTGTTTTTTTTTCGTTTAATGCAATCATTGCCATTCCAATTATTCTTGTAATTTCCATTTTACATATTGTGATTGTTAGGTCTACGTATAGCAGCAGAAACGGTTCACACATCCTATAACCATCCACTGAGATTTCTGCTTTTATTCCTGTTTTTTTCCTATCGTTTCGGTTTTGCTGGCGTTTATTTTCGACGTTTAAGAAAAAAAACATAAACGGATTTTACACAGCGAAAAATGTATGTGAAACAATGTTTGTAAATTTGATTTTTGTTTTCAATTTCAAAAGTGCGGACGGTTAGATAGAGCGTGTGCAGTGAATCGTAAATACCGAACATAACAGAATGCAATATAATATCCGAACGGTGTATATGTTTTCCTGGCGATTTTTAAAGCGATTCTCTGTCATATAACTGCCGACGCAGAAGTCGTAACTGACTAATCGTTCTGCGGAGAATTCATTTCGACCGTTTCGGTTTAAATCATTTGCCAGAAACCGCACACGATCCGCAATGCCCGTATCTAGAGAAAATACTGAACATTGAGACGTACCGGATTTGTTCGTCTCGCCTAAAGTTCAGACCTTGATTTCGTTCAGTTTATCTTTGACACGTACACGGTTATTTTGTGTTTGTCGATACGACCTTTATAGCAAATAATCTTTCGTAAAACGTGTTAGCTTTTGTTACATTGATTTATTTAAAAAAAAAAAAAAAAAGGCAGATTCGGGCCGAATCTGCAGTTATACGCAATCGAGAAAAAAAACCATGACAAATCGTCGAATTCAATGTACAATAAAAAGTGGTTTTTCAATATAAAATCCGAGTTAATAGTATAAGATGTAATATTGATGTAGCGTTCCGTATTTTTTATACGATTTTAGACCGATATCCTCCAAGGAGGTACATCCCGTCGTTCTCGTATTTTGATAATACGCGTGTCATATGATTTGCGTATGTAGAAAAAATGTTTCACGAGGTAATAAAAACAATCTTAGTTTCCAAAAAAATTAAAAAAAAACGTTTTTTTCCGTATAGTAAGGCCACTAATTTTTTAAAATTAAAATCAGACCGCTAGGAGTGCGTTGAAAAACCATCTTTCTATTTCGCCACACACACGGACCAAATAAGAGAACGTTAAAATATAAAATGTCCGTCCGACTCTCTTTAGCAAACGCTCCAGGCCCCCTGTGTGTTGCCTACGGTAAATCACTCGGATCTCAGATTCGCTGTACGTCACAGCAACAGTGTTTTTCATTTTTGAATGAAAATTTAATACGAAACGATAACTACAGCGGTTTTCCGAAAATAGTGCAAAACCGACCCTCTGCTTCGCGGCTTTCGTCGTGGCTATCTGGATTTCACGTGTGGTTCGCGCGCGGGACCGAATCTCGGCGGTAAACAACACTCGATTCCCAGATGCACACAGATGCACACAGTTACATACGTCAAACGGATCGACGGCGATTGTCAGAAACAATATTATTATCGCCCGCATAGAGGCTTTTGTCCGAATCGAATTGGGTCCGTCGTCTAAAACGAAAGTTTCGGTTCGATTACACGTCGTGAGGCCCGCGTAAAAGAACGGTAGAGAGCCTAACCGTTAAACAATACGTCGTCGAGTCGTCCAAAATCACGGTTGGCGCTCGTCGTTTATCCACGGTGTCTACTAGCTACGATATACTATAATTTCAAGCGAGTTGTCCGGGCAAATCGATACGAATTTCACTTATTTCGATAATATTCGATTTTTTTGTTTTTCTAGCACGTATATAGATAGCATGATATTCCACCGTAGGCTGCTAATCCGATCGAAAATCTTATATTCGACTTATATCGGAAAAACTGATATCATCTACGCGTGTGTCTCGCGTGTAACGAACAAACAAAATATACTACTATAAACGGAGCTTTTTTTTTTAGCCTAAATCGGTTTAGAGAAATTTTTTTTCTTTCGATTGATCGTCATAGTTTTTGTCTGTGTAGAAAATTTACAGGAAGAGGAGCCTACACTAATTGCGTTTTTTAACAACACCACAAACGCGATTCTGGTTATCGCACGATCATTGCCGACCGGTGGAAAAAAAAAAAATCGTTCCGGGTTTCGCCGCCGAACAGGACTTATAAGGGGACGACTGCTGTAATAAAATATTCTGTAAATGTTTCGACCTTCAATATTTTTTATTCATACCGTTCTTGATGGCCGTCTGTTTGTCGTTTATGTACGCTGTTTTTACCAACCGTGAAACGTCGCGCGTGTTTTTCCGTGTAGAATATAGATACTTTCCGAAAAACAGAAATCAATCGGGTCGAAAACCGAAATGAATTTTATCGAGACGAGATCGATCGAGAGACACGGTGCACAGTTTCGGATTCAAAAGTTGCCGAATTCCGCGGATAACTGAAATCATACAACGATTCTTCTATTACGCTCGTCAGCAGCGTTCAACGAGGGTTGAGTATTTCGTTTTACGCCCAACATTATTTCGTTCGTTTGTCGATTGTTTTAAAATACAAACTGCCGGTATTAAAACGTCCGGTTACGAAACAGGTAGACGAAATAATCCACTTACGCCGCGGAAGCGACACAGGGTGTTGAATGTTTCCGAATGGAGTGTAAAAGTCGTTGAATCCAGTCGGGTTACACGGATTCTGCGATTTGACGTCGAACCACCCCGAAAAGTCGAACTTGTCGCCCGAAGAACACGTTTTCCGTTTAGTAAATCAAAATTCGAGTTGCAGACCTTAATGATATAAGATAATATCCTATCGTTGTGTTGCTGCGCGCAGTTCGCACTGCCGGTAACCGACGATAAGGGCGGGGAAAAAAATTTATAAAAAAAAAAAAAAAAACAGAGAGCTCACAAATCACGCGTTGTTCGAAATAATAATCGGTCGAAAACGCGAGAGAAAAATGGGAATCAAAAGATTGTTTGTAATGAGTTTGTCTGATGGTGTTACTTATTGCATAATATCTACAGACGGGGAAAGTGTATACACTAGTGTATACGGTACTGAAAACAGCATTTTTCGATGGGTTCAAGTTAAAAAAAAAACGCGTGCCGATTAGACGGTTACGTCATGTTATTGTTTTAGGAATCGATAGTATTTTTGTTTTCGTTATCGTACAAATGTCCTTCGGGAAAAATGTATTTTTACCTTTGATTAAGTAATATATATACCTGGAAAAGACTGCAGTATATATCGTTGATTCGACGAATAACAATATAAAATGACGTCGTCTCGCCGATCACGACACTATCCGGCGATCACGCGACACCAACGCGTGTTTCCTTTTCACGTTTTTTCGTTTTTTTTTTTTCACGCCGCCGACCGATTTATTAACAGGATCTTTTTTTATAGAACGTTTATTTTTGTCTCTAGCGAAATATTATGTAATACGTCGCGTAGATTTCAGAATTAGAGCTCAAAGCGAAAAATATACGACCGATAATTTTCTCAACAATACGTGTACAGAGTTGATTGTTTTTTGATGATGATCTAACCGAATCGACATTAAACCGACGTTGTTTTCTTCTACGCAAAGTGTTAAACGCGTGTATGCGTGCAAGAATACATATAGTGATGTCAAACCGTAAATTTTTTTCTGTACAGTTCCGCGTAGTTAGTTCAGACGGAAGAGAAAAACATCGTATGTATATAGAAATATCGCGTTCCGTGTTTTAAAAGACACGCAAACGTCAACTAACATAGGTATGCGTCTTATGAAATCTATACGATTTAGACGAAAAAATAAAATAAACTTTTGAAAATTCGTCTTCTCTCGTTTGAAAACCGCCGCGGTATTGTCGACGATGTGTACGTATTTGGCGAGGAGTGTGTGTCTACCGAACAACCGACCGTGAACTAAGTGTGGTTGCCTAATCCGAAGGCGAATATTTAACGAATGTTCGTTTATTTATATACTTGTTATATAGGTTTGGCGAAACAATACATAGATACCGTGAAGAAAAAACACGTCATCAGCTGATTTCCGTAGAGAGTAGATTGTTACGACGCCCGACCATATTTGGAGAAGGTAATTTAAAAAAAAAAACTCGAATAATATCTAGCCGAGAAATTTCAGTACACGCGGCGAATGAACGCTTCGTCATTAACACGTCCCCGATAATATTATTATTTTTAATCATTCATTCGTATCCCGCGCGAAGGATATTTATGCATTTCTTGTTATCGCCGCCGCAACTGTCGGACGTGACGTTTTCGTAGAAACGATATTTTTTTTTTGTTTTGTTTTTTGTGAATTTTTGTGTTCGTTTTGTATCCCACGTACCCGAAACGGAAAAAACGAAATTTCGTTGAAAAAAAAAAACGTTAAATAAAACGCGTGTAACGCGTGTAAAAATTTATAGCCATTTTACACAGCGTCAAAAAGTCGTAAACGTCACTAAGCGCAGCAGGGGACGAAGGGTGGTTTTCTTTTTCTTACAGATACGCTTAATTCCCTACACTCGCGACCTGTGTAGCGGTAATCGAGATAAAAAAAGAAAAGATTTAGACAAATTTTCCCCCCGTACGCACCACGCGGTGAATTTTTCGACGTCGTAAAACGTATTTAAAGAACACGCGCGCGAGCACGTGTATCTATATGTGCCGCAGCGTCGGAGAAAACTTTATTTTTTATTATTGTTTTTTATATACACAGTACGATAAATCCTGTCGGATCCATTATGGAAATTCCGTACACCAGAAGGGACGTATACAACCTGTACGGGCATAAATCATCATAAAATGGAAGAAAACAAAAAGCCACCGAACGCAGAACGTGGACGACGAAAATAAAATCTAACACTTTCGCATCGGCCTCCTAGACACGTCGTTTTGTTACGTCGCGTTTTTTTTTTTTTTAATATTACGTAAATATTTTTCCAGGCCAAAAGCACGTTTAGCCTTTTCCGTAGGGATTCGCGCACGTAGCGAAAAAAAAAAAAAAATTCCCGTATACGTTGAATATAAAAATCGGCAAATCCTTTCGGGGCCCGGCGGACGATAAAAAAAAGCAACAGATACGCGACGTTATCGCGTTCGCTGCGGTATCGGTCGGAATAATATTTCCATTTTTGAGAGTGGAAAAAACTTTAACCCGCTCGCACAAAAGGAATCGACGAGATGTAATTTTTTTTTGTTCGCAGTAAATTTTATCTCTCGGCGGCGACGTTACACATATCGTATTACGCGAAACCCGTGAGTAACCTAACAGAACGAAGTGTTAACTTTGTACGCAGTTTTTTTTTTTCTTAAAAAACGATCACCGTAATAGTGTGTACGCCGTATGTGTACGATTGCGACACGTGAACCGCCGTTTTATTCTCGTCCGAAGTGATAACACGAGTGCGGATAATATCGCGGAAAAAGCATCGTCTGCGTGTGCATCGCGAGGGATTTTCACGACTTTTTCTCCGAAAATTATTCGAAAACCGGGGCGACGTATGACGTGCAGGCCGCCGCGCCCGATCCGTTTCGGACGAACATATCGCTTCTGTTCCTATAACGACGAACGAAAATAGTTTTAGGTTGTCGCCGCACTGAACCTGTGATCCCTGTGAAGATTTTTTAACCATTTTTATACCCTCCGTCTGCTAAGAACAACGATTCCCGGGGGTATTTTTCCTTTGAGTACAAGTCGCGGCCGTCGTTGGTTGTTCCTCATCACGCGACCCACGTGTTCTGATCTCCGTGTTTTCAAGTAATTCATTTTCCATCGTGCATTCTTCACGCGGTGGTCCGCGAGATGTTTTTTTACGATACGTTTCTCGATTTTCTTACACTAACGTTAAAAGGTATTGATTATTCCACGTTATCCAGTACACGACGGACAACATCTCGACATCATCCTAATCGTAGCGCCCGGGCGAAAAACCGCGCGACGTTCAAATATCTCATGGGCATTTTCACGAATGCCGGCGTTTAACTATCCCCCAGCGTTCTCGTTTGTACTTTAACGATTTTCGCGATTCGAGAACCGCGGCGATAAACGCGCGTTTTGCAGGCCGCCGCCGCATCCGATTAATTTCGCTAATGGAAAGCGTTCCGAAGCGCTTTCCCGAATATTATTGTCACACGATCGCGGCTTTTCCATAAAAATCTCACGCGCGCGAATCGCGAAATTTCGTAAGCCTAAGCGAATGTTATGTCGACCACCCGACATATCGCAACCCTTTAACGTACGTGGGTACGCGACGCGTGCGGATTCCGCGAAACGGCTCGGCTAGAAACGCGCTTTTTCCTTTCGACCAAAAAAAAAAGTGTATTAAAACACGCTCGAACAACAACGTCTCCAGGCGCGTAAACGTTTTTAGATGAAAACACAATACGGTATAGAACTAAATAAATACCCGAAAAGACTGTACGAAAACGCCATAATTAGGTATTATTCGCGGCGACCGAACAGAGAAGTGAGAGTGACGCTTAGACTTAAGATTGGACCGTACGAAGCGGATTTTAAACAGTTCTCGGGGCTCACATTTGAATCTCTCGAATTGTCGGCACGCGAATACAACGATGTCGTTATAGAGTTTTTGAACAGATCGCTTGTTTGAAAAGCCAGTCGCTTGAAAAAACAGTTCAACGTTTGGCAGACAACGAGAATTTCAAAACCGTTAACACCGTTAACCGGCGAGAATTCTGGCAGCAGAGCCGCACAGTGCTGCCGTGACGTTGAGCGATTTATCAGCGCAAACAATTTGTCGAAAAACTAATCTGAGCGCCTTCAACTCAAAACGGAAAATTTATGTCTGTTCGTGTCCGTTCAACCATGCCTGCGTTGGAAAAATTCGACCCCAGACACGCGGTATTGGATAAAAAATAAAGAACGTCGACGCGAGGAAACGCCAAAAATCTGAAGATTTCCGGGGTGGTATAAACATATATTTGAGAACCTACCTACGACGAAGAAAATTTAAATAAAAAGAGCCGGAAAAAAAGGCGTTTATTCAATTGTTTTTACCTGTTTTTTTTTTTCAGAGTTGTTAATTTGTTACGAATTGGATATGTGTCATCCAATTATTTTATGAAACTGCCGAGACCATATTATTTGCGCCATAAAGTCCAGTGCGACGAGACCCTTACAACAAACGCTGCGTTTTGGACTGGTTCGAAAACAGAAAAAAATACAGTAAAAGCTGTCCGTTTTTTCATCTAGATATAATAACGAAAAATAAAACGTCGATTGGACTTGGTTTTTAGCTGAAATACTGTAGTCTGAATAAGACACAAAAAAATCGTTTAAACTGATATTTTCTAGAGTCGATTGCGAGGTTTTCTAAACATCAATTACGTCACGTTCACGGACTATTTCTGAGTACGCCCGTGCAGTACGCGGATTCAAATGATACGTAATAACACGACTGTATTCGATAAGTTACGTGTAACAGGCTCAAAGTTTTATAGTACAATATTTTGCTACGACGAATAATACCTCTATAAAATATAGACGTATCATCGAGTTACTTGTTGTAATTATCATTAATATGAAAATAAAAAAATCGATTTTTACAAGAGATTTTCTTTTATTACGACGAATACGTTATTTTTGAATTACGTACCTAATTGTTGTTTTACATACAAAATTCTTTGTAGAAATCGGTTTTATACGTTCGTTTCGAAAATACCCGAGTATTTACTGGGTATACGTTGATTTCGATATTTTGTTTCTCCCGCGGGTATTTCGTATGTTATAGTAGATAAATTCAACAAAAGACCTGAAGTTGAACGGCAAAAGTTGTTTTGGACGAGCTTTGAGTTTTCGCAACGATTATTATATTCGAAGGCCACGGCGGGTTGAAATCCCGGTCAAAACAAAAATTAACAACGTTTTTTTTTTTTTGTTTTAAATTAGGGCGGCGTGATATATATATATATACTACAAAGAAGTGTTAGTGTTCGTTTTGAGGGAAATGCTTTCGAAAAAATTTCGAAACAACCCGAACGTTAATATTTTATCAGCGACGCGCTCCGAGTTGTTGATTTTATGTAAAACCGTTTAGGTTTGTTTGATGTTTCATAAACAAACATTTTGCAGCGGGTCGGCGATGCCGAGATTGTTTTGTTTCCCAAAATTCCAGGTAACGATCGCACGCCTCGGATAAATTAAATTAGTTATACAAAGATGTTGTATGCATGTTAAAAAAAAAAAAAAAAAAAAACAAAAAACAAAATGAGTATTGTAAAAAGAAACTATTTAGACTCAAAATTTTAGAGTGTGTTACACAACTATTACCTATAACGATAAAATTAACAATTAAAATTGGTCCGAAAAAATATTAACTTAGATAACGTGTGAAGAATACGGAATAGATAATGGTGGTATCGGTTTTAATTCGATCGGACAATAATACAAGCCACTCCGTCGGGCTTTTAGCGTAAATCGTTTATGTTTTCGGACTATTAAACGCAAAATGTGGAAAATTCAAAAATTCGTTTGTTATAAGATAGAATTTGAAGTCTCAACTTTTTGTGGTATTCAAAGTTGAGATCGGAGCACTCTTTCTACACGAAAACGTCCTCACGAACCGGAAAATTTCAAATTTTTGCAGTAAAAATTTCAATTTATTTTTGGATTTTGAGGTTTTTCACAGAAACCAAGCAATATTTAAAAAATTCTATGACCAAAATATTACCGCATTCAATAATCCTATAAGAAAAATTACCAATTTTAAAAACTGGAGCGTTCCTTCAGAACGAAAACTTTATCGATAATCTTAAAATTTCACAATTTTCGCAATAAAATTCTCCGAAATTCTCAATTTTTTTTGTTTTGTTTTTGGGATTTAATAAAGTTTCACAAAAAGCATCAACCAAAGTACCGACGGAGCCCATAATCGTTTTAGGAAAGTTACTGACTTCTGAAAATCGGAGCATTCCTTCTATACGAAAAGTTATTGACGGGGAAAAAACAAAAAACATCATTGTAAAAACAAAATATACATTCCTCGTTCGTCGCTCTCAGAATCTAAATCTATTACTAAACTAAGAAAATTCAACATTTTGTTATGATAACTTTAGTACTTTTTGTAGACCTCCAATTTTTTTTATCTAAATACGCGCAGAAAATTATTAAATCTTAACTATATAACGCAACGCGAATCAAAAATCGTAGAAGTTGTAATTAATGGAAAAAATCGATCGTAGAGAAACGTAACTTTGAATTTCTAACTTTTTTTTTTTTTACTTTTTGACCCGTTTGAAGCGCCCAAGTATACGAAATCGTAACGGGGATTTTTCCTACGCCTATTACGACGTTTCGTTGTGCGGAAAATAAAACAAATCTAACGAAACAAATAGCGCTGCGCATTGGTCATTATTGGAAACAATTAAAATTCTCTTCCGATCGGTTATAACCCGACTCAGGATTTTTCAGGGCTTGAAAAACGTCCGTCCGATTCAAATTCGCTTTTAAGTCGCGTACATTTTTTTCTCTGTAGGTATATACCGACTTACTTTTCCGTTTCCTTTCCCTCACTCTCCGTTCAGATGAGCATTAAGCTTTATTCAAAACTTTCGAGACCGGCACGTAGATAATTCGTCTCAGCTACGTCGGGAGAGAGAGAGAGAAGAAAAAAATGTTTTCTCTGAACAAATGTAATTAGAGAATAAAGCGGGAAAAAATCCGTTCGGCGAATGAAAAATATACAGATATTGCGCGTTGTCTTCGCGCGGACTATATTATACTCGAATATAAGGACTTAAAAAAATTAAATCAATGGAGGTAAAAAAAAAAAAAAAAAAATGGTTAATTTAATACTTTGAGCTGAAAGCGTAATCCATTAAGAGGAAGCCACACCGCCATCGATGGGTAACGTAACGGGCTCGGTGAATTTTACAGAATTACACGTGTATAATGTGAGAAGAGAACACTTAAAAAAAATTATCGAATTATGTTTTCGGGGGTAATTTAAAATAATTGGTTTACGTTCAATTCTAACAGCGAAGTGGTTTGTGTACAGTCACGAAACGTCTTGAAAAACCACGTTTGCGTAAAATACGCGTATAAAAAAGAAGACGATTCCGTAAAAAATAATATCACAACCGAATAAACGCGAAAAATCGAAATTTCAAGTATACAACGCAAAACATACATTTTCAAGCGCTCTATACAAAACACGTAACGAATCGCGGGTTTCAGTAACAGAAAAAAAAAAAAAACGAATTAAGTTCTAACGAATTGCACACGATGAATGTACCTATAATTTACGTTTAATTATATCTAGTTATTTTGTTTCGTTTAAAATTGCAATAATATTATTATGCACGAGAAACGGCGAGTTTCTGGAAGAAAACAGCCGCAGAGAAATAAATTCTCTGACCAAACAATAATACGCGCTTCTTATACCGATTTTACGTGTTTTCTGAAAATACATCAGCGTCGAGTAAATTGTTGAAATTTTTATTGTTCTCACAATATAAAGTAAACGCGCTACTCCGAAAACGAACGATTTAAAACGCGAGTTTTTTTGAAAATTCATTTTTAGATCGGACAATATTATTACTGGATCACTACGACTCGCCCCGACGAATGCGATATAGCTTTAAAAAATGATCTTTTACTACGTACGGCGTTTTCTCCATTGAACGTAATATTATAATGATGAGACGAGTAGGTGTTATTATATTTTATAAATATTTAATTTTTTACATTTTAACACTATTTTTTTGTTTTGAACATCACAACTGCGCGTAGAAACGTTGAATTCGTGTTGACGAGCAATAAATTTTTATTCTTATAACTTTTTATAATATAATTACTACTACGCCGGATATTGTTTACAACCGTGTTTATTCGGGGAAAAAAAAAATGTGTTCTTTTATACTACTATGGGCAAGTTATTTATTTATTTCGTTTTCTTCCGATCGCTTCGAGGCGCGTATTACGCGAAATGTAATTAAAATACGAACACAAACAAGTTGCAACGTTGAAAACAGAATATTACGAAAATAATATATAACATTGAAAAAAAAAATCCTATCTTTGTGACTCGGGTGCAAAAAAGGTTAATTTTTTTTTTTTTGGCACTGCAAACAATATTAAAACGGCTCTTCCGAACGGAGACGTTTTGTTGCACTATTTTTTTCTTGTATAGAACTCGTACATTTTGAAAATAGACTCACACCGCGTCGTCTACGTAAAATATTCGTCTAAACTATGAAGTTTCAACGAGTTGTACGGAACGTACGACAGAAGCGTGTAAAAATTTCGGAATTTTCTCACCGTTTCGAGTGTTTTTTTTTTGTAAATAAAACGTACGATTTGTCGTTGGTTGTTTTTGAATTTTTCCGATACGTTTGGAATAACATTTTCTCGCGCTCTTAAAATTAAACACTACTAGGCGGTCGATTTTAAATAGATTTTGAACAGATTCTAGTAACAAAAAACTATAGGGTATATAAAATATTACGAAATTTTATAATTTCTACAGTTACACGTAATAACCTAAAAAAAAGTGACCTACACTGCCCACGGCTTCAAAATTCTCCATCTTAAAAAAAAAAAAAAATAAGCATTTTATCGATTTGTCTTTCGGCTGTCTCGTACTGAACCTATAATACAAATTCGGTCGTTTCTCTCGTTTCGCGTCGAACGATTTGTTTTCGCTTCCCGTTTGTAATCCAACTCACGGCATTAAATCCTCGCTATTTTTCCTTCAAACACCTGCTTCGATTAACTTTTTAAAAATGCCCGTTCGCAAAAGATCAATCGCGCGTTTCGTCGGATGACGACGTTTTTAATTTTAGCTATATACGAGTATTAGACTGTTTGGAAAAAAAAAAAAAAATTGTACGAATCAACTAAATTTGAAGAAACTATGATTCAAAGTAGTGACACGATGACATTAATTTAAAAACGAGTTTTTTAAAGTCGGCTCGATCGCGTTAATTTTCACTGCCAGAGAGTTTTATATTACGAGAGATCGTGTATCGATAGGTGCGCGTTTCAAGAACAATACGGATTTTTAACGATTTCGGGGGCGGTCTACGCATTTTAAGCGTCAAGACGACGATAATTGTATGATTTGTATTGATTATCGTAAAATTTGTTTAAAATAAACGTGTTTCGGCAGACACCAAACGTGTGTTCGGGCGGCTGTACGTTTTTTTAACGGAAAATCGGTTTTTTCGCGAACTGCAGCGATCACTACTGTGTCGTCCAAATAAAATCGCTTTTTCTGCGTGCGGCCGATGTTCAAGACGACGTGCGGTCGAATCGTTAGTAATTCGTGTACGTGTGGTTTGCGTATTATTCTCGTTTGTTTTGCGAAGCCAATACATATACACGTACGTGTGTGCGGTTCCGTATCGAGTAGTCTGGACGATACGATAAATTCGAACAAAATATGAAATATCGGCGTTGTCGATAGCGATAGCGACCGATCGAGTACAATAAAATGCCGTGCAAAAGATAAAATAAAAAAACAACCATTGAAATCGTCGTAAACGCAAAATAAAAAATAAACGAGTTCCGAAACGTTAAGTTTTTTTTATTATCGCTTACGTGCTTTTAAAAACTCCGCTGAAGAGCGTCTAAAAAATACCATACATATTATACGTAAATATACACGTTTGTTCGTTGAACGATTTATTAATGTCGGTCCAGGTGTACGGACAAATGCGGAAAACTATATCTCGTACGCGTTCGTTGTGTTTTTTGCATTTTTACACGGAGACGGTAGAAAAATATAAATGATAAAGTTAAATTTTACGACGCGCGCGCGTTTAAAATTATTTTCCAAGAAAGCAAAAAATAAAAAACGTTTTTAAAAAGCGAGAAAATTTTCGCCACGCGCGTACGTGAAAATCGTACCGGGAAGCTATTTTACACGAATATCGGAAAATATCACCGCAATATTGTAAAACGTGCTCGACAGGCGCGCACTATTGTACGTATAGCGTAAATACTTAATAAGTTGAAAAAAGACTGCGAACCGTTAGCGAACTGATAGTTTTCACCGTTCAAACCGTTATTATATAGTCACCACACACGCGCGTGTTCACTCCACTTTTCGAATTCTAGGGTTTCTTTTTTTTTAAAGTGCTTTTTTTCCCCTCGACGCGCCACTTTTAAAACGCATTTTTATTTTTTTACACACACACAACCGTACCGTACGGCGTGTAGATATTACTCGCAGTACTATACGTTAAAATGATTATTTTGACCTCTCCGGTGCAGCCGTACACGGATATCGTGTAGGTACAAAACGACCGGTTAGCCGACTCACACCCGCGTTTACTAAAAAGCCAACATTTATTCCGCGCGATCGATCAATGTTCGTAATTTTTGAACGATTCTGACGCGGTGAACCCGTTTTGAAAAGAGGTAAAACTTAAAACGGCGCGTACGAATTTAAGAGATTTTTAGGAACTCGAAGAAAAAAATATTCTTTTACAATAAAAAAATTGACTAGATACAAACTCGAACGTCGCAAAAACATTTCGAATTAAAGAACCGTTTGTGGTGGTCTTATTAACCGGTTAGAGAAACTGTAGTCTGAAATACGCGTATTGGTGAAAAACTAGAATTATCTAGGTAGTGAAAATCCGTAATGCTTAGGTTAAACTATAGTTTTAACTGGGAAAATAGGAATAAACAACACACGTGAGAATAATAATAAAATTACTACTATCGCGGGAACTTGCCGTACTGTTTATTTTGACAGGAAGAAGCATCTGGATTCAAGCATTTGGAATTTTAACGTTAAAAATTATTAAATTCAGTGTCGGCGTGCTGCTCTTTCCTGGCTCTTTCGTTTTCTCACGACGGTAAGACCAAAAAAAATATTTATCACGCCGGCGGCGGTTAGTAGTGTTTTGGCGTAAGTACTTTCTCGAAGTTTCGACGACCTCAGACCACTGCCCCTATACAGCTACTGTTCGTGACGAATCAACGACACCGACGAGAACTTCCATCATCGGCAAATAACGTTCGACCGGCTCAGCTCCGCGGGGGATTCGCATCGCCAAAAAACATCGAATCGCTCGATCCTTCTGAACAGAGATTTTATTTTTTTACTTGCTGCGACCTCTTCGAATCCTCTTTTCAAAACCGTTTAAACGGATTTGCGGCGGCAACTAAATAGTTTCGACGGATTTCTCAAAACTGCGTGTAAGTACTGTAATGATGTTTTACACGTTTTATATTAAAATTTTTTAAAAACGTCTATTGTGTTTCCGTGATTACTAAAGATAAATATTTATTTTTTTAACGAAAATCGCCTTTGAAAAACATAACTATACAATACGAACCGTATTCAGCACGTTTTAACTGTACGTTCGTTTATGCGATATAAAAAAAAAACGCAGTGCGACGAAGAACCCTCCCCACCCCTACTACAGTTAGTTAAGGGTGACTTTTCGAATACACAGATCGTGTTCGTCAACGATTTTGTCATCGTGATAATAATGATAATACGCGATCTACGTTGTTTTTTAAGAGAAACTCCGGAAGTCGCCGAAAAACAAAGACGCGGGAACAAAACCGCTCTCGGCCGTGTACACGCGTGTATTTCAATGGAAAATTCGGGACGTAATTCGTGTCTGTCGGGGCTTGTCGATATCGCGATAAACTCCGGGAAAGTTTGTAATTTTTTTTTCGAAACAAAACAAAACGTGCAATGGATTTGGCCAAGAGTCTGAATAAAAAAAACGGGCAACCCACCCCGGACATATACGGCTCTCCGGTACCGTCGTCGGTCGCGTCTTGTTTCGCGAGTTTAACTACAGTCGGCAGTGTGTGTGTTTGTGTCTGCGACGGAAAATCTAATCCCAGAAAGCCGAGTAAAACAACGGCGCGGATAAGAAGACCGAAGACCGTTTTTCTCGTTTTTCGCCGCGGCTACGAGAACGCGTTCGGATCCGGAGAGGAAACGCGATTAATTACTCGGATAGGAGGATTTTCTGCGGCTATCGCACGACGAATATCATAATAATACAACGATATCGCGAAAGGAAAATCGGCGCGTGAAACGGTCGGGTCGGGTTTTCGGCGACAATTTCAATCGCGAAAAAAATACTTTTGCCACGCCGATGTTCCGTCGTCGTCGTGCGTTCGTTCTTGTTCCTCTTCGCTCCGCGAAAATCCAACCGACCCCGCGTCAAGTTCCGTCGTCCATCGCGGCGGCGGAAAGAGTTGCTCTGCGGGTCACGGGGTTATCAAGAGCCGGAAAAAAAAAGAAAAACCCGATCGAAAATCTTAGTGTATCTTTTTTGTGTAAAACGAAACGGAACAGTACAAAACGCTATAAGACTGTAGCCACGAAAAACGGGTTTCGATCGCGGCACCTAACCTAACCTAACCCGCTACAGGCCACGGGGCCCTGGAATATTCCGTTTTTCACGAGGTTTTTTTGTTTTAAAAAAAAATATTGAGGTACACGATCGTCGACGTTTGATGAACAACAACAACAACACCGTTGTTGTATTTACGTTTCGGACGACACACTTTTGTTTTTTTACGCGTTTGCGGCCCACAACAGACGATTGAAAATTGTACTTTTTTTTTTTTCCACGCTATTTCAGCCTTCCCGGCGGTTACACAACGTCCAAGTGCAGTTATACTTTCGAAAAAACACGATCTTTATTCGTTATCAGCCATCAGCTACTGTATCAATATATTTATGTACCGTAAAATGCCGGAACGAGTGTTTCCAACGTATATAATAAATATACAATAATAATTCCGTAACGAATCAAACTTTCAACCGTTTTTAGCGTCCGAACGCGTCAAGAACGTAAAAAATATATTTTATAATTACGTCGAAATTTCCGAGAAAAAATACACACCGAGGTCATAAATATGTATAACACTCGTGGTGTTTTTTATACAACTGCAGTTTTATGATGTTATTTTTTTTTTTCATTTCGAAAATTTAATGGTATAATATATCATTCGAATTCGTTTCGTTTGTTAAGATTATGAGTTATTATATTATTTATGTACAGCGTTATTTCGAGGAGATGTTTATCGGCGGCCGGCCAAGAACGGCAATAATAATGTACCGTTTTTGTCCTCCTCCTTCATATCTAATTACGCACAAACTTCGGCGTCCTAGTCGGTTTTTTTATATTCAAAACCTTTTTTCCGTTTTATTTAATAATAATAATAAATAACGTCCCGAGACAAAATCGCCCTCGCGCACGTGTTTACAACGACCCAAATCTTGGACCTCTGGAGACCGTTTTTTTTTTTTTCATCGTTGTTTTTCAGCGCAGTGAAATAGAATAGGGGGAGGAAAAACAATTATTACAATGTATTTGTCAACAAAAACACGATAATATAACCCCGTTCCACGGCGAACGCGTTTTGAAAAAAGTTTTCGTCGATAGTTTACCCCTAGAACTGCGGATGAACGTGCGAAACGCGTTGCGCGTATTATTGACGAAATAAAACTGAAATCAAACCGCGTATCGCGTATATAGGGGAATTGTACGTGATAAATTTGGATTCTCGATATTTATCCTTTTTTTTTTTGTTTTGAAAATTCTAAACGCCTCGCGTCGGAAAAATTCGAAAAAGACGTATAAAAAGTGTACGCGTTTATTTTGATACGTAGTGGAAAAACGCGACGAAACGAACGCGGAAGGGCCACTACTTAAGCTCTGAAAACCGTTTGAAAAAGTAAAAAAAAAAACTTGTACCTTACACGTACGTAATTTACATTTTAAACGCGACGGAATGAGTAAAAAGCAAAAATATCGTATATAATCGTATATTCTCGTGTTATAATATTGTTTCTACAAACGTCGCAGCTACTATAGTATATAACGCGGTTCGAATCACGCGACGCACTTGGAAATTAATCACACTCGTATTATTATTATGATTATTTCGCTCGTTCGCCGATCGAAACGAGAACGCCTGCACACGTCCCTTTATTGTTTAACGTTTCTAAGCCTGTAATTTCAAAAAAAAAAAAAACAATTTTCACTCGAGACCGACCGTCGAGTACAAAAAACGGTCGCAATACGTTTTCGGACGAAAAATAATTATTTACAATAATATTCCCAATGTTTTTAGATTCGTTTTAGCCGCGTTAAATAGTGTTCTATAGTGTTTGTTATCCAAAACTATTATTATCATCGTCGAGGCGTGGAAATTATTCGCGGCGAATAATAAAAAAAAACATCATACCGCCGCCGCCGCCGCGTGTTTCGGCGAATTCACAATGTTCGAAGAGACGAAAGTGCGATCGCTACGTCGCGACGGCCAAATACGACGATCAGATAAAAGCGATTTATCTCTTCAATATTAACGTAGTAAACTGTATAGTTTTCCGATGTCAAAGCGCGTACATTTTAATAGAACAAAAATATGAATGTGTTAAAGCTTTCATGGATTGTCATATTAGTTAAAGTACTTACGGCTACACGTGTGAAGTTTGGTTCCGACTCATTTCGGAGTCCATCTTCAGAGATAGTGTCTGCTTGGCGGCAGAATAGTTCATCAGAACGGTCAGTATAGTTTCAGCCGCCAAGCAGACACTCAGATCTCTGAAGATGGACTCTGAAATGAGTGTCCGAAACGTCAGAACCAAACTGTGGATATAGCCGTAAGTACTAAGAACAAAAATACTTATATACGCAGTCCACTACTACTAAAGTGTTTTTAATTTGGTTCACATACTGGATTTCGACTATATTACACGCGACAGACGGTTTTTTTTACAACGGTCAAATGTATTTAGTTGAAACTGTCGCGGGCGTTCGAAGTTTTTGTACAGCAGTCTTTGAGTAAAGTATAACGAGTTTATCGCCGAGATTTCGAGCGGTTTTTTTTTAAAAGGAGTTATGGAGAACTTTTTCGAATCTCGTACGGCAGTTATAAACCTCCAGTTTTTACGCGTGTTCGAGAAACGCAATGTAAACCGTGTAGTTTTACACGCGCGGTTGAAAAATTTTGCGAATCGCACGCGGTTTCTATAGCCGCGATTCATTCGCGTCGTCGTTAAATTCTCGTCGTTCTCCGGAGACGGCCGCGTATCGCTTACGGGGTGGACGACGACGACGACGAATCACACGACGTGTTTTTCGATTCGGATTTTTTCTGTTCCGCCGAACAGAGATCGGACCAAGCCGATACTTTCGCGTAATACTAAAAAAAAATAGAAAAGATATAAAAGTTTAAATTTCTTTCTACAACGGGCGCGACCGAGCTCGCTCAGAACGGTGTTTTCGAACCTTCGCACGTACAAAACGACGCGTTCGAACCACCCGACTTTTGCACGGTGGTGGACGCCCGTATATCCTCCGTCCGTCAAACTACCCCCCCGAGTGATGTTTTTCGGTTTGACGAGTAAAAATCAGTGTAAACGCGACGACGGATAAAAGATAGCAAATAAACGGATAAAACGGATAAAAAAAGCTAACCTAACCTCGGCATGGTTGGGGGGATGGATTTCGATCGACGGTGAAAGAAAACGAAATTCGTTCACACTGCGCGCGCGCAGAAGACGAGTTAAAAAAACATCGTACGATTCAAACGACGCTGGCGGCTCGCGCGGGTGGCCGCCTCCAGGTTTCTCGACATCGTTACAATACTGTAACGACGTGAAAACAAAAAAAGTAAAAAACGATCGTTATGATATAATTTCGTGAAATGTCGCCGCCGCTCTTGTATAAAAATTATTATATCGTTGTAATAGGTATTTATTGTAAGCATTTCGAAAAGGCGACGGTTTCTTCTGGAGCCTGCGAATAGTCTGGCTCGTTCACCTGCACGTCGAATACATAAATCAGTGTGAACTAACGCGTACGCGGTCGCGCCGCGGGAGGGCTCGACGGATTTTTTATCGTTTTCTCCCGCTTCGGCCATTAATCATCAAAAAAAAACACGTTATGAATATGAATAATATCATTGCGTTGGTTTCGCGAACGAGACTGGCCCGTGTTTGAATATTATACTTTGAAAACCGGCCCCGGCCATCTGGACCGACAAGTCGAATCGCTCGTCGTCGTCGCGGGCTACTACTCGTCGCGTCTCTCTCTGACGTGTGCAGGCAACGACGACGACGACGACGGATAATAACAACGAAATGTCACCCCCCCGTTTGTGTATAAATTATTACGACGCGTATACGTCGTCGTACACCACACAGGTGGGAAACGGGAGAAATTGTGAAAAATACTCGGACCGCGCCGCGTGAAAGACGATTTTTTCTCTATAAGACGGGAATCGTACACAACCTTTGTCTTTTTATTCCTCTCGTACACACACAATACGCGAAATACCGTTGTAATATGGCGCGCGGGGGCGTGATATTTTTTTACGATATCGTACGACAGAGCGTTTCTCAATCGTACCGCCGCCCTACAGAGTCCAACAGAGTGTCGTCCTACGGCGAAAACAACGCGCGCGATAATACCTAAAGAAGAAAGTCATACCCGGGTGTGTTCGAGCCGTTTCAACTCGGTCAAACACCACACGACTCGGCCGGCAGTTATAAGTACATGTATATAAAAATATGTAAATATGTAAATAAAAAAATATAACTCGTCGCGAACGTCCGCACGAGAGAGAACAGCTCGAGAACGACGCGCGTTCGCAGTGTCCGACGATACGCAACGCAACGGGTACACACAGACCACGAGAATCAGGACACAATCACGGCCCTTTGGAGGAGGCGCAACTTGAGAGGGATGCAATTCGAAAAGCGTGCAAGAGGAAAGCTGTGGATAACCTAGTTGTGAAGCCGAGTAAAATCATAAAAACAAGCCTGGTGGCGCAGGGAAACGAAAACCTAAAACCTGAAGCATTGGAAGGTTTTCGTCAGGCAATCTATGCCGTCGCTGAGAATCCGCCGCAATCTTATCTTCCTAAAACGAACTTTTCGTCTCAACATTTCCAGTGTTGCCACAGCTTCATACTTAAAAAAAAAAATATTAAAAATGGTCTTTCTCCATTCGCGCAATCCTCTTATTTGGCATTCGCGCAATCCTACCCCAGAAATTCGCGCAATCCTACCGAATTTTTCGCGAAATTCGCGCAATCCTTTTCCTGCGGAGAGTGTTACGATGATTTTTTCTACTCGAACGTTGTCGTCGTTCGCACACCGTGTGTGTGTGGAAACGCTCTCCGTGTTTTGTACTCTCTCGATGTACCTATTCTCAACAACAACCGCGTTCGTCGGAAA
>CM029365.1:10349893-10378267 GCA_017140985.1 Hormaphis cornu | reverse complement strand
GTGAGAAACAAAAGAAGCCAGAAGGGATCATTGTAAGTCGCGTGGGTAATTTGACGGAGTCGCGACTAAACTGTGGGCGGCTCTTTGGAAATCGCGGTTCAAACGAATCAATATAATTAGTTATTTAATACGTGAAAGCATTGAAAAAATCATTGCCTTCGAAAAACGATTCTGTGCGAGCTATGCAGTTATCTATAATATGGTAAAAACCATATTTATAACAGAAAAAATATCCTTAGAAAGTTATTGAAAAATTTAAAATACCTAGCGAAAACATTCTTTAATTTTTTATAACGTATTAAATCAATGTACTAATAAAAGTTTGAAAACGACACGGAATAATTTTATTCTAACGACTGTTTACCGTTCTGACGCCGCCGGACTTGGCAATAACGTCGTTTTCGGCACACGACTCGAAAAATAATCAAAATATCAAAAATGCTTTGTGAGTGAAATACAAGCCGAAACCCCAACTCTCGTGTGGTATTCAACGTAACGATTTTCTACCCGAGAACGTCATTACAAAAACGTGACGATTTCAAGTGTTGGCCGTAAAATTCTCGATTTTTTTTTTTTTTTTGGGGTAAAACTCAATGGGTAAGGAAAATTTAAAAAAAAAAAAACCAAAGTATCACCAGAGTCCGTGTACTTGTGGGGGGAGACCGTTGGAGACCTGTCATTATTAGCCTAGGTACTGTAGACGTTGAAAATCGGAGCATTCCTTCTGTGCGAAAACTTTATTACAAATCTTTTTTGCCGTGAAAATTCCTAATTTTATTTTTTTTTTTTTTTTTGATTAAGTATTGGGGTTTAATTCAAAATGCAGTAGCTAAAAAAACGTTTTAAATCACTCGTCTCACGTTTCCGTGGTCGGACCGCAACGATATTTTTTTATTCCTCCGTACGATATAAAAGTGTCTGGAAAAAGTAACCGCCGGGGTATTTATGGCGAGTTAGTTCGGAAAGAAAAGAAAGAATAGTTCTGTTGTGTTCGGCGGAGGGGACACCGTAACGAACACAGAAACGAATCGAAACGGCGTGAAAAACTCGTCTCGGCGATTAGTATTCGTAACAATAATAATATTGTTGTTACTGCAGTCAACGGCGATAATAATTTGTCAGAAATATTATTATTTTTTTTTTTTGTTATTATTCTTTACGTCTTATTTGTACGCTACACACCGTTTACGCACGTCATTGTTAACACGTCTTGTGCGTATCGTTATTATACGGAATATAATATCCAAAGTCTTCTCCGAGCGGTTGTTAAGTTCATTTTGACTTTTGAAACAAGTTTTCGCCGACCGTTTTCACTGTTGTTGCAAACAATGAGCGCAACGAGTTTTTCCGAGGTTCTTTAGAGATAGTGTTATTATCGTCAGACCACGCCATACAAAACATAATATTATTCTATTCGCTCTCGGGGGCGAAACTCGCGCCGCTCCTCCAAAAATGCTTAATTTCAACTCGAACAAGTTTATAAACTGTGCGGTGATGCGGTGTTTTGCATAAACAGCGCGACTTTTATCCGAACGCTGCACGAGAGAACTCTATCGTTTTAGCGGTCATTAAAAAAAAAGACCATTCGCGTGGAAATTTTTCGAGAATTTTAAATACACTGTTAGCTCAAAAGCGTTCGGAATCACGCGAAACACTTAGTAAATCGCTGTATTTTATAACTATATTTTATGTTTAATGTTTCAGCTCGTTATTATTTGTTACGGCCAAAAAATCGAAATATCGATACGGTTCGCCGTAATCAATGTTTTTCCTCAAGTTGTTTTCAGAATTCTAATATAAAATTGTGTCGATATGATTCCCCCCGCGTACACAGATACCAAACATTTTTAAAGAAATCAATGCTCTCCTTGTCGTTCAAATACTTTTACCGCACGACAAAAAAAAAACCGAAAGGCGAACGTGTATATACGACCTACTTTTCAAACAATGTAATTGGAAAAACTTTGATGATATTTTTTTTTTTTTTAACCTTCTTTCTTATAGATGTGTTATTTATTTATTATTAATGTACACGGACGTGAGATTTAAAACATAATATTACAAACATCGCGCGCAAAAGATGACAAACACAATACGATCAACAATATGATTGATTTTAATTTAAGGTTGTAAAATCAATGAGAAGACTTAAGAAGTAAAATACGTATAAAACACAATTGAAAATTAATCAAAGATATAAAAAGTGTTACCCGCAGTCATAAAAAGGATATTAGCAGGGGAGTTTAACACATCATCATTTTTAGTTGAGAAATGAAAATGTTTGTGATCCCTGGTATTTAGAATGTTAGTTTTAAAACGGATTAAAGAGAGAATTTCAGGACAGTCGACTGAACCTAACATTAGTTTTCGCAAATATTTGGTGAGAAAAAGCGAACGACGTTCGGATAGTAGATAGTATTAAGAAAATTTAAAACATTTATACGTGTACGTACACGGACAGGCCTGTTGAATTTAAAAGCGATGAAACGTAAAAAGTTATTTTGAACGGATTCTCGCGTAAGATTTTGTTCGCGAAGTATTATTTGTCCCGACGGGGTGGCAGCACACTCAAGATTAGAACGGTGCAGAGGATTTTTAAGGGAACGAGATTTGACAAGGTACGTTTATAATAAGTCCCGAGTTACGAAAAAAGTTTACTCTCTTGATCATGATTTCAGTGCGTGTAAAGAAAAATGTCATTTAGAATCCAAAATTATACCTAAACCTTTAGATTGATTAACAACGGCTCGACATTTTTCGGACGGTTTTGACCTACGTCGTCGTTTTACACGGTGAAAATGACATTTGCGCGGCTGTTGGATTCGACGGGTCAGGTTATAGGGAGTTGTTCACCGTTTCGGAAACGTAATCACGCGTTTCTTCGACGTATCATCTGCACGGTCTAGAAGAGATTTTACCTACATCTTTTCGTTCGTCAAACAGAAAATCCTTTCTGTATCGTCCCTCCGGCAGTGGATACGGATATAATATCGTCCGGAGCCACGGGGAAAACGCCGAAGAGACGCCGCAGTGTTTGTATTATCTCTTATGAAAAACAGCTATTCTCCCCGTTCTTCTTTGAGAGCCGCTCGCGTTCGAGTCTCGTTTGATGATAATCGCTCGCCGAGATAGGCGATGTATTTATAGGTTCGTCATAGGTAGATACGCTCAAAAGAAGCGTTTCGTTTGATGCGAATCTGAGGAACGGTTCTCTCGGATGTCTGCAGCAGCAGCAGCTGTTTCTCCCGTTATATATTTATACGTTATTACTAATTATTATTATAAAATACACCTACTACGTCTTTCGATATGACGGCCAAAGGATTCAGCGCAGCGCAGCTCGGCTCGAGTAATTAGAAAACGCGTTTGAAATTTATATACGTCTTGTATAAACGTAACATGCTGAATATAGTCTTAAAATGCACGTATAAGTACATAGGTTTTATTCACGCGGGGGACGGTCGCGAGCCGAGAGCGCTTCGTTCTCGGTCGTCCTTTTCAACTTCGATTAAATACAACAAGTAAATATATTATTATTATACTGCGGTCTCGTTATCGCCTCGGGCAGCACAAAGTTGAACGTACGAAAAATAGCGAAAAAACAGGGCGAAAACAACGCGCGTTCGTTAAATCTTTGTTATTTAAATATGTATTTTTTAATACTGGGTTGAACGCCGCCGCCGCCGCCGTCGAGCTCAAACGATTATACAGCCCCGCCGTATTATACATCACTGCGAACGACGTTGAATCCTCCGGAAGAGTTAAAAAATAACGTGGAAAAATAATTATTTTAAGAGCGAAGATTTAAAACGGCGTGTTTCTCCAGAAGAAGAAACGTTATAATTTCGTTAAAACTACAATATTAATCGCGATTTTAATTTTGTGATTATAATAATACGAGTCATCGCCGTTACAACAACACGTCTGTTGTACCTACGTAATATTATTATTGTTATAATATCCAAACAATAGCTCGCTCGTTATATTTTTAAAATTCTTTTTGCAAGCTCAACATACTAAATTTTTGCAATCCATCGTCACCAGCAAGATCCGATCGCGGACTCGTTTCGTCATCATTTTTTTTTTTTAGATTCTTAGGTACGTTTATCAATATTCGTTCGACGTGCTTCTTCTCCGGTGCTTAGAACCTTGCACGAGATTACTTGACGAATGTCGACGAACAAAACGAACATAAAATTTATAGGTTCGAGCTATAAAAGTCTGATAGGAACAGAATCATCTTTCCGCTAAATTTTTCCGAGTGATTCTGCACAAACACAATCGTTCCATTAATAATATTAAATAAACACATTTTATACATCAAACGTATTTATATTTAAGCGTACCCTTTGTAATTCGGTACCCGTTAATGGTCCAATACAGGCGAATCGACCAAAATTATATATTTTTAATTTAACGGACCAATACTAATTTTTTTCCCGAATCCGGTGCTGAACGGAAAGTCTTATAAGTTATATAGGTTATTCAACCGTCTCCAGATGGTACATTGGTTGAAACTTTTTTTGAAATCTCGACTGCTTTTTGAGTTATATCCCGAAAACCAAAAAAATGTTTTGGAGTTTTGGAGAATTTCACGGCGAAAAGTTTGAAATTTTAAGACTCGCGATGAAGTTTTCGTTTGAAAGAAATGCTCCAAATTTTTAAAATCAGTAATCTTTCTGATCCGTCGTTCGTTGACTGCAAGGATATGTGTCGGTCCTAGAATTTTTTTCATTTTGCTTATTTTTTGAGTAATAAAAAAAACAAAAAAAATTAAGAAATTTACAACCACAAACAATTTGAGATTTTGGCTTAAATTTATATTTTATTCCAAACTAATTTTTGAATTACTTTGCGACACAATAGCTCGAAAACACACACAGATACGTATCAAAATACCCGCTGGAGTGTCCGTAATATTTTTGTCCGATCGAATTGAAACCGTTATAACGATCGGTAGACGTATTAAAATTTTCACGCGTTACTATTAAAATTTTAATTTTTTTTTTTATACGTGGATACGACATTCGGAGTGTTCGGACCATTGTTTTAATTAAGAATTTCCCAGCACGTACATATTAGATAACTGAGCTCGGTCAAAATCGTTTTTTCGAAGGCAAGAACGATTTATCGCCGCTTTTAGATATTGAACAGTACGTTTGAACTACAATTTTTTTGCAAACCCACCCAAAGCATAGTCGCAACTATCCGTCAAACTACCCGTGCAGCAAACTATACATATATATAACATATACACTGATACCGGCTTTTTTTTACTTACAACTATCTATGATCGATTGAACTCTTAACTTGTAAAATTCGGTCGATTTTGTTTATGACAATGAAATTACGTGCATCGACGTGCAATCGATACTAAAAACGTGTCAACTCCTCAAATAACGGTCCGAATGGTTTGAAATATGTTCACACGATATTCGAATCGATTATCCGCGGCTACGACTTTCGGACCATTTTCATTGTAAAATTAAGTATTTACCAGTACACTACAGATAACTGACCTCGCTCAGGATCGTTTTTTCGAAGGCACAATGACTATCATTGCTTTCGGATATTAAACGGCACGTTTTGACGAACGGGTGACCCGCCCAAAGCGAGCTGAACTGATGATGATACCGGCTTTTTTAAATTTATTGTTTCGACAAATTTCTCGACACGTATAGGTTTTGTAAAACTCGGCCGCCTATAAATCGATTTCACCCCACGACCGTTATTATTGTTATTACTTTTACTTAACCGTATTAGCCCGGGTCTGTGTAACACAATAATAAAACGACGGCCGTTCAGCGATTTATGTGACCCTATAAACCGATTTCTGTTAATAACACACACACAACAGATGGCGTAATTCGATTTTTATGCACAAATCGTTGTACGCCCCTAGCAACTCGCAGCGGTTACGATTTCGTATGATAAACGGTTCCGGCACAACGATTTCCCTCCCCGTTTCAATATCATTGTTTTTGATTATCATCATCATTATAATCTAGATTGGAAAATTCATCTGAATAATTCGCCTTTTTGTTTATTCGTGTGCTTCACTCAGCTTCGTACGAGCGCGTCGAAAATATCGTCAAATATAAGCGCGTATCGCTATATAATACGTATATACGTATAGTAATCAAACATTCCGATCGGTATAAACGTATCTAACGTATCGTCTAGGCTATGGGATATCATTTGAAGAGAGTTTATTCGCGCCTTGCTGTCCGACGTGTTTCCTGTTGAAAATTGACAAACTCAACTTCATCAAAACTGTGTTTTAAACACTCCAGTCTGTCGGCACCCAGACTTGAACCGATCGACCCGAAACCGTTTTTACGACAAACACCTGAGGAGTCTATAGGGATTTTTTTGACGAAAATTCGGGACGTTTTAACTCGTATACATAGATACTTTACATAGATGGTTCTGATGGGGTGGGGGGTTCATTAATAATTATTAAACATTTATATTTTTTAAATAACCTCAAGTCATAATCGAAATTAAAACTGTATTAATAACTTTTTTTTAGTTCGATAATCGTACGAAGTTATATCGATCGTTGTGGAAAATTTAAAAAAAATTAAAATTTGTTCGTAAATTTCGCGAAATTTTTGTCGGGACACCGGTGACCGGGACACTTTGTCCAAACTTTTGCGAATACGATTTATTGACGAAGGAATATCGTTTGGGATTCGTTAGCGTGGAAACTAATGGTTTTACAAAGACGTTTTTAAAACTTCTACATACAGTACCTTTTTTTTTTTTTCATGAATTGGATCAAGACGGTACTTTAAAGAGGTAATTTTTCTATAGTTTTTTTATAACTAGACGGGAAAAACCACGGAAAAATTGTGAGAAACCGCTAAAAACGGCATTTTAACAACAACGCGTACGGTTGATTCTCCATAATTTCGAAAAATAATCATCGAGGAGTCTTGAAATTTTAGACAATAATTGTATCTTTACTGTACTGTACAACTTCAAAACGTTTTAACAGCCATTTTGACATTTTGAGGTTTTTCATTATTCGTAAACGGGCTATTTTTTTTGACAGATTGGAGAAAACGGGAACCATTTTTTTTTTGGTCACTTTACGTCTATGTGCGGCGGGCGGGGTACGGGAGGAGGTTCCAGGTGATACGCGCTGTAGTACCTAGTGGTGCACAATTTATTACGAAAATCAATTGAAATTTTGAATGTAGTTATAACTGTGTTTTAAATTGTTACAATTTCTCCGTCAAACATTGTTATTGTTTAAAATACAATCGAGATAGAAGTGAGACGATATCTAATGATCTGGACGCAGCTCTTGGGGCCGACTATGGTACAACGTAGACTTAATTAACCGTCTTCTTATTGACGTACACGACCGAGTTTAAAACAACGTATAAATTAATAATCTTTATGTAAAAATACAATCGTAAAGAAACCAATGGCTGCTGATGGATGTTTAACGAGATCGATAAAAAAAATAATAAAATATTACACTACGATATGAACGGTGTATTCGTGTTATATTGCTATTAGAAATCGACCAATAGATCGCGCGCGTGGGTCCCGATTTTTGGGACCCGTGCCTCTCGTGGTCGTCACACAGAATAGATTAAATCTTTTTACCTATGTTTAATCTATTCTGTGGTCGTCATACGTGTGTGTATCGTATACAAGTGGCAATATATGTACTATTTGTACGAAATTCCCTCCACACACACACACACATTTTCCCACCTACAGCAGTTGATATGTGTACGAATCGCGGAGAATTTAATACGTACCTATATTTTGTATTATTATTATTTATTATGTCATTCAAAAACGAGTCGTCGGCGGCGGCGGCGGCGCGACGCTCTTTTCTTCCAAAACGACGGCTTTTATTTTACACGGACACAGCCTTTTGTGTCCGGAACACGGTTTCGCTAATGAAAAACGTACTCCATCTTTTCCACCCCCCGCGGTCACCACTGAATCCGCGTCACCCCCTCGAGAAGAGACCATTTAGACGTCACGCGTCTTTGCGCGAAGCCGCGCTCTACGTAGGTATACCACGTAGGTACCGCGTGTACACCACAGGGTGCGGCGACAACAAAAAAACCTACCCCCGAATCTTCTTTTCCGTTGAAACCCAAAAAAATGTACGTCTCATTTGTATAAACTGTACGTATAACGCCATTTTATTTCAACAGGTCGTAAAAATTACACCGCTATAACTACACGGCAAGTCAATAATAAACCGATCTTTTTCGTTTCCGATCGAACTAACCGGTGTTTACGGTCGCAACGATTTTCCGGATCGTTACCGACTTTGGTGGTTCCACCCCCAACCCACGGTTTGGGGACAACGTTGGCGGTACACTTTGGGCCCGGAAAAACAAAAATCGCACAGACTCAAATTCGCGGTAAAGAGACGAAATTCCTATAGGAAACACGTTTCGTGCGGGCCAGGTCGTGTGAGCCGTATCGCGTCCAAGAGCGAAGAAACAAACGCTGGGCGGCCAATAACGGAGAATGTTGTTGTTGTATTCCCGACATGACGAAATACGTATAAATAAAATCGCACGATTTCTATAGTCATAGCATTATAGTGTAAATAAATTACAAAACACGACCGGACCGGGGAGTTGTTCTTTTTTGCCGCACCTTGTATCGTACACCGCATCGACGATTTGTCTGCCCGTCCCGTTCGATCATTCCCCGGTCCGCGCGACTAAGATTAATTATGCGTCCGAGAACGTTTCGCCATCATTATTCGTACGTACGTACCTACAATAGGCGCGATATTTTTGCGCACTTACGGCGCGTTTAACGGATAGGAATTTAAAGAAAAACGCCCGCGTGTTTTCCGGGAAAATCACTCCGTCCGCCGTCGAACGGATTGAGTCGAGTTCGGGGGGAAGCGAAAACCGGACAAATGTACCTCGTATATTACGACGAGACGAGATTCGAACGAAACCGTCGATCGAAACCGGCCGTCCGGGGTAATCGGGGTAAAAAAAAAAAAAACGTTATTAGAATAACGTGCGAACAAAAGTTGCGGCACGGTTCCCGCGTTCCTCAGAATTCGACGGATCTGACGGATTCGAACCGTATCGACCGGTCCGTAAAACTGGACGATCGTTTTTAGAAAATTAACGTTTTTAACACCGCTATCGGGGCATAAAATTTCAATCGTCGATAAAGAATAAAGTACTACCCGGTACAAATCATTTTTTTTTCGGAGTACACCGACGTGTTCCGAGACGAAAAACCGTTTCTAAAAATTCCTATCTGATCCTTTTACCGCGCGATCCGTCACATCGGCGGAAGATCCCCGATTTCTCCGGCAGATACGACGTGATCGCGGAACGTGGTAATAATAATATTCGGACGACTATTTAATTTATTATTGTGAAACTTTTTTAAAAATTTTTTTTTTCGTACTACAATTATTATTGTCGTAAAACAGATTTCCAACGGATGATCAAACGCCGAAAAACTATAAGTGTGTATATGCAGCTTTTTAACAAAATGAAATTTATTTACCGAGTTTTTGTGGTAATTTTACTTTAGACGTTTTACACGGTAGCTCAAACGTTATTTTACCTAAAATGTAAACGGATAAAAAACAACACGTTTTTTCAAAAAAGTTTCTTATCGAGTCACAAAACACACAAAACACGGCGAAAAACTCGCCAACATTACAGTTAGAAGTTTATAAAGAAGTACGAAACAACAAAGGGGGGTTTGTACGCAGCTAAGCCTTCGACCGCCGACCTTTTGATATTCTACTATTATAGAGTAATTTACTATTCTCTTTTAACTCCTCGACGAACGGGCGTTATAATAATAATACAATATGTGTATTCATCATTATTATTATCATACGCTAGAAAAAAAAAAAGGAAAAATGTCATCGTACCTATAAATACGCCTATAAAATTAATAATTAAACCGAACCAATTGAAAGAGTCCAATTTAAGTTAATAACAACACGAGGATGGCATAAAAGTAGTAACTGCAGTCAGAACAATAATAATTATCTTCAATAAATGTATAGTGAATTTTTTTTAATTTTATAACTGTCCTTAAAGCTACTGTATTATTATTATTTCATTATCGATAATGATCTAAGAATCTATAAATATATTATATTTTGTGTGCTTTTTTAAATAGACATTTTACAGCATATTTTTATTTAGCCACCAGATGACGAGATCGACGTGTGTGCAGCACACTCGTCGATTTTTAGTTTTATAATTAAAAAATAAACAGTCCGATTTGTTTTACATATATAAAAGCGGCATTTTTTTTTTAAAGAATTTATAGCTACGAAAAATTTTGTTTCCCACGATTACAGCTGTGATCGTCCGCAGTGGCGTAAAATATGCATTTCAAATAGGCAAGTTAAAAAAACAGTGTCGTCTACCGCGTGTTTCGCACCCAAGACTAGACCGTCGTATGTAAAAGGTCTCGTTCATAACTGAGTACGTATTTTTTCCATTTGTCGTTCTGAAAATAGTTTTGAGCTCGTGATTATATCGAGAAACGTTCGTATTATAATAAAGATTTGGGAGCTTACTTAATCGTCATTTTAGTGGTAGGTATAAACGGATTTCTAGTCACGCGTTTTATTTTTTAAAACATAATCTTGTGTTTCCACGATTGTGTGATTTTTTTTGTTTTTTTTTCGATTGGCTTAGAACTGATAAAAGTAAAAGACGAAACGTTTTTAATAAGACGATTTGGCACATAAACGAGTTTTCATAATCTTATAGCCGTTTAAAATAATTGATCGACACGTTTCTTTAAGAATAAGTATTTTCAAAAACTCTTGTAAAAACACAATACAGTAGACATATTATAAACGGAACCGTTTTCATAATATATGTTACTTACTGGCGGTACGTTGACAAAAACGGGAGTAATACCGTTATTCAGAGCAGTAGAGGTCGCGATCGTCAAAATTCGCATTCGAAATATTTACCTGAAAAAAAAAAAAAACGTTATAGTTTTATTTTAAAAAGTGCGAATACAATGTGATATTCAGAAATTCCTAGTAGTAATAAACTCGTTCTCTTATCGATTCGAAGCTCGTAAATGAACGCTCGTCAAAGTTTTCTTTTTTTTTTCATAAACCTACGAGAAACTCAATTAGGTTTATTACCGTTCGCGGTACCACCCTCAGTTTAGTCACCGTGTGTAATTATCACGCGCATTAGGAACTGTTATCATAATTATTCGGCCGACCGAACTCGCTCCGAAATCGCTCGCTCCGGTTCGGTCGAATTTAAAAAAATTCACACGAAAAATTTCACACGATTCGCGATCGAAAACGGATCGATCGTCGCGAGTGTGAAAATGCAAAATTGCGGTTCAAAAACGGAAATTCGCCGTTTCGGTGGAGATCGCGCGGATACGATGTAAACGATAACGACGGAAGCGATTACCTGTACGCATTATCTTCCGCAGCAGCAGCAGCAGTTTGAAATTATAAGTGCTGCTGATGAATATATACATATTAGCGCGCGGGTGGGTGGGCAAGGCAGTGGGTGGGTTGGCAAAGAATATACGTGTCCGGGACAAAAAAAAAAAAATCGGTCCGAAAGACATTAGAAGCGGCGGCGGCGGCGAGCTATGCAGTAAATCCCGCGGGCTAAATCGTTTTGCTTTTCTTTTGCCCGGAATAAAAATATACGAACACAAAACTTTTATGAATGAATAAACGATCGCTCTAATTTTTCGTCTCACCGATCCCGTGAGCCGCCACGGCGAATCTCCGAGGGATTTGCGGCGGCGACCGCATTATTATTATAATAATATCGTGTTACCCGCGGCGGGAGTCGCGAGGAAAAGATAATATAAATCGCGGGAATTAGGGATTGAAAAAAAACGAAAAAAATTACTATTCGAAATTTGTTTTTTTTTTTTTATTTAGATTCTGAGCGTCAGAAAAGAACGTTTTTTGTTTCTGCGATCTCTTTTTTTATAGCAAAGAACGCGCCGACTTTACCTGAAAAAAGATACGAGACGGATCGGAGCGTTTTTTGAAATTTCGTTTGTTTTTGAAGTTACCGGAAGAAAACGTCAAGATGATGTTCGAAATCGCTTTCGTACGCGTCGTCAAAAACGGTTTTTACCGCTGAAATTTCCATCCGATTCTCGTTACGGACTTTTGAAACGTAACCTCCTCTAGTTTTTATGTTTAACACAGTGTCGAAACAAGATACGTGGTTAAAAAAATTTAGGTTCGCGCTAATTTTCGTTTTGTTGGAATAACTAAAAACAATCGTGAAATTCAATTTTCAACAACAACGCGGTCGAACGGCTAGAAAAAAAAAATCGAAAAATCGGCCGGCCGCACAACACGTATTATGGATTGCACACGTTTACAGACCTTTTTTTAACTATATTTAGACGGTTTAGAGTAAGACAGTACGGAAGAAACAACGCGACATTTCTATTAACGCCGTGTGTGTTATCGACCGACCGAAAAATGTACGAAAATTTTTTTGGAAAATATTTCTCGGTTTCTACGGCGACGATGGGCTCGTATTTTATTTTCGCGCTCGATTCACGGCGGAACGTCTCTCTCTCTCTCTCTCGGGGTAAGTCCGTTTTTCGAAAGTAAACGCGATAACGCGTCGTTTCGAATCCTCATATCGCACACCCAGAGTAAATACTGTCACAACTAAAAAATTGTCATTTATGCCACTATTGTAGACCGCAAAGACGTTCTGCGGACCTGTGTTGAACTCCCGTACTCCTCGTATCTCGTCTAGTTCCCGCGTGGCAGCCAATCAGGGTTTTCAGCTTTACATTAGCGAGGCAAGAATGACAAAACTTTATTTTGCTTCTCCTGAAAAATGACAATTTTTTTGGTTGTGCCAGTATTCTTCTGGGTGTGCGGCGATATGTTTTCGATCGAAAATTTTTTACACACCCGTCCCATTTGAAATCTCGACAAAACTCCTCGTCCCCGCGCGTCGGCAGAACGAAAGCCGTAAGGTCCAAACAGAAAGCGGGCTGTCCGCGCGGCCAGGTCGCTAGTCCGCCGCGGACTCTATTTAAACGCATCGTTCCGGTTAAACAGTGGACAAACGTGTTGTTGTATTTTTTCACAAAGTTCGCTGCGGACTCGAATAAAACAATGTACACACAATAAAATAACATATTATAGTTATTATAGTTATTAGGTATATTTTAAACATACTAGATTGTATTATTATAATAAAGGTAATACTACTACTGAACTCTATTCTTATAAAGTTTCTTTATTTTAGAAACCTGTACTAATTAACTACGTGTATTTAGAAACCTTCAATGGAACTAATAATAATACACTGAATATTTTACACTTATCAGCCTTCTATAGAATATCCTCGAACATAAAATTTATCAGCAATATTTTTTTAACTCATTGCACAGTCGGTGAAACTCCCCGAATTCTTTTCTTTTTTGGTTTATTTCATTTTTCTTTTTTTTCTTCGGCAAGCAGAAGAAGCGATTCGGAAGAACCGCTAGACATTTTGTACCTACTACGAAAGCAGAAAACGTGGAATATAAAAAAATAACCAGCAATTGTGCGGTTTTCGAACCGTAAGTTCGCTCAAAGTTGTCCGCATTCTGTTTGACTATCGACGGACTGGTTCGCGGCGGACAGTCCGCTTTCCGTTTGAGACCTGTAACGTTATGTAACGTTCGATTGTTCGCGCGACGCGGTCATACACCACACGTTTCGGACATCGCGTGTTGTTGTTTATCGACTGAGCTCGAAAAAAAAAATAAA
The DNA here is from genome assembly GCA_017140985.1 of Hormaphis cornu. Lineage (NCBI taxonomy): Eukaryota > Metazoa > Arthropoda > Insecta > Hemiptera > Hormaphididae > Hormaphis > Hormaphis cornu. The sequence goes on along the minus strand of CM029365.1, from coordinate 10,364,502 downwards.
TAAAAAACGATGTTTTCCCGTGGCGCGGTCCGAAGGAATCGCGTCGTCGTCGTCACACCGGTGTCAGCCGATATTTTCGTATATAATACACGCGTAGTTTACCGTCGTGACTACCTACGGCGTACACGGGCCGTAAATACGATGCACAAAAAAAAAAAAAGCGAAAGAATAAAAAAATAAAGTTTGCCCGGCGGTCCGTTTGAGAAATGGACCGTCCGAAACAGACGCGATTCGCGGGTACAACGCACGACGACGTTGTTGTTAACAGCCGAAACGCGTTGTCGTCACTATACATACATTTTTTACTTTTTTTTTTTTTACGTTCTCGGCGATCGTTTTTCATCCCCGAGCAGCAGTATAGTATACCATCATCGATGCCGCCGCCCGCGTACGAGAAAATAGCGAAACGCGGACAAAACCGTATAATAAAACCGCGGGTTCCGATCGAACTATATAATACTATAACACGACGGGGGTTTTGAACGAACCGCCGAGTAGGTAATAATAATAATTTCAAGTCTGAGTATAGTACAACAGATACCGCGTTTAGCGTTTTTCCACGACGACGAGTTTATTAAGTTGGATAATTTTTTTTTTTTTGCTCTCGGTTCGAACCGCGTTTCCAATTTCGAGTTCGCGACGTCACCGCGGAATAACGTTTTCAATAAAAAGTCTCTCTGCAGTTTTCGAACATCATCGATCTGTTAAGTTTCGTTAGTCGAAATCAAATCGAAACGAACCGACCCCGAGTTCGAACCGACTTATAAAAGAACACACGGCGGCGCACTCGGCGCAGAAAAGTATAGTTTGCGCGCGCAAAAAAAACCGAGATAAAAACTGTACAGTTTTTCAACTTTTTTGTGCAACTGGCACATCGTCTTCTCGTCCTGTACGTACATCACGAAACGAATAATCACTCTATAGGTTCTTGTGGGGGCGGCAGGTGGACGGGACAGCGCTTTGGGCGTTTAGTGGTTTTTTATACGCAAAGACGCGGATAACCAACCAAGCCTTGGAAGGTGCGAAAAATCATTCGAATTCACGACAAAATATACTTTTGGCAAACGTTCCTTACGTTATTATAATAATATACGCGTTTCGTCGAATTCGGTAGGCGACAAGTGTGTGTTTCTCCGGCCCCAAAAGCCCAAAATCCGATTCCATTTATAATTTTCCTCCTCCTTTCCACACTCTCTCTCCGCGTCTGTCCTCTTCCTCCGCTCTATACAATCGTAATTATACGCCGCATTTTCGCGCGTTTTTAGGCGCGATTCGTGCTGCGCATATGTAGTTTTGCGAATTCTCAATACGAGGAGGTAGTCGCACCATACCGTAATATAATATACGTATATATAATGTCGTTACAGTTTATCCCCCGACCAAGTCGCGCCGCGGTTTATAATGAATACCTGCAGCAGCCGCTTCCGGTTTCCGAACAAACACAGTACGGTACGGTAATAATAATGGCTGCAATACGTTTATGTCACGAAGAAGCCATATACACAATATACGTAACTGTAAGATTATAATAATAATAATAGCGGCGGCTTTCTTCGGACGGCTAATTAAACGCGTTTAGTTTCCGACGACCTACGCGCCCGTATCTCCTCCGAATTTCTCCAAAATATTACAATACCCGCACGCGCGTCTATCGCCGGGCTTTAAACGACGACGTGAGTATAGAGAACAATATGCAAATGTCCGCGCCGAAAAGCGCGTATTACGAGCTTTAACGAGATCAAATATAATCGCCTGTTTCCGTAACGTTCCGGAGTACACGTCACGTTGTCACGTTTTGTGGCTACATCTGCTATCGTTTTTGTCGAAAATCGGAGAACAGAAAAAAAAAAAAAAAAACCGATTTTCCGAGACCTAAACGACGATCGTCGTTTTCTTTTTCGTTCGATCGCGCGCGCGCGGGTAGTACATAGTTTGAACGGAGTTTCAAACGTTGTCGAGTTTTCGATTCGGGTGGGTTTGGAGGATTGGTCGTGGTTCAACGTACCTATACTTAACAAGCAACCGTTGCCTTCGTAAAAACCGTTCTGAGCGAGCACGGTTGTCTAAACGGTACACGTCTCGCGGGTGAAAACCGCGTTCGGGGTCGCCCCACATTTTCCGGAAACCCGGAAAAGTCACGGGGGAATTCGGTCGGGGGATCTCGAATATTTTTTAATCGTACGCGAAATTTGTTATTTGATAACGTTTTCAAGTTTTATTTTATACAGTATACGCTACAGTATAGTCTGTTTATAACTTTGTGGGAAAGATCGCACGAACCTAAACGAACATGGTTAGCTTAATTGATCTAAAAAGAAAAATGTAGAGAAAAATTTAAATTGAATTATCTATTTTGGTTTAAAGCGTCAAAGTTGACCGTAATTTTTAACGCTTAATTTTCGCTTAGTGTTTTGATTGTTAATTTTTCAATTTTGAACTTAAAAATTCCTTCAAAATACCCCTAACCTATGAGCTAAAAGAAGAGTTACTGAATTTAACAATAGTAGAATTCTACCCTAAAAATTGTTCATAAAAAAATACATTTTTCGCTGCGCTCAGAGTGTAAAAACGTTTCCGAGTAATCTATCAGAATTTCGACAAAAAAAATAGTTTCAGTGAAAATAAGCAGCCGTATGTCGTGGCTAAAACACGCACGGTAAGTTTTCACACTTCCGCTAAATTCGTCTGGATATAATACACGATTATGGCAAATTATAATAATGCGTACACTTTCCAGGCTGTATAATTGCGATAATCGGGAACCGAACAAAATATAGTATATAAAGCTGAGCATCAATGAAGACGAAGAAAAAAAAAAGAAATTGTTTAAATCGAACCTCTTAACGTATTTTCGCCTCGAAAAAAATTCCTCAAGCCGCGACGCCATACGCGACGCGTTTTTACGCTTGTTCTCGGTTTTTTTTTATGTCTTGTAAACGGTAAATTATGGTTTATAACAATAAGAATTCATCGCAAATATTGACGAATGTATACGACGAACAGTACTGCTGCCGTCGAAAGTATATCGTACAAACAAGAACGGAGAATACAACAGTAGAGCTTATTTTGATATTTGCACAGGACTTTTTTTTTACTACGATTGTCGAACACTATATACACTCGGTCAATAAGTTACGCGAACAAACATTGAAAAGGAGACATATTTTTTTATTTTTTTTTTGCATATCCGAAACACGCGATCGATGCGCGGAAAAGTAAAACAAATATTGGCGTATAGTATTTGCATTCCTCGGATTTTCCGAACAAATTAGGTACTTATCGTTATTATCACTATCCCTTTGTGTCGGTAAACGGAATACCTCGGGGCTAACAAACAAACAAACAAAACTATATTTCGGAAAAAATTATAATTTTAGTGGAAATCGAGAATGTTTGCGCATAATATACGTCGAACGATTGGCTTTAAACGCATACAGTGTATTATATATTAGACTTTATTTGAAAATGTGTCGTTGAATTTCGACACGTTTTAGCCGAGTTCCGATCGAAAAAAAAAAGAAAAAAACAAAACGAATCCTCATAACGACCGCGGGAATTCACCTAAAATTGTTCACGTTCGGAAACTTTTCGTCTTAATGACTTTGGAGGTTTTTTTACGATGATTTTGTAGGTTTTAACATTTCATAATACCATATTATCGAAGATATTTCACACTGCGGGTGTATATGAGACGGTAAATAAATTCAACAATCGTTCGATTTTTATTGTTTTCCACTCTTATTCGTGGTTTTTTTTTTTTTTTTCATTTAATTTCGATTTATTTTTTGTCAACGACTCGGGGCAGAGGTCTTTAAGTGCCGCGCATATACATATTTACAATTTTCAAAACGTTTCGAGTCACGTGTGGAATTTAAAGAAAAAAAAAAAAAAAACATTTTTCTCGAAGAAAAACGTAGATCTGTAAACCTTGTCAACCGAAAACATTTTAATTTAATTTTACCAGTCATCTCGCATTCGCCATGTATATACATAAAAAAAAAAAAAAAAACCGTATAGGTTCTAATTTTGTCAGTAACGACAGTTATTATTATACCATCGAAACCCGCAAGGTCTTTTATTAATAATCCAAGTTTCGTAAAAACTAACTAACTTACTAACGAGATCTAAGTTTTTGTATAAAACCAATAAATCTGTACCGAACTCGGAACCGAAAATAGTCCGAAACACAAATGCTTTTCGGAGAATACAATACACGTTCACACGCGTCAAAAACCGAAAAACCGTTAAAATTATTTTTACGCACGATCGATGTACCCGATCGATTTCATACATGTAAAACGTATTATTCGAGTTGTGGTTTAATACGAATTTTTCACAAATTTTACAATAATAATTTTTACGATCAGCGATACGCCACCAATATCGCGTCCGTCAAAGTTCTGTATTCCCAAGACGCGGCCGCAAAGTTTCGTCGTTTGTTTCCTAACCGATACGATCGTAGTATGTATATCCGTGACTCAATGGCGCACACGTAAATCGCATCTTATAATTTATATACGGAGCAGTGACAATAACGACAATAACGACAATAACGATAACACAGGACGGCTATAAAACGTTGGAGGAACATCACCACCGACAAACAGAAGGTTCACGGAACGATCATTATTGTTGGCACAATCATCAATTAACAGAATAAACATTATACCGAAAAATTACGAGGAAGAATTTTTAAGAAAATCGAACTGTATTAATAACAATTGTTCCGACATTTTTCCGAATAAACAAAACGATCATTATAATACCGTTGGTAACGATCACGGCTATCATCAACAGTCTTATGTAATAATAATAAGGTTTCGCCAACATAATAAAATATATCCTTTTTTTTTTTATCATAATTAACCACGTGTTTGGCACTCGGTCGCTCCACCAACGCGATTATATCCTAGCGTTCACGAAAAGAGCAAAACGCTTAAAAAAGTCGAATAAGAAACACGTACGCATATTATCACAATCAAAGCATATTATCAATTAACGTAAACCGCGTTTTGTGATAACGGACGACCGCCGTTTCGATTAAAATGTTTCATTCCTAAAAATGATCGTTCCGTGTATTTTTTTTTTTTTTCCAGTAAAATCGGGGTAAAAAAGATAATATTTTCCGACTTTTGATCGTTCTTTGTATCGCGGTACGCTCTCAAACGATAAACAAAATTCATACGAAAGATTATTCCGAAAAGTGATCGGTCCAAGTGTCCTCCGCGCCTCCTAATAATACGATATTGACGATTATTGTTGCCCCGCATTGTGTCGTCGACTCGATCTCTTCGTACGCGGTATATTCCGTGTCGCTGTCTAATAATAATAACGTTTTTTTAAAAGTAGACTTTTTGAAAAAAATAGACTCGGGTAACGTCTAATTCGTTTTTTAACGCTTTCCGTGGCGGCGGAATTAGCCAAAAAAAAAAAAAAGAAAATTTACAGATTTTACCCACAACTGTGTACTACGCGCGTTTGTTTAGTGTACAAACGCGTACGATCAAAGTCGGATGTTTTGAAGAATTTTCTATGAAAAAATACACGCCACGTGTAAAAATTCGTACGAAAAAACCGACCGTGTGTTCGCGCGTGACCCGGAAATAATACGTATCTTTGGTTTAAACGCGATCGCGCGTTTCCGACGAATAAACAACGAGAACATTTTTACGTAAATTTCCAAACGTTGTTATGAACAATTTTTTGAAAACGCGCGCATAGTCTCTCTATACGACCCGCCGGTCGGGAGTACGTTTCGGAAGTGTACGTGAAATCATTAAGTATCTCAAAGATACTAATATAATAAAACGGACGGAACGAGGAGAAAACACGCTCGACGAATCAATTTTCTAAACAACTCGAAAAAACGTCCGTCCGGTAATTTTCCTGTGACCGCACGCGTAAAAATCTTCACACAGGAGAACAAATTTCTGTGTTTTAATCTCGCGGATACGTAAAAAAAAAACACGCGCTATTTTCAATCGCAAACGATCGGTACACGACGTTACGCGATGGACACATCGAATACAATGCACGTCACTCGTCACTTAACTAACGGTTGAAAATCGCTAAAAGCTGGCCAAAACTCGAAAAAAAAAAAAATTTTTATCTAGGGTTTTTCGTTGATCGGTATCACTTCAATGATTATTCTTTTCCCACTTCCAGAAATGAGCAGATGTCATTATCTGCTTTTTGTAGACAGTCTCGAGCTGACCGTCGGAAGTGAAACGTCTAGCGTGTTTTCCGAGGAAAAAAAAAGTGTTTTTCATAAGTGCATAATTTATCAATGGATTGAGCGATTCTACAAAATGGAATCTTTTTCTGAAAGTGAGTACTGTTTTTTCTCGTATTTCTTATTCGACATAATTATCTAACTGTTTACACAAACTAACGATCGTAAAAAGAATTTCTCGATATGATCGTATAAAACAAGTTAAATAGTAAGGATTAGTAAAAACCCCCGCGAGCTCCCACTCTGAATTTTTTTTTATTGATACTCTAATTACAAATGTAAATCTTAAAACCAGCTGCAACTATTTGCAGCAATTTTTGATATTAAAAATACAATGACGCGTCATGGCGCGTGTATTGCTACGTGAATCAATGAGTGACTTCGATGTTATAAAGCGGTTGTAACATTTCTCATATTTTTGACATTATGTAATAATATTCGTAATCAGCGATGCTGAAAGCAACAGGACACTGAATTTTTCCGGGATATGATCTTCATATTTTGGCCAGCTTTTCGCGATTTTCAACCACTGTGTAACGTGACAAATTTTGCAGATCTGATTTTATAACCACGCTGCGCTCCGATCTCGGTTACAGGCGCATTTTTCTTATTTATCGCGACTTTTTGGCGAACCGCGTCTCCTCCTACGCGTCTTGCGTATCAGCCGTAAAATATGCGCAGCAGTTCGAAAAACGCGCGTCTATATAGCTCGGCGACGAATATCCGAGGAGAAAAGCGTGAGACGATCCGTCGGGGCGAAAACCCGCGTTTTCTCCCGTTCTTACACAGATAGGTACTATTTTTTTTTGTTGGCGATAATTTTCAAACGCAGTTTTGTTAAAAATGGATCGTAAAAAAAACAGCAGTGTTTTACACTCGGGAAAAATCGCTTACCCCTGGCACGGCACGTTCACCGCGGTCATAGAGAGGATACGAACACCACACGTCAAGTGTACCTTACCTATTTATGCGTATTATAATATTATACGCATTCCAAACGACGTTACAATATAATATACACACTATTGTGTAATGTTCGTTTCGGGGTGGGTGCAGCGAGGAAATAAAAAAATTCTTTTTTTTTGTTTATTCCCTCTCGTCGTCGTCGCACAGTATCTCGGCTATATTATACATGTATTACAACGCGCATAATAGAGACGTTAAACCAGCAGCAGCAGCAGTATTGAAATATGAATACGCACGACGATCGTAAAAACCAGAAAGGCGAAGAACAAAAAAAAAAAAATATTTTTAAAAAAAAAATACGTAAATCCGTCGGAAAAAAAATAAATATTATTATTGTTATCGTCGTATTACACATCATATTATTATTATTATTACGACTCGATTTTCGGGGTCTCATAAATTTTACTTTTTCCACTACCACACATGGTTTCGCGCCGTAAACAGGAATCGTCGCGACAACCCTGGTGGTGGTGGCGGGGCGGAGGAGGTTTGATCTTTAAGTGCCGCCGCCGCCGCCGCTCGAAACTGCGCGCTCTAACGCGGTCGACAATTTATGGACGGTAAATCTGTCCGGTTAGGCGTGGCGGAGAGAGAGTGAGGGGGAAAAAGTATAAAAATGGAATTTTTCGTTCTTTTTATTGTGTGTTTTTGTGTGTGTGTGTGTACGATCTAGAAATGAGAGAAAAAACAGAAAAAAACGTTATGCCCTTTGTTAGCCATTTACGTATACAACGCATTATATTATATCGTGGATAAACCGTTTTGATTATTTATTTATTTATACTCGTCCGTCCAACCCCGCGCGCGTTCTCAAGTGGACGCGACGCACCCTGCACACCGCGGTCGGTCGTAATATATAACTACATAAATAGTATCGTGTAGTATCAATATTGTAGAATATTTTTTTTTTTTTGTAGTGTTAAACTGTTCCTCTGTACGAATCGTTTTTTTTCGAACGATTCATTCGTTGCTTTGATACGCGTGTGAAAACCACGACCAACAACAACAACCCCCGAGCCGTCGCTACTGCACACCTTAATAACTGTGGTTAACTTTAGGACGCGTCTACCCGTATTCGTGTTAACATAACGCGTCTTTTAAAGCGTCATAATTATTCCGGAACGGATTCGATCGATTAAAATAATAATTATTACGAGCGGGGCAATTAATCGGTTTCGAAAAAACAGTGTTATGTTACACAATAACGTACTGCGACGTCCTTTCGTCGTCGTTTATCGGCCGTCCCCGGGAATCGTATTATACGAACAAGCGAATTTTACAGTTTTTTTTTGACCGACGATTACGAGGAGATACGTCGTGTACACACAAGATAGACTCCTCTACGACGTTTCTACAAAACACAACGATCGGTCGAAAATCCGTACAAATAGCGGCGTTATAACACTTCCGTACGCGTTCTTCAACGTTACACAAAGCGATATTTCAAAAACGCGCGTCAAATTTTAATGCAAATGTGTGTTTTTTTCGTACGAATCTCGCGCGATTCCGGACGGAACGCGGTGATAACGAAATTCTTCGGATTCTTTCACCGGAAATCTCGACGATTCGAGGAGGAGCGTTCGTCACGTATTATTACAAAAAAAATTTTTTCGTCCGCACCGCGACGCGTTTTCTCCGAATCCGTTGTTCGACCCGGCTCGTCCGGACACCGTGCAGACGCGTAGAATAACATTGTACGAGATACGTACATACGCGGAGGGTTTTTTTTTTACGATTTTTAATAAGAAAAAAATATATTCCCGAACTTAATATCCATATATATATATTCTGCGGCTCGTCACCGTTATGATGATAATAACGCGGTACCGAGAACGTTTTTCGTTTTTTCACGCCAAACCAACATTGTCGTTGGTTTCTTCATTGTGCGCGCGCGTTTCCGTCAGTTTTTTCGCGGTGGTGAAAAGGGTCGTATAATAATAATATAGAATATTGCGCATTTTGGAAATCCTCGACCGGAGTACGCTTTTCAAAATTCGTATATTATTTCGAGGGAAAAAAAGAACCGGGGGATTTGTGACATAGGTCGTGGGCACGGTTCGACGGAGTAGCCACACTACGCTCTGGACGGGCCGCCGCCGCCTCCGCTGGTCGGTTTGGACGAAACGGAAATAATACGTATTTAATATCCAGTAACGGAATCATCGAGAAAACGATTCGGTTATCTACGGTTAGGTTACGTACTCTTGGCGAAAACCGAATCGAAAAAACGTTGAAAATCGATAAAAAAATTTAAATAATACACATCGAACAAATGTTTTCGTAACGTACATCGAATCGGTACATAAAAATTTCGAAAACGACGTGGAATAATTTTTAACAACTCCGTTTTAACGGAGTTAAATTGTTAAATTGTTACGTACGACTCGGGGGAAAAAAATACCGAAAACCGCTTGAAATAAAATAACGCAACACGGTTTCGCGTTTTTATTAATTTCGACCGCGTTCGGTACACGTTTGGCGGCGATTCATCATTACGATTTATTACGATTTATTTCGTTTTCTTCTTTTTCTACACGAGCGTTTCCGAAATTTATCGGATTACGTCGTTTGCCGATCGGCAGGAATTAATTCGCCGAGCGCCGCCAATGTCCTAATTTTTACCACCAGAGATTTATTATCACGACGTACAGGATTTCTTCTCGGTTGCGTATAAAAGCGTGAAATACATTCGGATTGAGAATTACGGGTTTATATGTTCTCTCGAAAGTCGACCTTTCGGCGTATAAGTACCGCAGTTTCGATTCGTCGGAAAATTCACGAGGTCGGGACGCGCAAATTTTGAAAATAATATCACCGTTTATACGAAAAAGATTCTTGTACTCGATGACCAGTTTATTTAAAATTGAAGAAGAAAAAAATAGAGTGCTTGGGTGGACCAAGCTGCGTGGTTTAGAAGAAGTTGCAAACGCGTGTCGTCATAATATCTGTAAAAGCAACTTTCCTTCGCATTGCCTTCGAAAAAACGAGTTTCCGAGCGAAATCCCAGCTATATATTGGACAACGGGAAGTGGGCTATTTGAGTAATTCTGATTTCGGTACGTACCGAAAATCTCGGCTCGATAGCGGGAATGTTTGCGTTAGGGAGCCCTTTTAGCAGTCCCGTATTAAAACGATAAAAACTAAAATTCTTCTAGTGCGATTTTCGAAATTGTTTAGTCACGTATTACATTCAACTGCGTATCAACCTAACCTCGTATTGAATTTTATTGTTAAATTTTCTATTGAATAAAAACCACCAAAAAATTGTATAAATATTCGAAAATTTCAAAGTTCCGTAATAGGACTAAAAAAATGATTGAAATTTGTATCAAACACGTATTTCACCCGTTCGTGTAAAACTTCCGGATCCGAGAAATCGTTGCTTCGGAAGTTATGACGAAAATGATTTTGTTAAAATTTACGGTTTTCCGTACTCAAACCGTTTAGTTTTACGGTTTTTGTTTTTCGGCCGTAACTAAAAAACAAAACCAAAATTACAATAAACGCTCAAGTAACGTGGTAAGTACGACCCGTGTCCACTGTCCGAGCCTTTGGGCTATGGACATTTTTCGATCGGACGCACCTTCCTTCGTCGTGAAAGTGTTGACCGAAAACGAAACATAATTTGCTGCACTCTGAATGTAAAAACAAACGATTATACATCGTCGGGTGTTATGCGGGAGAATCCGAGTGATTTTAACAGTGGTTTCGGATATTTTCCGAAAATACGCTTACCGTTAAATTAAGTACCTACATCCCGTGCAGTGCAATTTATATTGTTTCGTTTGAGTTGTTTACCGTCGTTCAAATGTTTAATAATATTATACATACATATAACTATAAATCTGCAGTTCAATTTTTTTTAAACGTTAAAAATTACGGCTTACGCGTTTTTTTCGCGATGTAGAGTTACGGTTAATATAACTACCAAAACAAACGACCGGAACACGAGCTGAAACATTTACATAATAACCGGAAACCGTTGAGATACAGGTCCGATACGACCTTTGTTATTTTCGTTCGATGAAAATTTTTTGAACATTTAATACGTATTAGTAAAATAAATCTATATGCTACTGGAAAATTTCGAAAATAAAAAAAATTTTTTTTTTAGTCGTTTAAAGACGGAAAATCGATCAAACCTCTAACTCGTTTTTGGAGAAAGCGATTCGGTAACACGCACGTTTACCTAAACAGTTATGAAAATTTCAACTATTTTTGCAATAATTTACGATCGCTTACAATTGAAATAACGTTAAACGTCTATAATCAAGCCTTCCGAAGTAGAAGTGACCCACAGCATCAATAACAAACCTAAAGTGATTTCTTTTTTTTCTTCTTCGGGCGGCATCGTCTCGATCAATAAACGTTTTACACTACCAAACGAATTCTTTACGAGCATTACGCGTATTTTAAATCGCCGTGCAAAAAAACACGAGAACAAACTTTTCTTTTTTGAAAATCTCAAAATTTCGTTCGACGAAACGCGCGTTACACGCGCTAGATTGTTTATCGTCGAAATCAAGTTACGCTTTGACGTTTACGAGCACACCTATATATTACAATAATTGTTCGTGTATATTAATATTGTGAACCACCGGACAAAACTTACGGAAAAGTCGTTTACGAAACGCGCGATTTTTCGGAAAATCGTGTAACGAAGTTTGGCCCATGTCACTCGCCCGTTATTATTATGTTATGACGACGACGACGATGTTATAAAATGTATATTATAAGTTTCAAAGTGTTTTCGAATAACGATATGTATGTATATAAGTATGTATTAAAACGCGCGAAAACGTTTTCCGAAGAGTACTTTATTTTATTTTTTTCATTTTTCCAAGGAGATTTTGTTTTTCCGTTTAATAAACTGTTAAAACATAATAATATTTATACAGTGTGGTAGGTATATAAATATTAGTGTGTTATATTGTATTGAAAACTTTAACAACAACAAGACGCGCGAATGTATACGTATTTACGAATCGAGTTAACGTTTCTGAGGCGATAAAATCGCAGTAAATTCATAAATATTTATATATATATATAATGTACAGTTTGAACAACGAGATAACGCGGGATTTTTTTTTGAACAAAACCGAAACAGTACTTAACATAATTTACGGAAACAATAGCGATAATCTGCAGCGCGTCTGAAAAAAAAAAAGCCAAACTTCAAAATGTTATGTAAACGATACTGATTTACTAATGTTATGTGGAATAGCTGTGGAACACGTCATGTAAGTAACTCGTAATTAATTAAAAGCCATAAGCTACGAACTATTATCACGAACCCGAATCTTAAGTACGTCAAAATTGTTATTTCGAATCGATTGCCTACGAGTCAATTTACGATTTTTCATTTTACATTGTTCCCATTTTGTGAGTATTAAAAACTGTGTTCTTATCGGTTCTTTATACATTAAAAAAACCAAAACAAATAATAACGATTAACGTACTTTATAACTGTGTAATATATTGTACGGTTCTCGACAAACGGATTTACTAAAAGAAATCACCGTTTTTCTAACTTTTTTCACGCCAAAGTCGAATACTATAAAGATTTAACAATGTCAAACCTTGCATCGTACGCTGCATAAATAGTTTTCAACAGTTTAACAGTAAAACATGTGGTAAAATGTCGAAGAAATCAATGGAGTAAAATCCTTAGAACAAAGAAGCAGAAAAAAATAATAAAGCGTCTTTATTGTTACTTATTTACAAAAAAAAAAAAAAAAACCATTATGATATTTTGAAACTTGTCGATGAGTCGTCAAATATTAAAACTATACGATTTATTGAAAAAAAAAAAAAAAAATTATGAAATTTTCACGTTCCATATTAGCCATATTAGTTTCAAAACGATCAAAATCGTGTGAAATTTTCCAATCTGAATTCAATATAACGTACGTGCGGATCACCCGATAAGTATTAAATCAACGGTTATGACCAAAAATGCATACAGATTATTCGACAAAAAAAAAAAAAAATCCATTATTTACATCTCTATTTAAACCGAAACGGTGTTTTCGAAAAGGTTCGTATTATATCGTTGAGAACTCTATGAAGTTTTAAGACCAATCTGAAAATAGAAAGTTTATCGAAATAATAACGGCGAATATAGCACACGTAGAACGATTCTGCAAAATTTCAAATACTCGCGCAGTTTCAAAAGATTGTCCGAATCGTTTAAAATGTCGTTCATAAGTGCCGGTATAATGTAAAAAGTAGTATTCTTCGTTTCGCTAAAAAAAGTTGAGAATTTTTCACATTTCCATTTCGACGCGCCCGACGGAGAAAACAAGCGAAATTCGTTTAAAAATATATTCTAATTAATCTATAGCGCGGATCGATTGTAAAAGCCGCGAAACGTCTTTTCCTACCGAAAAGCGCAGTTTAAAGAAAAGAGTAAATCGCGAAAAAAAAAAAAAAGGAAACATTGGTCAGGAAAAAAAGAATACGAGTTAACCGAGACGAATTAAATTCGTCGTCGTTCGAGGAGCGTCGAGCAAAAACGGAACAAACGGAAGAGAAAAATATCGGTCAATTTTAAAAAGTACGAAAACTATTTTTGTCATAAAATGCGGTTCGAAAAACTGACCGTGAAAATATCGAAACGTCTTGAAAAGCTTCGTTCGGATAAAACGATTGTTTTCCCGTTTCAGTCGAAAAATGTAAAACGTCTATAGTTTAAAAGTTTTTAAAAAAACGGGTCCGCGTGCGTTTTGTACACGCTTCGCGGGGCAGTCGTTGCAAAAACGTTGAACGTAACTATTCAAACATCGTTGCGTCCGTCACGCAGGACGTTTTTTTTTTAACGTAATAAAAACAAGATCGTGATAATATATGTTTTACAAAAAAAATTTACGGATGACATCGGACGCGAGCGTACTGTGAATTCGTACCGGAAAGTAGTGCTGTTAAAAAAATGAAGGTAAAACGTGCGATCGCCGCCGCCGAAATAATTAATCAATCGACGCCGCCGCCGTTATTATTATTATTACGATAAACACCTGCTGGATGTTTATGCGGGTCGTCGGACACGTCAGAAGAGACGAGATTTTTCCACACCGTTTTCCCCGAATGCAAATTTATTTGAACGGAACGCGTTTGAAAACGCGCGCGGTCACGGTATTGTTCCGTGTCACTCGATTAGAAACTACCGATGCGACACAGTGCAATGTGCCCCCAGGTAAAACTGCGGTTCGGAATGACGCCTCGGGATATCTGATGGACACAAAAACAGACAAACGTTATTACCAGGGCCGGAGCTTGAGTTGGAAAGGCCCCGGGGCAAAAGACTATTTGGGGCCCCTTATACTAAAATCACTTGTAATGATAATATCGTATAAATATTGAGTAAAAAGTAAGAACGACAGTTTTTTGTTAATGACAAAATGTATTGTTCACA
>CM029365.1:10242831-10336025 GCA_017140985.1 Hormaphis cornu | reverse complement strand
AGCAGCGGCCGTTTCACGGGGGGTAAAACGAATTGGGCTCTCGCGCGCGGAGTCGGAACGTGTTGTAATAACGACGTAAAAAATAATACGCCCGAAAACAATACTAACTCGCGGTCGTTTTTGACCGGCGTTCTTTTTTGGGTACAGGCGATTTGGATCGTTTTTCTATTGCGGCGGCAAACGAACATATTTTGAACGTATTATATAATAAAATAACAACGCAAACCTACGAAGAAGAGTCGTTCGCTCGAAGCGAACGGTTCCGAAAAAAGTAATCAACACTTTTTTTTCTACGTTGTCGCGGACAAAAAATGAGAATTAACAATCTTTTTACTCGGTTCGTTTTAAACGGAACGAATATTATCCGCGAGCTTTCGTCCGAAACGGTGCGAAAATTCACCGCGCCCGCGAGTGAACAAAAAACCATCGTTTAGGAGGATGTTGTCGCTCGGAATTCCGATCCGTCGAATACGTTTGGCGTTTTTTCTCCTTTGACGAAACTCGGGCAGAGAGAAAAAAACCGTCGGCCGAGTTTCTCACGTTTGTGATCATCGTAACAATAACATTCGTGTTGTACGCTCGAAAGGTTTATTTTTTTTCGCGTTTTTTCGCGTTTTTCCGTCCTCGCGCCGATTTCGTGGGGTGTTTTTTCAAAACGATTTGCATACAAAGCACCGGGTGGAAACGGTATACATATATTACACTTATTACGACAGCGTATATACACCTGTTCTCTATAAAATATTATACTAAACGTATACGCGAACGGGTTGTTTTTCTTGATGTTATTACGTTTTAATGGATTGTGCCCGTATACACACACATATATATGCGGGCGATAAGACCGATTAAAAATGAAAATAACACAAAAAAAAAACCACCCCGTTTGAATTACGTTTTTAATTGCGTTCGTTCTTTGCGGGCGTATATAGCGCGAAAAACTATGGAGCTGCACGGTTTTGAACACGCGTTTCATACAGTACAAAATAATATAATAGTATTTTATTAATATTTCGCACGGACCAGTAGATTCGGCCAGTGTTTCCAAAGTTCTAGCACGTTTTTTTTTTTAAAAAAAGTAGTAGTAGATCTGCAGTTTAGAACATATTGCCCAACGATGTTCTTCACCACCCTCTTTTAAATCGTACAAGGAACGCTCGGATTTTCACAGTCAGCGCCGCCGCCGCTCCGGTGCGAAACGTCTCCGATTGAGGCGTCTCGAAACATTTGAGAGGTGAAAAACGTTACAGCCTCGAGAGGAACATTGTGTTCAAACGTGTCGTCGTTACGAAATCGCAAAATCGCGAAACGACGTAGAAGAAGAACGCTTGAAAAAAAAATTTCGAAAACGGCATTGTAAACCTAACCTATATTAAGACGTACTTTGCAAATCGGTAATTTTTTCCACACGAATTTTAGCCACGACCGTTCACGCCGCAGCCCGTACGGTCTCGTTTTCATTTTTACCGCGTACTTAAAAAAAAAGTTTTCACAAAAGAGCTCCAAATACTTGAAATTTTCACGATTGGGGTCATTATTATTATAATCTCCGCCGCGTGATTCACGGAGATTATTTTGTGCAGTTTATCTGTTCTATATTTTCGCTCGGTAAAACGACAATATTGATTTCGGGCGAACATTTAGTCTGATGCGACGCGGTTCAAAAATTTTCCGTTCTCGTTCGTTACGCAACGTTTTTTGCCGCGTGGACCACCCCAAAGATCGTTTCGACTTTTTTTTCGGTCTAAAAAAAAAAACGCTTGAAAACTTAGTACACATTTTTCAGCTCGCTCAAAATCGTCGTAATATCGACATCAGCTGTGTCACCCGAGGTATATTATCTAAGTGTACGTTTTAACATCATTACTTTTACGCTTTCCGCCGCGGCGAAAAAGCGCACTCGCTAATAAAAAGTGTCGAGAATTTCGAAATTTTAGACGGCTAGTGTACGAAAAAGAATACGGAAATTATATATCCGACACGCACAATTAATAATGATGATAATCAACAACGATAATAATTCAAAAATAATATAGTAAATTATAATCGTTAGACTGCGGAACTGAAGAAAAAACACTATACCCGTTTGACGATGTCCGAATGACTGCGCGCGTATACGACAACTGTTCGATTCACTATTGATTATTTTTACGTATTATCACGTACATGTACATACAGTCATCGCGCGAAGAGATCGTGCAATTATTACTATCCGGAAAAAGGTTTCTGCGACGTACACACATCAATAATATTAACACGGTTATTTTCCCATGGTAGACCGTCGAGATAAAATAACGATGGATGATCGAGAAATGATAATATATAATTCGGTCGTTAACGACGTTATTATATTATATCGGGGTTACCGTTATTACGCGCGCGGTAATGATACACACCCGGGTGGTACCTATAGGAATTATTAAATCGGTGTTGCCGCCACTCTGGTGGATTTTTCACACCGAACCCGTGTGCGGCGGACTTATGTATGACGACGATGGGGTCAACTCAGCGCAGTGGGGAAAAAACTCTGGACATTTCGAAAAGTTTAGCGGGATTTTTTTTCATTTTTTTTTTTTCACTTTTCGCGGTCTCATCGTCACGCTGGAACGGAACGTAGTTTTTGTGTACTACAGTCGTAATCGAGAATTTACGAGTGACTTACCGGTTTTCAGACTTACCGGTCGTCGTCCGGTCATCAAAAATAAATTCACCTACTGTGTTACATACACTGTCATCCAAAATCGAGACTCCCCGAACGGAAAACATCAATGTAAAAATGCCCTTAGCCCAAGACCTACTAACCGAGTGAAACTTTTCGGAAATTTTTTTTTTCAAAGTCATACAAAGACGCAAGTAAGTATGCAAGTTTCTACACGCACCAGTGTCTAAAATTTCAAGACAGTACTCGTCGTAGACTATTTTCAAAGTCACGGGTGTGACGATGAACGTAACTATACCGTACGCGTCACGGACGGAATGCGGTTTTCCGCGGTTTCGTCGCATAGAAAACTAATCGTATAAAACCACCGCCGTCTTATGCGAGATCGCTAAGAGTGTATAAACACTGTACGCAGAAATATGCGCTCTTTACTAACTACGGTGACATTTTTTTCGTTAACAGTATACAAAAAAATCTTCGCGCTCAGAATGTAAAAAAAAAAAAAATATTTCTTCGTCCATCGCACCTGGTCCTGCCCTCACTACTTAAGGTCAAACAGAAAGCGGACTGTCGCCAGTCCGTGTACTCTATTTAAATGCATCTGTTCTGGACAGCGGCCTACCGCGGCGGACTAGTATAGACAAACGTGTTGTTGTATTTTTTCACAAAGTTCGCGGCGTATTCGAATAAAATGTACACATAATAAAATAATTTCTACGGGTTTTCTCCGATTCGTGGTCCGTTTCGATATTTTATTTTCTAAAAGAATATGTAAATTATTTTCGTTCGCGAGACATATGTAAAAAAATCAAAAGAACTCATTCGGCACAGTCGGTGAAACTGCCCGGATTCTTTTCTTTTTTGGTACCCATTTTCTTTTTTTTTTGTCGTGCTTGACTTAAGGCAAATTCTTCTTCGTCGTAGTGACATTTTGTACTACGAAAACGGAAAAAGTAAAAATAACCCACTTTTGTGCGGTTTTCGAACTGCTCACTGGTTGTCCGCATTGTGTTTGACTATCGACGGACCGATGCGTACTGGTTCGCCGCGGCGGACAGTCCGCTTTCTGTTCGACCGGACCTTTAGTACTTAGTGTGTGTACGCCGTATTGGCGACCACCGGACGTATTACGCGCAGTCCACGACGACACGTGTACGTTGTAAAGCCGAGGAGGAGTTTTTGTCCGTTTGAAAGATAGCGCGGCCAATCTCAAGGAGCAGCTCTTTCGAATTGAAAAAAAAAAGAATTTTTGCGTTGGTCGCCCCGATGGTCGTGCGTAACGGAGCGTCGTCGGTGGAAAAGTGTCGCAAAAACGGGAGCGAGAGAACAGACTTTGATTCGACCGTTCTCGAGTTACCCGCCCGAGAAAGAATTCATCGATCGATGTATTAAAAAAAACCGCGGTAGTTCTGGTTCATTCGAGATCGCTCGCTCGCTTCTATATGGCGCAAAATCAAATTCGACGCGTTATCGCGTTTGCCGCCAAAGACGTCCCAAAAACACGCGACGCGACACAACGCCTCGTCTCGCGCTTGTCCAGTACGATCAGCGTAGAGTATTATGGCCGGCGGCGGTAAAAGCGAAATTCTGACACGTTGTACTTATTACACGTAACGCCGCACGCCGTATTATATTTTCGTACCAAGTGCTTGCCTTTTTTTGTTGTTCCAACGTGTCGTGAGCGTGGGCGTCGTCGTCGCACACACCGTGTCGAGAAGTCGTTTCTCAAAAAAAAAAGAGCTCGGACGTTATTGTAAAATGACGAGACGATGGGAACAAGTACAACATGACGTGGCGCTGTACGTACGTATTATTAACGATAGGACCTCTCGACGACGACGGGGGAGTGATGCCCTCTCATCAATCCGACATCGCTACACGGATATTACACGCGCGCACGACCGACCGGTAATAATAATACCCGTCATTTTCTCGAGAGATATCGTAATAATAATGATGAAATAAAAATCCGGCCGCATTTAATTTGTGTACTAACAACTGTTATAATACAAATTAAATGCACCCACACGTGATCAGAGGGATGGGATATACGTTATTTTATCCGGCGGGGGCGTGTTAGTAGTGGCCGCCGGTGCGTCGTTTGGGTACGTACGGACGGACGGGGCTGGTTCGGCGGTGATTATTGCTCGTCGCAGTAAAAACAAAAAAAAACTATACACATACGTGTCCGCCTGTACGACTGTAAATGCGTCTCGCGTAACGTGTTATTATTATTATCGGACGGACAGTTTTTCCTCCTCCTCCGACGGGGGTGTGTGTGTGTGGTGGAGAAACGACGGGAAAAAAAAAGACGGACAGAAAAAAAAGCGTTCGGCCAAATCTTCCGAACGTTGTGTGTTCCGCAGCACCGATAATAATGACAAATAATACGACGACGACGATTCGGAGAAGAGCAGGTGATGCGCCACAAGTACGGCGTACATAGGGTAGATAGATATCACGGCCGGGGTTGGGTTAGGCGGATTCGTAACGATAATTATTATTATCCGATATTATGGAGAGTTACGTGTAGAAAACGCCAAGGACGATGATCTGTTACTACTATGCGTGTTGTTGTGAGAGAACTGATGAGGACGATTCTCCTCGAAAATAACGCGAAAAAGAGCGCGCGCCGACAATACCACAGATTATATACATATATTTAGTGGCGCGTGCGGAGAACGTCGTATATAGTGCTGCTCTCCTCAAAAGACAGCGAAAAACCGCGATAATAGCGGTATAAACGGTATAATTTCTTTTTTTTTTCCGTTCACTTATATATTTACGCGGCCTATTATTATATCATAATATTGACTCCTAACTTATACTGCCCTCTAGAAATGTTGGATAAGTTGGAAAACTTTTTTTTTCGAAAAACTCGAGTCACGGTAATTTTTAAACCGAGATTAACAAAAAAACGATTAAGCTAAAACGAAGAGATAATATTTTTAATTCGTACGGTTTCGATGATGACGTACCTACAGTATGACATTTATTCGAACACGTTTTTTCGGTATTTTCCGTTGAAATTTTCTTCTTATTACTTTGTGTTCCCAAAGAGTTTTGAAACTAAAAATCAAATCGTTATACATACAGAATTTCAACAGATTGTAGCCAACATAAGTTAGGTACTTGTTTGGTGTTAAAAGCGAACGAAACAGAGCAAACGGGTTAATCGACTTTTAACTATTGTCAACTTAATCGAGTGGCTATATTATAGTCTCGATTCCATTATTATTTTTTATACCACGTGAAAAAAGCGTTTAGGAATAGTTTTTCAAAGTCACACTGTACGTCTCTCGCATAGTATAGGTTAATTACGTTTCATTTTTTTTTTGAGCAGAAATTTCACTTTTCAGACAAGTTTTACAATTCAAACGAGATACAATAGACGTCTAGTGTCTAGGACGCATTATATATTATTACGGGAGAAAACCAATCGGACAAACACCGAGGGTGCGACGATCTAACCACCAAACTCGATAACTTCTCAACAACTATACAATATTATTATTATAGTCACCTGTACACACCCCTCAGTTGGCTCTGCCCTCGGGTTCAAGCGAAAACCGGACGTTACACGGGTATAATCTCGTTACATCGGATAATTATTATAATTTATGTTATACGTATATTGCCATCCATATATATATATACACGGTTAGGGCGACCCGCGAGCACACGATATGACAACTCGTTAAAATTCAAAACTGCGCCGCCCGTCCACTTCCCCGGTAAAAACAAAATATTTATGAAACCAAAAAAAAGATCACTCTCTAGGTCGCGCGTGGGTATATACAGTTTGACGGGGGGTAGCGACTACGCTTTGGCTACTGCTTAGGAAGTTTTGGTTCGAACGCGTTGTTTAATATCCGAAAGCTAGGAACTGCTATCGAAAAAACGAAACAGCTCGATCTACAATAGTATGGGTGGTCCTGGTAAAAACCAAATTTAACAAAATCGAAACAACACCGTTTTATCAATATTTTTTTTGGTTTTTTTTTTATAAAATTCTCCCAAAAAAGGTACGGGATCTCCGAAAGTCATACTCGGCGCGTAGACAATGTCTGTTTAAATGACGCGCGAAAATCTCAAACCATTCGGACCATTATCCGAAGGGTTCTTACCGCGATTTTATAGTATCGACCAGCCAGCCAAACGGTGGGTCGACAAAATTGCTTTAATCAAAACAACACGGGTTTTCATTGCTTTTTCAATACGTTTTCATAATCTACAGGGTGGATTTTTTTTATTCACGTGGCGAATTTGTTTTACGCGTAACACGTTAAATTTTCTTAAATAACAAATTTGCGGCGTGAGTAACGAATTTTTTCCCGAAAATAAGTCAAAGGTGCGCGTGCAATTCACGAGAATTTTTCAACTTTATACGACTAAAAAAAAAAATTGTGGATTTTTTAGTAGCACGCGTGTTGCCAGCCTAATTGTACACTGCAAATTTCAAAACTTTCCGTGGAGAATTGCATTTTTTACGGAACAAAAAATAAAATTAAATATTACGTCCCGGGCCGGTTACCACCCATCAGTGGCATATTATTATACCGGATCAACATTATTCTTCTTTTCCCCGAAACAACGGTCTTACCGAAAAGATACATAAAATTTCAGTGTAAAAACAACACAGAGTTCTGTGCGCGCCGGTCGAAATCTGAACGAGACACGCGCAAAGACAATTTTGGAGTGGCGAAAAGGATCGGTTTTGCGTGTCAGAACGCGTTTTTTACCGATCCGCTTCACCAGTCGAATTATTTTCTCGAATATAACACACGAGAAGTATTATTAAAAGATTATTTAAAACAAAGAATTTATTTTTTTTTTTGCCGGAGAATAATAATATCGTATGAATAATAGGTGCACCGCGGTCGTTGACGGCGTTTCGTGATGTGTGACGTCGGCGCCGAGACGAGTGCTACACGTCACACGCGTATATCGGCCGCGGAACGTATTCGGAACGTTACTCGACAATATATTATTATTTTTATTATACACGTGCCGATCAGAAAACAATAAGTTCTGATAGTCACATTAATAATAGTGAATGAAATAAAAAAAAAAAAAATAATAATAGTATAAAGCAGCAGTGATAATGACCCGGCGAGGATCGACAATAAAATATAAGCGCGGACGCAATGATACACGGGTACGACTGCGATACGTGGCTCTTGTTGGTAAGATAATAATATTTTTTTATCGTTTTTGAAATTTTACAACGATCGAGGCTGTAGGATCGAGAGAGAAAAAAAAAACAAAAAGTACACAGCGACTTTTCTTTCGAGCCGCGGTCTCGAGATCTATACAAAATTATACAAAGCTCTATACATCAATACGTTTATATTATGATCCGGTTTGAAAATTCCGTGACGTTTAAAACTGGTGGTTCCGTTAAAACGGTACAATATGCTGATGACCGACAAGTTCGAATGATTTTCGGAGGAGTTATGTTAGGCGAGACGAAAACACAATGACAAGAACCGAATGCGAACGATATATTTTTTTATATTTTAACCGAATTTCATTGAAACTATTTGCGAATGTTTACGCGACGATACGGTTAATGCGTTTCAAGTATCACACCGCGATAAGGTTTTATCGAACAATAAAACAATACTGCGAAAGTACAATACAGGCGAAGCTCCGTAATAATGGTCCACTGTAAAAATTACTTCTGATTTCACGTACAAACGCGTTTATATTCTTCTCGACGATACGCGCAGCATATTTCAAACCGATCGGAGATGTGTCAAAAAAAAATCGTCACTTTTCGACTCGAAAAACATGCAGATCCAAAAACAAATATCAATAATCATCTACAACGTGTATCGTTTGAACCGTCGAAATTGTAAATTTATTTCGTTTTTTAATTGTAACGGACAGAGAAAAAAATTTGTTTCGAATAAAATGCAAGGATGTGAAAGTAATATAATAATATTTTCGATTATTTTACAATTCTCGTAATTTTTTCAACGGTCTCGCACTACTGCTGGCCGTGCGTTTTCCTTTTGAGATCGGCGCGTACCTATATAAAGATCGGAAAGACACGAAAATATTATTTTCAAACCCGTCGTGTTTTTTTTTTTTTTGTCAATAATAATGTGTTACACGACGGTCTTGATTTTATTTTCAAAGAATCCGCACACTATTATACGAGCTGGGTACAAGAACGGTTGTCCAGACGCGCGCGTCATACCGTTGCCAATACTACTCTCGGGTCTGTCAAACACTCAAAGCCGTATTCTTCAACAGTTCCACGATGTTGAATAATAATTGGGTTGAACAAATTTTATAATACTACTTACTATATTACTCTGCGAACGCTAAACGACAGTACAGACTCCCGCGCGGTGATTTTGATCGATGTTTTTATTTAATTAAAACGTCCACGCGGCGCACTTATACTGTTACGTGTTTTATAAACACGTTTCGGTGTACGAGGTATTGATTAATAATAGTTTTAATCGAATCGACTATAGACGTAGCCAGCAGGTTAAAAAATGATAACCGATTTTTTTTTTATCTCTCAACGCGATTGGAGAATTTAATAATAATAAATCTAATTAAAACGTACTAACGCGTTCAACGGGAACGCACGAGCAAATCGTTTTTCCTCGCTTATACTATTATTATTATTACAGTACACGTTATTGTAATATACGGTGTTTAAAGCGAACTGTTTGCAAGTTTTTCAATGGAAAGATCGGGATTCGTTTTTGCACGTAACATAATTGTTACGATACGCGGCGCGTAACAGGCAAGAAGATTACTACTGTTGAGAGTGTTCGATGCATATAAATCTACGCGTACCAGTGTACGGATAACGCGGAAAACTGCAGAACCGTTCGTGTAAAAAAGCAAAAAAATATTTGTAACTATTTTTGTTTTTGGAAACTCGCTAACAACGCCCCGGCGGTCCAATGAAGACTAGCGACGAGCTCTCAAAAGGGAGACGGGCGGCGTACACACACGCTCCTCTCCGACAATATTTTGGACGAGGTTAAGAAGTTTTTGAGTTCGCTTAAGAGAATTCGAAACTCTGTTGGTTGGAAAAAATTCTGCGTGAAAGAAACCACTCTCGTTCCGTCGGCGAACCGTGAAACGAATCTTACTTTGCTCGTGTCCGCCGAGGACTTTGTAAAAAGTACGCGCGAACAACAACAACAAAAAAAAATCTGATAACTCGAAAACTCCGAAAACAGCGTTACAACGGCACCGAAATAAGATTTTAAAGAAGACCGTGAGAGCTCGTTCTTTGCTACTTTCTCTTAGATAATCTGTAAAAAAAAAAAATCCCGTCCGCCGCGGTTATCAGAGCTACACACAAATGGCGAGTGTATCGGGTTAGAAAAAAACTCCCTTAGAAGGGACGGGGGACGAGGAGTTGGCCCGCCCGCCGATAATTATTAATCGACCGAGCATTTTTCGGTAGGCGTGAACATAATAACGGCTGTACCGGCACATTATATATATTTTAGTACAATCGTTATAATTATCGCGGCCGTTTAATTATTAAAAACGTAAAAAGACCGCGAGTTGAGGGTGTGCGCGCGTTCGTTTATTTCCAGCGTACTATATAAACCCCACGCGAAACGTTTCCGTTCCTTTTTCCTGCTGCGGTGTCGAGGACGTTGCGTTAGGGGAGAAACGAATCGGGGTTAAATTTTTCGAGATACGCGAACGAGCTTTTCACAGTACGCGTTGTACGATAGGACGATTTTGAAATTTTTTTTTTAAGTGTAGTAAGTAGTATACCCCAGTACCAGGGCGCTCGTTTTCCCGATTTCCAGTGTTTGTACGAAAAATATTACGGATAAAGTCCTTCGACCGGTGCGCCGGGACACGATTAAAAAATCGACGAAACGAGCTGCGGCGGCCTTGAAGACGACAAAAATTTTTTATCAATCCAAAAAAAAAAAAAAGAAACTCAAATACGACTCGGCAATCGAATTCTACTCTTATAGTTCGCATTTCATCGGTGGTTTCCGAGTCCGCTGCTATAGATTATACACACAGCGTGGTTTCGACAGCAAGTGGCGAAACCGAAAACGCCTTCTCCGCGACATCGTAACTCTAAAGTCGACGCGACGGTATGAATTTTTCGAAACACTTGAAGAGAAATTTGAAACACCGCGTAATTAAAAAAAAAAAATGAATTATTAATAGTATTAAAATTGATCCACGTTCGATTGTTGCTGTGTTCCGCACAATATTTTTCAGAATTCGCATTGTTGCGTTCGAAATAATGACCGTTATGATTCCAAAAAAATTTGCGCGAGGAGAAAAAAAAAGTTGAAAACCAGCCGCCTCGTCTTTTTTTTTTAAAAAAACACTAGTATTCAAAATACTGTTTAAATATTAAACGTAAAACAAAAGAATTTCGACAAAAGTGTTCGAAATATACTTTACCGGACTGCGTTAATCGTTTCCATTCGTCAAAAAAAAAAAAAAAACATACAAAAAGAACAGCGGCCAAACGATCGTGTATGTTCTCTGAATTTTTATCGATATACTTTACGTACGACAGCGTTTCACGCTTATTTCCGTTTTCAACGTATTTCATTGTTCGTTTTATTTTTAACGTTTATTCAGTCGTCAGAGTTGTTACTCTTGCACTCGTGTTACACGTCTGCAACACGGTATTCAATGTGAAAATCGCGATTAATTATTAAAATACGATAAATCAACGAGTATGCGTATTTTGCGGTAAACGAAATACGGACGCGTTTTGTTCGATTAATATATTGTTAACCGAACGGGTTTCGAACGCGTTGAACGTATCCGATGTTCGTAAAAAAAGGAAAAAGAAAAAACTACGATGAAGTCGTAACACCGTCTTCAACAGGTCGTCGTTTCGGTTAGCTTCGAACAATCATTAATCAAGCGAGACGATTTTACTCGTATACACGATAGACGTCTAATAAAATCTGTACGTTTATATTATACGTACCTACTGTTACATATATTCTTCCTATTAATACAAACGGTAACTTGTTGTTATTGATTGGTTTTTTTTTTTTAACGCAAGAGATTCAAAATGTTTTGTCGTATAGAAAAAATAATTATGCGTTGGCGATGAAACGATCGTGGCTATTGTATCTTCCGTTCATTTCTGTATTGTCTGTCGTGCAAAAAATGAAAATATTCTCGTAACTATTAACGTTTAATAAAAACAACGGTTTTCCTAGGCGTATCGATATTATCGTCTTTGTCCAAACACACAAAACGAGCCCGCGACAAAAATCGCAATATCGCGAGTTGAAATTAAAAACATCGTATTTGGAGAGAACGCGACGAGTTCCGAATATTTATAAACTCGGAAGACCGAAAAATTGCAAGCACACTTAATAAAAAAAATATTGCGGTGTGGCCGGTAATTAGGTGAACATTTTTGGAAGGTTGATTGAAACAAATACGATACTATGTAGGTATAATATGACACTAATAAAGGGCACCATATTTATATTATATAATCGAGTTTGAAATGATTGCGCAGAACACGCAAAACTCGCGTTTGCAACGCGTTCGTACGAAAACGTGAAAACAAATGTGTGATTTTTATAATATTAAGTACTATTTTTCATAAAAATGCGGGTCTGCGCAGACTATTTTCCGTATTACTAGTGTGCAAGAAGAGTTTGAAACGAGAAAACAAAGGTTTGGACGCGATCGGCCGTGTTTCTGTTATTACGACAGCTGGACAAGGACGATAAAAAATTGATACAGTTTTTTTTTTTTACTAAGTAAATAATTATATTACTCGAATTCTTTGGTGCCGCAACTGTAGGTACTTCGTTTGATCGAACAGACCCTCGTAATATTTGCTCTTTTGTTCGTCGAAACAAAAATTAATATATACCACGTATTGATTGATTCGCGGCGGTGTTTTTTTTTTCCCCGTCCGATCAAATTAAAATTCGTGAATCATCGATAAACTCGTTACGGATTTTTTCTTTATCATCACGTTGTTGTGTGCCCACCACAACCGCTAACGGAATCCACGCGCTATACCCGGTAGCTGGTGTATAATAATACTACGACGCGGAATACAGGACGATTGTGTGAAGGATACGAATGACGCGTATCGTATTAAAACACGTAAATTTGTCCTTTTTTTCTTCAAAAATTTTTAGAATTACCTGTTCAGCACAAATACACACTTTACCCATACTTTTTTTGAAAATTTCAACGAATATCCGCCAATATATACTCGTATAATGCACAATCGCGTACTGCAGTACAAACGCACAGCAATTATTGAAAAACTGTTGCAGTATTAATTGCATATTTTAAAATTATACCACACGGTAATATATGGGCGATTCACACGCATTCGAACGGGCAAATTCCCGGGGAAAAGTTCTCGTGGAATCAAAGACGTAATTGAAATAGATTTTTTTTTTTTAGACGACGGAGCGTGTAAAAATGTGTATTTTCGTATTTAAATGTACTCTAAACTAATCAAAATTGCAATCGTGTGTGAAATTCGTTTTAAAACTGCAGACGTTTTTAATCAAACCAAAGCACATTATGATAATCAGTCATAGTGTTAAAAAAAGACTCACTGTAGGCCGCTAAACGATAGTTGCCTAGGAAAATACGATTCTGAGCGAGCTCAGTTGTCTATAGTACACGCGTCGATGGTAAAAACAAATTTAACGTTACAAAAACTTTTTTTATCAAACCTTGCCTTTTTTAGTACAGTGTAAGCGATACACGGCCGCCCGGAATGACGAGTTAAAATGGCGAGACAAAATAACGACGAGAAATCGGCTATAGACCAAAAACTACTGTGAGAGAGACAATTTTCCAAATTTATTCTTAACCGCATACTGTGTAATACCGTCTCGTTCGGTTTGCATTAAAGTTTCGAGACACCTAAAAACTATGGATGTTTTATCGAATGTCGTAAAATAACAAATTCAAAGTTCCATAACGCCTACAAAAATGATCGATTTCGAATTTCGGTAGTAAACTCGTTATGCCCTTCTGAACGTCGAACGGAGCGATTTCGAGGAATTTTTCCGTTTTTGTCTCACCTAACTCTGAAAACAATCAACGTTTAAAAAAAAAAAAAACGCTCCGAATAACGTATCTCGGAGAACTCGCTTCTTCTACTAGAAAAAGTGGTCACAGAAAAAAACGATACTCTTCGCCGCAGAGTCTGAAAAATTATTCGAACACGTTGTTGATACTACGAAGCGTGTAGTGTTTTGTTTTCGGCGAGCGACGGTATCGCGGCAAAACAACCGGGAAAAACCGGGACGAACGTGCTGTAGTACGTACACGACCCCGGCGTCTGGAAAAGGAGCCCCCCGGTCTATCTCGGCCTATGTAACGGAAACACACGATGGTGGTAATGATGATGATGACGATGATAATGGGAAAAGACGAAAGAAAGAAAGAAAGAAAAAAAATGGATAAATAAATGATAGGGACTCACACTACTTATATTATATTTTACGTACTGCTTGTTATACGGGCCCGCGTATCGAAAAGAAGACGTCAATTAAAATTGATGTTCACAACAATAATAACTGTCGTCGTCGGCCGTCACGGACAAATTTCCTCATCGACACCGCTATACCATATATATTAATACACCGTGTCCTACACGTGTCCTCCTACTACGAGTTATTATTACATATCCGTTCTTACGGACGATTCGTTACACGTTCTTCTAAATATCTATTTTTTTTTCTCCTTTTCACCGTACATATTACAGCCGTTATATACCGTCATCGTTGTTTGTTAGAACGCACTGCAACTATATACTATTATCGTGTTATTAATGTCATCATCATCATCAGCAGCAGCATCGTAAGTGACCGGCGGACTAAACAACCCGATCGTTTTGGTTTGGTGCTGAACGCGCGAATCGTCGTACAGCGGATACACCGGCGGACGGAATTTTTCAAGCGTTTCCGTAAAGTTCGAACCGTTAAAGTCGTTGTTCACAGGGGGAAACAAAAAAAAACACCACTGTAGTAACCATCGCTAAGAATCTTAAAAAAAACAAAAATATTTCTGCTCGGCGGAACTGCGGCGCGGCGAGTGTGTGTACAAGACGGTTTAAAGTGTCTCGACGAAACACGAGTTTGAGGTGACACAGGGCAATAATTGTCGTGCACAACTATTATGGAGCTCAGTTATCGATGAAACATAAACACACCGTAGTTAAAATATTTGATTACACTCACGGTCGACTGATATTATCACACACACGTGACACGACGACAACGGATTTATTATGGTACCTGCAGCGTCCAGACCCTTAGATTATGTATTTTGTGTGTCGACTGGTATTCGCGTTTGATTTTTTATACGACGGCGTTTCTTGCGAATTTCTTACGAACCGCAAATACACGCGTGTATATTTACCCGAAACGGAAAACGAAATAACGTGTAATCGAAAAACAACTATACAAAACATATTATGAACAACGTTCGGTTGATATTAACACGTTATTACGTGCGGAGCGTGTAGTATTCCGTTACGGACGTATATACTAAGTGTGTATCACGGTCGACGATGAAAACGCGGATTATAACACGAAGCGATCGTAGCAAACAGCAGCAGCACCCGAGTCGATTAGAAAAAAACATGTAACTGTTTGTGATTTTTAAAAAAAATTTTTTTATCCGACGTTTTATTGAGCGAAGCTCTTATTGCTTCACTTTGCCATTCGTTCCTAAGTTAACTCCTCCTAAACGGCTTTACCGATCTCGACCAAACTTGGCGTGTTTGAACAGTTTAACAGTGGTTTATGAAAAATAAAATTTGAAATCCAAGTTACCACGGAGGAATAATCACGGAAGAAAAAACTTTTTCAAGAATAATTCAGCGGTTCTTGGGCACATATTACTTGCCACAGTGATAGAAAAGTTCGCGCTGCGTAGAACAAACGGTCGATGTCCGTGATCGGACATACCACGGAGGAATAATCACCAAAAAACCTGATTCATTGACTTCCATTGAAAATTGTAAAATCTCGCGCTATCTCAATGAAAACATGGAATTTCATATAGTTCTATGCTGGTATCATACGCTGGTCTGCTGCTATCACTTACAGACCGTAATTTCTCGTGTCCTAATCTCATCACTTTAACGTCACTTAACCGGCCATCGTATTCAAGTAAGGAAGTTGGAGGACTATCGAAGGCATTTATTGAATCATCGATTGATGTCGAAGAAATGGATTTAAAGATTTCTCGTTAAAAAAATTCCATCAAAACGACCCT
This sequence comes from Hormaphis cornu, assembly GCA_017140985.1. Classification (NCBI taxonomy): domain Eukaryota; kingdom Metazoa; phylum Arthropoda; class Insecta; order Hemiptera; family Hormaphididae; genus Hormaphis; species Hormaphis cornu. The sequence continues at coordinate 10,320,115 of CM029365.1, read as the reverse complement.
TTTAACTAAACTGTTTCCGAAAAAAGAATACGCTGCGCTCAATATTGCATGCAGGCATGTATTTCCTAGTTTTTTTTTTTTGTCCGTCCCGGTATTTATTTCGCTGAAAAAAAAGAACAGAGGCCGTGTATTCTGCGTTTATTGCTCTTTTCGCGATTCTCCGCGCGAGACAAACAACGACGATCAATCGCAATAATGCGCGCGCGCAGTGTGGAAGAAGAAGACGTCCGCGGAATCGCGCAAACAAAACTCGTACTATACTAATCACGCGAATTAATTAAAATTAAGTCTAGAGCTCGCCGTCATAACGAGAATACATATATACACAACCGTGTTTACCTATAGCACGGTTGTATATACGGCGTATATTATACGCATATTCTGCCCGGACTGTTTGCCGACTGTTTGCGAGCGGTCGAACTGCGAGTAGTCTCCGCGGGTCGCGTCGCGCGAAACACAGCGACGACGACGACGACGACGATTTCTGGAAGCTGGGAGAGAAAAAAAAGAAATTCGAAAATGAAAATCGAAACGCGTCACGTTGTTATCCGTCGCGTACCACGAGACGACGTATATTTTTAATTGTAACGAGAACTGTACTAAACGAGAACGACAACGGGTACCAGATGTGATATTTTTAATTCATTAGCCTTTATAAAACATTACGCGGTATCTGCTAGTTTCTCCAGGGTTATCAAAAAATAACCGACCACGCGGCTACGCCTCCGATCACCACCTATCTATATAGTCAGTATAACGCGGCATCGTCTGCGGCCGACCCATACGTATCGTGCCTATGTGAGATACGCACCTATATACGTGACGGCGAATCTACGAAATAACAGTAATATATAATATACGAAACAATAATTTCGGACCCGTCGTAATAACCGGTTATTTCGTTATTTGTTTTTCGTTTTTAGAAACGTGCGTGTAATTATTTGCTGCTTATAATGCACAACGTTATGTGTAACCTACGTACGAGTTTCGTCGACGACCACCACCGCGCGGAGGCGGCGTTTTCGAACGCCCGTAAGTATATTATGCGATATTTTTTTTAACGGGAAAAACTCTCCGGAAAACGGGAAAAATTGTACTTTGTACGAAAAAAAAAAAAAATGTATAATATTTCTCCCACAAACTCAAAAAGTGTTTGAATATTTATTTTTTCGTCCGGTTGATTCGGTGGTAAGTAAATTACGGTACGTACGAAAAACCGTCCCGTCCAAACTATTCTCGTTCGGTTTTTATATACCGCGCCTTACGTTAGTGCACGCTAATTTTTACATTAAGTTATTGCGCGAACGAAAACCACGCACGGTATTTGGCAACGACGAGTGTATGACAGCCCGTCGGTAGATACACGACGAATAAAACTGTCAGGTTCGAGATTTTTCAAATTTTCTTTAGATTTCCCGACCCTGCTGTGTATACTACTATCCGGAGGCCACCCCACAAGTGTTTTTCGCCGCTGTGGCGTTTTTTTTTACTCCAAATTTTCGTACAAGTGTGTATAGTTTAGTTACTATTTTTTTTTTTTCGTCGAATTCGTATTTTTATAAAAACCTATATAAGACACTTATAACGGTAGTAGTACGAATTACGTTCGTCCGTATGAATAACGTTTTTCGGCTTTTTCCGCCTCGCGGTTTTGTTCGCATAAAACGCGCACCACTTGATGCCGGATCGTCGCCGCGCGGTCATTACATTTGCAGTAAAATCAAAACGAATATTATACGATAGTATATACTTTTTTTCTGATTCAAAAACGGGAAAAATGAACCAAGTGCCAAAACTTTTGATGACGAATAGTATTATAATGGGATTGGCGAGAATCGACTAGATTCGTATACCTACCACACCGTTCGGAGACGATATAATAGTTGAAAACATGCATAAATAATAATTATTTATGCAAGTTTTCAATTACAATTATTGTATTCGTCGTGCGGTTACTATATAAAGACGCGGCGACGACAACAACAACAAATTGACAGTCGTTTAGCAGTCCGCGTTTAACGACTGCACAGTTTATTGTAATATTATATTATGTAGATTCTGTCAATTAAAAAAAACGAAAAACGAAAAAACGTCTCATCGTATTTTCGCATTTACGGCCGCGCAATAAACCGCGCATTTTGTAACTGTGTGCGAGTGTGTGCACACACATACAATGTGCGACGTGTAGTCTACTGCGGACGTTTTCATATACGGGCAGTAAAAAAAAAATCAAATAAAAAAGTCGTTAAATTATAAAAAAATATACTGATTACGTGTACAAAAAAAAAAAACACAACAAAATCTCGTTCGTATTCACGGAATCTCGTTTCGTCGTCGACACACGCGGATTTCTGTAAACGTGCAGTAAATACGAATAACAACAATTAAAAACTCCTCGTATAAATGTAGACACCCGCAAATTGATTCGATCATCGTTATATCATAAACGATCGTTATTCTTTTTTTTTTACCATCCATATTTTTTATCACTATATTATAGTTTAATCGTCGTAAAAATAAATTTACGTTTAAGTAACCAATCGAAATAATGTACTCGAGAGCGTATACGTCGGGGGGGAAAAAAAAAACTATTTAAAATCCGGCTGTAGGATTTTTTTTTTTTCCGTACATAACCTACGAGTATACACATAAAAGTCATAGAACAAAATGGCATTTCACTTGTACCCGGCGGTACGGAAACCAACTGCGAATTATTTTTAGGTGGACGTGTTTTTCACGGATTTCGAGAAAAATGTTTGTTTTTATGATATCTCGCACGATTTCTCATTGGCATGATATGTAGAGACGATAGTTTTTTTGATTAATGAAACAACGTGCCCCGAAAATCAATTCCGATTGCAAAATAATTAACATTTATTTGAATTCACCATCAATCTCCAGTATACATACTCGTGTATCACGTTCAATTTTTCAGTTCAAAAACACTATGAACTATAGGTGGACAGTTTTACGAATTTTGAAAAAAAATTGTTTCGATAATACGAACTAATTGGATCATGAAGGTTAACAAACCGGAACTAATTGTTTTTTGATAAATGTTAATAAAAAAATTCGCGTTGTTCGTTTATAGAAAACGTGATTTTTTTTCACGTGATTATGCTCCGAAAATCAATTCCGATTTCAAAACGATTAACTTTTTTGAATTCACCGTCAAATTTCTATACTTTTTCGTTTAAATTCAATTTTTTTGGATGGTCGATTTTTTCGTTCAAAAAACACCAACGTTATCACGAATTTCAAAAAACATTCTATTCAACGCATACACTTCGGAATCGATTGAATTTTTTTCACAGAACAATAAAAAACGATCAGACGGACAAAAAAGTTTGAACGATCTTGGTAACGTATACTATACATAAACCACTCGCATTAAATCGTTTTTCGATTCTATTCGAGTTCCAATTTTGCAATGTGTTTCAAATGTAAAGACCACAATTTACGTCCCATTACAATCGATTCTTTTATTAATGAGTTAGCACTATTTTTTTTCCAACAAGTTTAGTAATATCGTCTATTCCGATTTCGTTAAACGAAAATTTTTATTCACATTCCTATTATTATTTTCTCTAACACCAAAAGATATTGAATCGGACGAATGCAGTAAGATTGAATGTAAGATGAATGTCTTATAATTGACGTTGAAAGTCGTTTACACAGTCTTCAATGTTGAACGAAACCAAAAATTATAAAAGTATAAAAAAAAAAATCGACTTTTACTTAGAAACTTCTTACTTTTATTATTTTTTGTTTATACGAGTGACATAACGTACAACCTGAGATTTACACGAACTGATGTTACGCAAGTCTGATGGCTTTGTCCTATCATAAAATCATTTTATAGAAATTTCGAGTCAAAGGTACTTTGATTTTACTTTTTTTTATCGCGTTAAAATTGACAATTTTCTTTTTTTTTTTTCACTCAGCACACCGACGTCGGAGCTAATCGCGCGGAATTCGTTTCACACGCTTGTTCGATATTATTATATTTTTCGTGCGACTCGATTTTTCCGATAATAATTTAAAAGTTTTTAACGCACGCTACGTATACCGGATTTCCGGTGACGGTCCAAAAAAACGCGTTTAAAATATTAAACTAAATTATTTTCCGGGGCAACACTCATTACAACACTCTCCGACGGATTTCCGAATATTATAATGCGCGGTTAATTAATTTACAAAAGACATTGTATAATATTCATCAGTATGAGATATTATTATAATAGTGTTATGAAATCGAGACTCGTCCGAAGGTTTTTTTTTTTTTTTAAAAATCCAAGATATGATATCGTGTTAAAAAATCACAACCCTGTACGTTACCGACTGTGTAATAATACGTACGAATATGCGTCGCGTATTATTAATAATTATCGTAATAATCTTGTAACACACCCGTAAATCATATACGTGTACATATAAGCTACATCTAGCGGATATTATATTAATAAAAAGGAAATTATTGATCGGTTTAGATCCACGTGTACATATAATAATGATCGGTCCCGAGAAGACGTGAGCACGAAAGTACACTTGACCGACGGAAAAGAAAAGAAAAAAACCGACGCTGTAAAATTAAACAAATCGTCGGTCCGTGCGCACGAAGATAATATAGGTACGTAATATAGCTGCCGCAACGATCGGCGGAAAACGGCGTGTATCAATAATAAATATCCTTCCTCTCCGTAAACAGAATTCGGAAAACCTTTTGTACGTAAATACGACTCGGTGAGATGTATATTTTTTTTCATAGTGTTATTATATTATTATATAAACCTTATATTATGACCTGCACTTTGAATGTGAAATCGAGTCGCCAAAATAGTCGTGGGGCAACTGTTAGCGAACCCAAATTTTCGCGATCGAACTGTTCAATTATAATATCGTACCCGAGCCGATCTTCATAAAGGGGAAAAAAAAACAGTATAGAAATGACCATTTATGCCGAACAACGTCTAAAATTTATTAAGTCTATACTAAATAGGTACTTACACTTAAACATAATTTCAAGTCTGAGTTAAGAAGGATTCCACACACATTTATTCTTTAAGAACGAAAAATCGATTTCTATAAAATAAACGCAGTTTATTGTAGAATAACGTTTCGGTGGAAAATCGACAGAGGAGTTCGAATAAAGGTCGAAATTCGTCTTTCGTCCAACAGGGTTCACAATATACTTTTTACAAAGATTGTTTTCTGAAAAATATACAATATATATGATCAAATTTTACCGCTGTACACCACGTTGATCCTAATCATCTCGCCGTATACAATATAGGTAGGTGCTTTACACTCGTCAGTTTATTTTTATTTTCAAAACCAAAATTAAGTTCGATCTTCAAAGGGAAAAAAAAAAAAAAATATTCTCAAGTATTGTTTTCGTAGAATTTTCTCGCCTCTTTAATCGCGATTCGATTTTCAACTCGTTAACGTCTTTACAATTAACACTGAATTGAAAAAGTTTTGTTAATACTTTCCCGGTTTTGTTCGAAAGTATATCTCTGTATATATCATACACACATAGTTTGAAATCGATTTTCGGGAGCGCTCACGTAGAAAATTATTATATACACACAATAATTACCAGCTAGTTACGTTCGTTGAAATAAACGCAGTCGTTAATTGTCGTTGCGCGTACGGATCTGAAATGACGATGAAAACTTGACGACGAAGCACAATAATTATTGAATTTCTGTTTGGTAGACAAATAAAATGTTAACTCGTGAAACGCGCGGCGATTGTTATAGCAGTATTTATATCTTGCTTATAAATTCTAGGTAAAATATTTGAAATCTACTTATTTTGAACACGGATGATATATAAGCCGTTGCATTTTACTTCCAAATATTCAGTTTTTTTTTTACGCGGATCAAGTAAAATCGCTGTGCAAATATACACTTTACGATAGGTCCGCATAAAATACGTATGGTAGTAAAATCTTTTCAGGTCTTTTGAGTTCAGGCGTTATTTAATATAGGACGATTATTTTAGACGGAAATTTTCCTCGGTACGTCTCGTACCGAGGGGTAACCACCGCAGAGAACTTTGTCGGTACTTCGCCGCGCGATCGAGGGCACGATTTCGGTTCGGAGAAACCGACTAAAATCGAACGAGCTCGTCACACACCAGCTGCAGTAAACATACATATAATAATATATTGTAGTTTTCAAAACGAACGTTAAATTTTGCGAGAAATTCCACAATATTGGATTTCGTGTGAACAAACAAATAGTACGCGGCGAACGTATATAAAATGTGTAGATTCATAAAAATACACGTTCGTCGGCGTGTGATATTTACATTTTGTTATAATACTTAACGAACCGTGTTCGCCGAAAGAGCGCGCGTGTCAACTAACTCGTACTCCGAGGCCGGCGAAAACGATTCGAACCCGCACAAATCTCCTCGTTTTTGCTATTCAAACACTGTGCTACTTCTTTGCTGCACCGACGGTTCTCGTTTGGTTTTCTATTTTTTTATTTTTCCCAGTTTCCGGAAATTTCGAAAACGCGCGCTATATTTTCAGCGGTTCGTTTCCCGACGAAACGTACAAGACATTGTGTGTTAAAGGATATTATTACGTACCGGCTGTGTTCAGCACTCGACGAATCGCGAAGACAAAAAAACGGGATGGATGGCTGCCGTTATCGATAAACCGTTCCGCAATACGAAATATAGGCAATTTTAAGAACGGCGTTACGGTGTTTCGTAAGAACACACAACGAGTATCACGGACGTCGTTGTATCCGACAGCAGAATCCGCATTTTTAAGAAAATCGATCGGAACGAAAAATAGTTTTTCGGAAAGATCATTCGATGACGTAACAGAATACTTATCGCACAGAACGGCGCGTATTAATCGGGACGGATGATATATTATATCTTTATATGTATTATATATATAATATTATATATTATATATATTATATTGATGATATATCGGTGTTATGACGTGTACAATAACAGTTATGTCTATAAGGTATGGGTTCTCTTCTATAATACCGATCACACAAACATTGATACGGAGTGATGTCAACCGCAAAAAAAATCTCATTTTTTTAATTGTTTTACACGTTATAGTTGTTTCGATCGCTGCGCCGCGCCCGCTCGGCGCCGTCGCTTCGCTCCGTTAAGACTGTGTCCTAGCTTTAAAGCGAAAATCGAACGATCGCGCAAAATTATTAAGCGTTTTTCGGAATTTTTAAATTCAAAGAGTAGATTTTAATAAACGTTTTTGATTTTTCACGGCTTTTAAAAGTCTATATTTCGTGGGTTTTCAATACAAACGTGCAGTCAGTTCTTAAACTATACCTATAGTTTCCAAACTCAAAACTTTCGAATCGGCTTCATACCAGAGATCGTGCATCTAACTGGGCTATTTAAATAGACTTTTTTTTTTTCAAACACCGATCGAGTTTGAGAATTCTCAAAAACCGTTTATAAATACAGTATTAATTGTTATTATTAACTGCGTAACTTCTCGTGATATAATTATACATACTCGATTTGAATTCACAATTATAGTAAAATTTTGGAATAACGAAAATTATTGATCAGCACGGATGTATTAATATTTCAATTTTGTCGGAAAACAATGAGACGGTTTGACGTGTTTTTCGGACGATTTTTACACCATCGCCCGCTGCAGTCACGCGTCGTTAACCGTCCGATTCATTGTGAACTTTTTTTTCTCTTTTATAAAATGATTTCCCGACGTTCCGAACGAGCGATTTGTCAAACGTCATTATAAACATCGTGGATTCGGCAGTTATTTTTCCACGAATTCGATATGTTGTTTACGATAAATACACACCACAGAGTTGCCGGGGATTTTGAAGATTGGTAAGATTTTTGCTTTTTCAGGGAAATTTGAGGATTTTAAGGATTTTCAAAGACGTTTAAGGTTCGTGTGAGTGCGGTCTCTATGTACGGCCTGTTATCACGGTCTAATCAACAAACACGCGCTTTGGCTAAAAAAAAAAAAAAAATTAGGGAAACAAATTGTAGTAAATCCAAGGATTTTTCGATCGAGTGGCAGGAAATCCGAGAATTTTCGGTTCATATCAACTGGCAGGATATTCGGACGACTCGCGGTTTCAATAGTTTTCATCTGGCAACACGCGTTCGTCGCCATTCATCGTTCCGTTCAAAATATTTAATGTTATAATCAAATGTTTCGTCGTTTTGTTTATAGAGGTTGGGTATTATCTTTTCGCGGTTTGGAACCGCGCAGACAAACAAGGCGGATTGAACAACTTTGAAATTTTGGAAGTTCAATCTGCTCAAACTACTTGTGGACCGTTCGGATCGTGACCGTGGAACACAAACGACTATACACAGATTTATATTTAAAATCCGACCAATCCGTTGTGTAACCGAGGAAATGAGTAAAGTGAAACGTGGTTAGCCGAGATCGAATTTTGTTTTTGTCGTAGACTGCTGCAGATTTTTATTTTTTTATAATCGTTTCTTATATACTTGGATAAGTGAAAAAAGAAAAAACATGAAAAATACTGCGTAAAACCCGATGGACTAATCGTAAGAAATTTATATTCGATGTTAACAAATCCACAAAATCGAGTACTCTTAAAAATTAAATTCAACTGTAGTTCGAACGATGAGTACAGCGACTGTGCGGTATTTGGACGGGTCACTGGTTCGGAAGTTGTGAGGTTCAAACGTATTATTATTTAATAAAATCTGAAAGCAAATCATTGAAAAACGATTCTCAGCGAGCTCGGCTGTCTATCGTCGTCCTGATAAAAACCAAATTCAACAAAATCAAAAACAACACCGTTTTTAGATACTTTTTTTGTATAAGCTTTCAGCAATCCATACTGCAGGGCGTACAATTCAATTAAAATCAAACGAGACAATTTTCCAACATTGACTATACATATAATGACATTTTCTCGAAACATATTGTATTGAATAAAGTTTTGTTTCTGGCCACGATGATTCGTTGAAAAAATCCTGATTTCCGTAGTTTCTTTAAACAACATACTAATTTGCCCGAACTTCACATAACAATGTGTGTACTATTATTATTGACGGTGAAATTTTCACAATTATTCTAACGTGTTTGACTCAAAAACGAGTCTCGCCATACTGTGTAGCCGCAGTTTTTCACGAGATTTTCCGTCATCGCTAGTGTTAATTTTTAACAAAAAAAAATCTGTATAAAAAGAAATCTGCCATTCCGGAAACTGCAGCAGCACCCGTCGATTTTTTTAAATTGGAAACGTCAAAATTGAATACGGGACCCGCGAGAACCGTCCGGGAACGGAAGTGAACAAACAGTGACACGTGCTCGCCGTAACTAAATCATTTTTTCTTTGCGGTCGTGATATTGTCACCGCGGCGGGGAAAAAATATCGCACAAAATGCACTTCGCCGAATAGGGTCAAAGACAATTTATCAACAATAACAGTAATTATTATTGTCGAAACGTCTTGGACAAAAAGACAGTAATGATATTATAATGTTATACAATATTCTTATTTACAACGCGACTTCGGTTGTCGATTGCGTCGGCCAAAAAACCGATAGTTTCCGACTATCACACGGTGTTCCTAATGATTTATTTGAAAACCATTTGTTCTTTTTTTTTTTTTTTTTTTGAAACGGCCGATTTTTTAACCGTTTTGAAACGGGTTATGTTTATAAAAAGTGAAAGTAGGAATAATATTTTGAGAATTTAAAAGTTCCGATAAATACTGTGCGTCCAAACGTGCCGCAATCGATTTTACAATAACAGTTAGTTCAGTATTATATAATACGTAAACGAAGTATGTTTACTTTGAAAAAATGTTAAATCGAAAACTGTTCAAACGTTTCTATAATCGTGTGTACAGAAGATTGCCAGAGAGTGAAGATTATTATCAGATCATATATGTACACACTTTGACAGAACCGCTTGAAAAGACCCGTCATTGAGATTTATGTTTGCGTGTATATATTCGTATAATCATGGTCTCCACTCGTTATGCGTGTAGAAACTGATTGATTAATGAAAAAAAAACCCCAAAATGTCCATAAAAACATGCAAAACACGTATGAATCGCGTTCGGGATTTACACGTATCGAACGTTTTCTTTCTCAACTATTGTGACGATGATTTTTGTCGATCGTGAGCGGTTTTATAGAAAAAGAATTCGAGATCGAATCGCTGAAATCATGTCCGTATACTTAACGTTTCTAAATTCTAAGCACACGTACATTACGGGCGGTTCATAAAAAAAAATGTTAGAGGTTAATATCGGTTAAAAATCCGTCTTCAACTCACGGACAAGGTCTTTATGGTTAAAATACATTTTACACTATATAGCTCTGTCGTCGAGAAAAATGTCCATACAAATCCACTCGTTTAGCTGCTTTCCGGAGAAAATGTTATGGCAAAATTATATTTTTTTTTTCAATACAATAAAGGTACTCCGAAAATCGCTAATCTAATCTTGTCAAATTTAAAAAAAAAATCCTATTATATACGCTATACACGCATATACGTATATAATGTTCCGCGGGATTTCGATTCCCGATCTTTCGAGAAGATTTTACTGATTCCGACATAACAATACATAAAATACTCTGAAAAATTCAATTATTATTTCGAAATAAGTATACATATATAAATATATATATATATATTCGGACGCGTTTATAGATATTGTACGGAGTCGCGAGCAAAAGCCGCGGAACGGACTCGGGCACGTCAAAAGGTATTACGACCGATGTGACCTCTTCGATCTCCCGCGGGAAACGACGGTGAAATGAATAAAAATCGAATAAAAACTTAAGAATATGTGCGTCGTATATTATATAGAGAGATTGTAACAATAACGAATAATAATATGATAATATGTACATAGGTACCTTGACGGCATAAAAGGTCACTTTTATATCATTACACATTATATATATATACCTACCTACCTACGATCCTTATCGAAAATGGAAATCTCGCGAATGCAGAATAGTGATCTCATAAGGCAGAACGTTTTTTATTCTATTTATCCGTCGCTTAACGCGTTAACGACACAAGGGACAAATTTTTATGCGAGTTTTCGCCGAAACGTAATAAATATCTATACATGAACATGACGTGTTTGAATATAGAACGACGATACGCTCTTACGTATACGATTTGTAATGGATTTTTAGAAGATAAACGAAAAATCGACGTACCTATATGCGAACGTAAAACTCTTATTCAAAAAAAAAAAAAAAAAAGTGTTCGATTCGGCGAATGATATGTACGTTTTTACACACCCATATCGATAATAAACGAATAAAATATGTCATTAATACCATTGACTTAGATTGCACGGTAAAAGTCTTAAACCATGAACCGAATCGACGTAAAAGCGGTATGAAATACGAGGCGTTTTTAATACGATTTCTGCCGTTTAAACTGCCATCAAATCCCAATTAGAATTTGTGTTTTGGTAGCAATAATATGGTTAACATTTAAAAAGTGTTTGGTTTTCGGAGCAGGTTTGCGCTTTTTTTTTAAATTTTAACTACTGTTCACACGTTTTCAACAGTGACGAGTTTGCTAATGACGCGATTTAGCAGAGTAGTAAATCGATACACGATTAACGTTTTTAAACATGCGACAACAAAAACGATCTAACGATTGTAACAAATCGTTAAATTCGAGACTAATTTGTGGAGAAGAAACATCACCCAGAAAAAAAAAAATAGCCGGGATCACCCTGGGACGCGTGGGTAATTTGACGGGGTAGCGCGACTACGCTTTGGGTTGGTCGCCTTTAAAAAAACAATTCTGAGCGAGCTCAGTTGTCTAGTCTCTAGATAGATATCGTATAGATAGATAGAGTTGTCTATTTAAAGCATTATACTCGGCTTAAAAATTTTCGAAATCAATTTAACTTTTCATCAATCCTGTATTTCATCTACTTGAATGTTATTTGAACGTTTCAGTTTGTTCAGATCATCGTTTTTGATGTTATGGCAAAAAAAAAAACAAAAGCCATATCCATCTGACGTCGGATTGGATGATTCCGCCATTATCGTCGTTTTCGGCACATAACTCAGATAATAATAAAACATTAAAATACGCTAGAATAAAGATAAAATTTAAAGTCAAAATCACTACTTTTATCAAAGTATTCGACGTAACGATTGGAGCAGTCCTACCCGAAAACGTCGTTAAAAATCTGAAAATTTCAAAATTTTCGCCGTGAAATTCTCGATTTTTTTTTTTTTTGGTTTTGGCGTGAAACTCAAAGAGTAAGCCAAATTTCAAAAAACCCGAGTTCGTAGACGTTTCATTAATTAGAGGTACTGACTTTGAAAATCGGACCATACCTACTATACGAAAAGTTGTTAAACATCATTGTACAGACAATACATCATTCGCTGCGCTCAGAATCTAAAATATAAACGCGTGTAAAGTATTTTGTACAATTTTTTTTAGTGAATTTTTCAATTAATATAAGCTTCAGAAATCGCGTAACGTTGAACGTTTAAAAACCTCGGGTTATGTGTTAATAAATAAAAAAATCTCCTGTTTGCATTGTGTTAATAATAAAACGTATGTATTTTATTCATTTCGGCCGCAATAAACAGTATAAAATAATAAATTATCATCACGCGAGAAGTTTCATTTGCTCGCTCTCGAGTATTTTTTGATTTAAATTTTTAATTACACGCGAAACGACACGGCGCAGGTTTGTTCGTTGATGTCGTCGTCATTAATACAGGGTTATTCAAAATGATTTGCCCGATTTCAAATGCTTGCATGATTTGATTTTAAATTCTGAGTGGAACAAAAAATGTATTGGTTTTCACACGATGTGTGTTTTTTGTTTTATTTTGTTTTTTAAATTTTGTTTTAACACTATATGTAATCAAGATAACTTCTTTGATAATGCTCCAATTTTTAACGTCAGTATAAATCCGATGATTGGTATGTGGACACAGATGGTACTTTGAGGGGTCGTAGACTTGAGCGTCCCTAAAGTTAAAAAGTGACAGTAAAAAAACTAAGCAAACATTGAGGAAAAAACGTTTAAAATTACGGCAAAAATATGCGTTTTTGACATAATCGATTAAGATTTTTGGCGTTAACTTCCACAACGATAATTGGAATAATAATCTGAACCATTCACATAGTGTTAAAATGGGTAAGATACAGGTCTGAGACAAATTTTGAGAAATTTCGACAGTTTCTGAGATGAGAGTAGACCTTTGAAATTTACGAAAATTTTATTTCTTTTTTTGTAATTTTTGTTCAATAAAAAATTTAATTTTCCTTAAAGAATTTTCGAAAATTTTATACAAGGTTCCAAACATGTAGACACATGCGCTACTAAAAAATTTCAAAGACTCGTAGTCACAATTTTTATATTTTGCTGTTTCAAATAGGAAAATTTTCGACCCGTATTTGTTTTTAAGATTTTTTTTTTTTTTTGGTATCAGTTTTAAAATTATTTTCTCATGATGATAAAATTAAGATTCTACACAATTTTAAACAGTTTTCACTACTTTTAATTATTTTAATTCGACTAAGCTCACACAGGATCGTTATTTTCGTAAGCAATTTTCAATTGTTCTTAATCGGACAAATCATTTTGAATAACCCTGTGTATATTTATTATTATTTTCAACCACCTCCGCCGCCGCGCAGAGCAAACGGAAATGATTATCGCGTCCAGCGTTCGCGCAATTAGCTGATTTTATTCGAAGCACAGTCGTATCATTTTACTGTTATTATTATTATGAATACCTATATTTTATTGATTTTTTTTTTTTTCATTTCGACCGAAACAATTAGTAAACGGCTTTTGAATATACATTATACAGTACAATAATTATTACGAACTGGCCACGTTCATGAAATTAGTTTTTACATTTAAATTCTGACCGTTAGCGAGAGAGGCTATTGATTATACAGAGATGTATAATTTCTTTTTTTAATATTTTGTATCTGTGAGATGCGTAGAGCCTAGGATATTGCTCCGAACTTGACGGTTGAAACGTTTTCCGAAAGCCTTTAGTTTTAAAAAGGTAATACCCAAAATCCTCCCTCCAAAAAAAAAAACTCAGAAAAAAACGGTAAAATAAACAAAAAAACAACCGAAATTTGACACATAGTAACCATAAATGAAAAACAAAATAGAATTTTTGACGAAATTTGTGTTTTAGACAACCCTTGTGGATGGCATTTTTGAACAAAAAGTAGTCTATGTCACTCAGGAATAATTTGTAGCTATTCCGTTGATGAAAGAGTTTTCAAAATCGGTTGCAGATGGTTTCAAAGCCTATGACGGATGTATAGGAAGAGACAATTTGTGTAGGTACTTATATCATACATATTGTAACTATAATTATAACATTAAAATTATACCTATTTATACAGCTCGTTCAGAATCGTTTTTTCAAAGGCAATGATACATTATTGCTTTCAGATAGTAATAATAATACGTTCAAATCACCACATCCAAATCAGTGACACACACAAAGCGTAGTCGCTTCTTCGTCAAACTACCCACGCGATCTTAACTGATTCTGGCTTTTTTGAATATGTATAGAGACAGGAGCGAAAGCAGCAAAAAGTTTTGTAGTTTTTTTTTAAAAAAAATCCAAAAAAATTATCAAACGGATGATTTTAATTTTAAAATTTACGAGAGAGATTTGAACCCCGAAAACGCACTCCTGTGTTTGCCATTGCATGGAAAACCTGCAAACACTTTGATTGAACACATTGATCGACAAAAGTAAATGATACACAAGATTAGTAACAGGATTTTCCGTTTTTATTTGACAGAAGAAACCTGACACAATTTATGTTTATTATTGTTTTTCAACGTCTATTAAAATTAAAACTAAACTATTTAAAATAATTGGATTATTCGTTGATCGAATATGAATGTATTTACATTTTTTTATCGAATTTACGTCGAGTTTGCACTGTATAAATGCGCTATTAAAAACGCGCGTTTCACAATAAATTGCAATTTTACGTACCCATATATATTATTAACTATTAAATTATACTGCACATACGAGAGAACAATATCCGGTTGAAAAATCTAAAGTTTACAAGTTAAAATAATTATTGTGCGTTTTAAAAAAAAAAACAAATAAGTACAAATGTATTAACCGATGTTATAAGCCGTTTAAACTTATTAATAGCTATACAAACTGTAATATTAATGGCTTATGCAATTTTAATTAATTATAAGGGTCCAAAGGAATTTGTTGCGTTCTAAAAAAAAATGCGAAAATTTTAAAAACAAAAGAAACCGTACGATTTATCGTGTTAGATAATTTTATCGCGTATCGAATAGTTTAAAACAATTCGTTTTGTTTTTACGCGATTTACCGAAGCGCCGAAAAGTCGTGCGAAAGAAACCATTTCTTTGTTTTCGATTAATTTTGCGCTTAAACAATTCAAAAATATTCCATCGAAATATTTGAATATTTTAATGCGTTTTCAACGAATCGGTCAATCCGGCGGTTGTAGGTACTCGTCGTCAACATTATTTTGGGAATAATAGTGTTGCAGGCGGTTTTCAGTTTTTTCGTAGTATGCGGTAGGCACCTACTGTTATTACGCAGCATTATAGTTAATTTAACAGTCGAAGAAGGTAAAATAATTTTCCGTTAAAACCTCAAAATCGTATTATACCTAATAAAAAAAAAAAAAGACGAAATCACTGTAGGTCGCGTGGGTAGTTTGACTATACGCTTTGGGTGGGTCACCGGTTTGTTTAAGTTCAAACGTATATTTAATATCTGAAAGCAATGTGATAAATCATTCGAAAAAACGATTCAGAGCCAGCTCAGTTATCTATAGTATACGTCCTGGTAAAAACCACATTTAACATATACTAAGAAAATTACTAAAACATACGTAGTAAAAACTTTTTCCAATCTTTTACATACGGTATTACATTGATTCGGCGCATAAAAGTTTGAATGCGATATGGAATAATTTCGTACAACGATAGTTTAACAGGTATAGTCGCGTTCTGTCGCCTGACTGGACGATTTCGGAAATTTCGTCGTTTCCGGACGACTCACGACAAAGAAAATAATCAAAATATTTTAAAAAAATGCTTCGAATAAAAGCCAGAACTTTCATGCGGCCGCTGACGCTCAGAATCTAAACGATTTTTAAAAAAATAATACGGATACGCGCGTACACAGAACGCCGCGGTCGTATGGAAAATATATATAAATATTATTTTTTTTCTTATAACTTTGATCACGTAGATTATGACGTGCGGTAACCACTCGACACCGCGATGCGTTCGTTTTTAATTAAAATTTTTTTTTTTTTTAATTACGAGTATATATAATGGTGCCGGTTAAAAACAAAATAGTTAGTTACCTATAGTAGTAACTTTCACCCGCGTTCTCCACGTCGAACAAGAAACGCCCCGATTTTCGCTTGAAAAACACGAATATTTCAAAATATCGCTCTTTTTTTTTTTACGGACGTACTCAGACTTTCGACAGCGAACCCGATAACATCGAGTCGACAGTTCAGTCACCGGTTCTGTTGTATATTTCGAGACGTAGAACGTCGATTCGTTTTTTAGGTGAAGTTCAACGAGAAAATTTACTCGACCAACATAAATAAATACTCGAGGTCGAACGAAAAACGTGTAAACTTTCCGAGGTTCGTACACGAACGATAGAAATCGCCCGGAGGTCCGAAAATGCAGATATCACGCCGGCCGGTTGTCAGTCCGCGGTGTCAGTCCCGACCAAAAGAGCAACGAAATGTTTTTAATACTTTTTAATATTACGGCCGTCCACGACCCCCTCCGAACGAATAGTTTTCCTCTATGGAAAAACGCAAAAAGAAAAACGAATTTTCGTTTCGATTCGCCCTTCGAGAAAAATTTCTCGATGACGTGTTTTGTTTTCGCATACACGTCATGCACAATCCTCGAATTAATTTTGTAACCTTAAAAAAACAACTTAAGACATCGACTTTGGTGAAAAAAAAAGAAGAAAATTATTATCTAAAAATCACACTTAAAAAGTGTTAACAGCGGTGCCGAGATCGCCAGCTGCCGACGGTGTGCTCTGGAGAGTTTGCCCGAAAAAGACGACAAACGATTTGAATCTAGCAAACAGGGTCCTTCACGCCGTTTTTTGACAGGACACGGAATTTTTACAATCAAAACGTGGCAAAAAAAAAACTCTCACGCCTCGTCTATTTTTTTTTTTTCCGAAAAGAATTGGACAGGCCGAATTGGATATTTGATTTTATTGCTGAAAAACCCCCGAAAACGTTGTTAAAAAAACGTATAGTAAGAACAGGAGGTCTAATTCAAACTACAAATATTTTAATATTCATAAGAATAAAAATTGAAAAAGTCCTGCGCGCGCCCTGCGGTAGGAAGTATTCTTCTTTTCGGTGAAAAAAAAAAAATTATTACTAAAACTTTACGAGGCGTGAGAGTTTTTTTGTAAAGCGCGTTTTTGTGGGAAAAACCGGTCATCACGCCTGTCGACCGCGGGTTTTCAACGTTGTTTCGGGGGCATATTTTACAACGACGTGCAAGAGAGGACAACCCCAGACATCACTGAGATTTACGCGAAAAAAAGGCCCGATTTCGGGGAGTTTTTTTTTTGAAATTTTCTCAAAATGATATCGAAGTGACCCGCCTACGGCACGAATCTCCGACGTGTTTTTACACAGGAGTAAATAAAATAATCGATCGAGTCGAGTACGCGCGATAAATAGTCGCGATGTTTTTTACGAACAAAAAATATATCGTACAAAAAAACGGCGGCAATAATTAATTTCATTAGCGATTCCGGCGACAAAAAAAAAAAAAAAATCCTCGCGACTGCGCGAAATAATTAGTCCGCGCTGGTGGCACGAGAGACGAATAAATTACGACTTAAATACGACGTTTAAATACCGCTGCTGTAAAATACACATATATATCAAAAAAAAAGAGAGCTTTTCGGCCGAGGAATACTGCATTTTTTTTTTCAATTTATTTTTTATTCCGTGTTGTTCACCCGTTCTCCTCTCGTCGCGCGTATATACGACATAATTAGCTCGGATTATCTCTCCGCCGCGGAAATTAATGAACTGCCGTCCACGTAGTATATATATGGTACGTACGCACAATAATCATATATAGCAGTGCGGTATATTAAGCTTTTTACACAGATTTTTTTGTGTCAAAAAAAATCTTTTAATTTCACGCGATCGTGTACGTATATAAGTATATTGTGTGCGCTCAGAAAAACGTCCGAACGAATCCCGCGGAAACGACTGAATATAACGACAGTCGTTATTATTATTATTATACCTATTATGTACTCGAGACAGCGGTGATTTATCGGCGGACGAATTGACGACCGTTGTGATGAACGCGTCGGTAAAGCGGCATCCTGGACGACGTCGCGTCGTAGTATTTACGTCCGTCGGTGGTGACGACGCTGCGGCGACACGGTTGCGTAAAGAATTTACAGACGCGCGTCGCATCTTTAAAGTTTGGCATTAATTAATATTGTACATATCACGCAGATTGCACACCGAGGGTGTGTGTGCGAAATGCTGTTACGAAAGTTTTAAAAATTATTACTCGACTGTACCTGTATGGTCGTGATCTGAAACTGTTTTGTCGACTGTAGAATTACTAGATACTACCCAGCGGAAGAATTTCCACGGAGGAGTAAGGAAAACCAACGGTTCTTCTGTTCTTCTTCTTCTGTCCGATTTTTTCATAAGGGTAGGACGCGAGCGAGTCCGTTTATATTGGTTTACGATTCGCTTTTTCTGTAAACGCGGACGATATATTCGCGACGTCGCCTGACGCGTTTTTTTAACTCAAAGACGTCGGACTGAACTAACGACACGTTATTACGGTTTTAACTGTGACACAAAATGTGCGCAATAATACGAAGAAAAATTTTATACTCTATTTGTAATCGTACGATTTCTTCCGTTTTTACCGTGTTGAAACGATAATATTCTCTCGAATTGTTTAATATTACGGCTAATTCAATAGTTGTTTTTTTGACGCGTGGCGTAACGTTATAAGTTATTTTGTTACACGCGCACATTTCACTACAACAATTCGTATATCCAACTCTCGATGAGATACGGTTTTACTTGGTCGGGTAACACGACTCTTCTTCGTTTGGCGCAACGTAAAAATTTACACGTTTGCAAATGAAACGGACAAAAGTGTTAAAAAGAAAATCGAGTGGGAACTTACGGAATTTTGTATCACGTCAAAAACGTTACGTACCGCGTGTTCACCGCCGTGTTTTTTCATCACACGATTGTATTTTCGATTCGGATGGTGCGGCGCGACCGTGCGATCGTGTTAACGGTAAAAAAATAGTAGAAGGTTTTCCAAAATTGCCGAAAACGCGTCCGCATCCGCGCGAATCAGCGATACAACACATTGGTTTTACGACTTATTTTGGGCGAGAAATCAAACGTCGACTACAAGTTTTCGCCCATTGACCTATTTTGACTAACGTCCAGTTAGGTTCTTCCGCCTTCTTCGCCACTTAATTAGTACCGGAAGCTCAAAGCCGCAACTTATCGCAGTCGATTTATCGTGTCGCCAACTCGCCCGACACACACTGGGGCACACGTTGTGATAATGCGTTGATTAAACCGCGCATACAGGCCCGGACTGATCCCGGCATTTTTTTTGAACTCGACTTTTTAACGAGTCAACGCAGCCCAGCTAACCGGGCCCGATCGCGAGTATAACAGTAGGTACGATGAAATCCACCGGACGAGCGTACGTGAAAAATCGTCTCGTACATTGTTGTTGTATCGTTAAACGATTGTTAATAAATGCGCAGAGATGAAAAATCGACGGTGTGCTCGCCGTGTGGGGTGATCGTCCGGCACGATCGATCATTTCGATTCTTTCGTTTTTCAATACTCAATAATATTCTACAACACAATGTCGTGTTGTACACGTTGCCCGCGAGACACCGAACCTATCCATCGGAAAACGCTTAAAATATTTACTTTTTTTTTACCTATATATACTACAGGTATCTATTATTTATCGCGCGCACAACAAACGATCGCATTAGTACAACCACCACCAACACCTACCTACCTACGCCGATAATAGGTGTACGTTATTTTATTTATATTACATATATTGTGTTACGAGATCGTTTCGTTTGGACGACCTGCAACATCATCCATTAACACGCGCGCGCGACAGTGATGTTCGTATACAACATTGTGAATCATTATTATTTCTGCTGCGATTGTCCGCTTCGTATTGTCTGCGCGTGTCGTTCACGGTGTTTGTTTCGTATCGCGCACACGGTTTTTTTTTTTTGACTAATCGTTGCGAGTTGTCGTGTGACGGGGAAAAAAAACACCGAGGGAAAGCAACCACAAACATCTTCTTCTCTCCGCTCAGAATCCGAAAGCGATTTTCGTGACGCGTAAAACGAAACGACATGTACGTTGCGCTGTTTGCCGATTCGTAATGGTTTTTTTACGGACGAAAGTTTTCTTCCACCCCCCGTACACAATACGTGCTATGATGTAAGTACTACGTTTCGGCCGTTTCTACGACCCCGAAACGGCGTGAAAATATGCGAGGTCGGCCGTTGTAAAAATATATAATAAGCCGGAGTAACATAATTGTTTTCGTTGCCAACCTTTGACTTGATTTTTTTTGATGATCCATAAATATTTTTTTTGAAAAAAAAAAAAAGGGTTTAAATCGTCCGAAGAAAATTTCAAAAGAAAATGCGATTGTTTCGAGACGGAAGAAATGTCGTACTACCTCACGCGAATCGGGAACTGTTGTTATGTACGTTGATTGTTTTTTTCGGGGCTAGTCGATCGTGATCGTTTAAGATATTAACTTTTTGACGTGTAAACGGTTGTCAGCGCGAGTTGTGAAAAGCCTTCTTTCAAAAGAAGAAACGAGTGAATTTCGTCGTTATGGGCCCCGAACGAGAAAATTCGTAACCAAACCGTACTAAACTCGACAATATTTAAATGTACGCGGGCGAAACCAGCGGTCTTTAGAGGTCTTCACGACAATAAACGAACAACTGATTTACATTAACGAATTTACATATTCTTTATCCTGTAATGTTTTTACCCTGCGTTATTATATTCGTGAGTGGTGAAAAATCGAACGTATCGTCGTAGGCTTAGTAGGTCGACTATTGTTGACAAATAAAAAAATAACGAGTAGAGCAGAAACGAAAACTCCTCTTGAATCACGTAAAATCGATTGAATCGCGTTTGTCGCAGAGAGAAACGTTTTCATGCGCGACATTATAACAGTGATCAACGCCGAGGCGATGTTACGGATCCATATATATATATATTATAATTATGTCGTTCGCGCGTTGTTCTGCAGGACCCCGTGAAAACGCCGAAAACCGTGAAAGCGAAACGTCGCCGGAAAAAACAAAGACGATCGCGGCGGCGTGACGAAAAATCGCGTCGAGAATGCCGCCGCGTGAAACAACACTGCGCACTCGAAACTTTATAAAAACGCACGTGGTACACATTTTACAAGCGAAGTACTCGCGACGTTTTCGGTCGAAACTCGAGAAGGAATCGCCGTTTGTGACGTACATTATACAGTATTGTATAACTTATAATATATATACGTATTAATTGCAGCGATATTTTTGTTTTTTTTACGTTTTCGCCATTGTTCGTCGAAAGACGACGATCGAAACGACGCTCGTCAAAAACATTAAAATACGTATAATATAAAGCCTGAACGCGGCGGAGCAACGACGACGAAATTTCAAAAAAAAAATTGCCGCCGAAAAATAAAGAAATAGCGCGACAAAACCGTTGAGCGTCGTCAAAATGAAAATACTCGCGGATAAATAACATTTCATTTCTGGGCTCTTTTCGCAGTTTTTTTTTTTTCTGTCATATCGAAAGACGCGTTTTCTTCTCTCGCGAGAGATTATTCACGAAAATAAATCGGTCTTCTCGTTTCTATGACCCGTACAAAACTATTGACAATTATCGTTTTTCCAATCGTACGATTAAATACAATACGTTTAAGCGGTGATAACATAATATATATCGCTGTTGGACTCGATATGCGTCAACAAAAATGTGCAAAATTTTGTGCGCTTTCATTAAACAGAGCTATATCGACAACCACGGTCGCCAGTTTAATGTATACAGATACGTACAATACAGTCAAGTAAAAATTAAACGGATAAAAAATAATTTCACAAAAATCGGATAAATACAACGTACGTACAATTCGTATCATCGGTTATCTCGGATTATAAGATTCGTGTGTAAAACGTATCCAGATATCATGTACGGTGTAAAATTTCAAATTACTTCCATAGTTTAGTACCTATACAAAGAGTTTTGTGTAGTACGACTAGAATTGATAGGAAAAAATAATCTAAAAATTCGAATAAAACGTACCCTAAACTGGAATTAATAAATCGGGCGTTATTTTCATTTCTGATGCGATCTTCGGACGGGCAGTGAGATTTTCATCCGGATGAGATAAAACATTTGAAAATAAAAAACACAAACACGCATTTAAACGAATCAACAACTGCAGCAGACTACGCTGGTTACAATTATCTCAAATCGTGTCTATATTTGAGTAAAGTTATGACAATATTGACGACAGACGATTGCAGATCCGTGCAAAATAGTTTATTCGTAAGTACGTTATAGATACGGTGCCCAGCAGCCAGTGTTGGGCGAGTTAGTGAAAAGAATCAACTGCGATAAGTCAAGTCGGTTTGCCATCGGTTAAGATAGAAAACGAAACGACTATGTTGAAAAAAAAAAAATAACCGTTTTGCTAAAATATTCATACAGTATTTTCAACTTACCCGAACGTCGTTAGGGAAATAAATGATCGAAACGAGCCGATGAACCGCGTTGATAACGAAAAAAAAAAAAAAACAATACCAGACGGCTTTGCAACGATGATAATATTAAGAATCGACTGTGTGTGTACACAAAGTGGAACTAACGCGATGCACACGATTCGAACGAGTTGGCAAGAGTGTTGAAAACAAGTAGAAACAGTTATTTCTTTGACTCTTTAACTATACGTATAGTTAACGTCCTCCAGCTTTGCCTGCGGCGCAATGTCACAGGTACTTTTCGCTCGAAAACGCCCGTACCTACCGAGTGCTATAACCACGCGCAGTTTGGAGAGGTTGCTCTCGACGGCGAATTTCTACCTATAAAAAAAGAAAAACTAATTTTTTTAACTATTTTTACATAACTATTTTTTTATAGTTCCGTCGAACAGCCATGAACACCGTGACACCGTTATTACACCGTTATCATCGTTATCGCACATGACATGAGGAGGAGAACGGCGTGCCCTAACCCCTTCGTGCAATTTACAAAAAGGCTCGTGGAAACCGCGATTTTTTCCCGAACTTGGCCTGGTGGTTGGCGCGTGAGTACCACGTGTAAATTTACAACGTAAAAGTCGTCGAAGCTATGATGGCGGTTTTTCCGCCGGCTTCACGTTTTCCTTACAACAATATTTTCGTGCGCTCAAAACACGAGAAGGGATTAAATATCGCGTCGGTCGTCGGAACAGTTAACGTGTTATTATTATAAGCGGAACAACAACAACAACAGGATTCGAAAGCGGCTCTCGGCGCTGCGATTTCGCGAAAAATTACTTTTTTCTCAAGACGAACCGCGGGCTGAACAACGTGTCCAGAAAACGCGAATATTTTACACCCCGGCAGCCGGCAGCTACGATGTTTCGCCGCCGTTTACGCTAACGGTACGGAATGGGGAAAAAAAAAAAAACGATCCCACCAAAATCGGCAAATGCTGTCGATTTTTTAAATTGATTTTTTTTATTTCAAATTACAAACTCTATCGTTATACGTGTAAAGTACGATCGACCGAACAACAAAAGAGATGCGGCGTTTCGAAAAAAAAAAAAACGACTAATGACAATAATCTTGAACGAAACGCGTTTGTTGATTTTGACGGAATCGTTTCGATTGATTCGACGTCAAACGTTCGTGTACGAATCGGTTTTGAGGAAACGAGGAGGTCTACTATCGACGATCGAGTCGAGTCGCCGCGGTTTCGAACGTGTGAAAAACTTTTGCGACGCACCACAACGGACCAAAAGTGCGTTTGAAGAACACCTACGACGAGGGAACAAAACGAAAGAAAAGACGTTCGATTCGGCTCGTTCGATTTTTTCAATTAAAATCGTTCTGATTAAGGTCGCGCTCGTTCAACGCTTTTCGATCGTCGTAGTATTTAACGTCATACGAGAAGAATAATCGAGCTTTCGAGTGTTCGGTATTAAAACGGAACGAAAATAGGAATTACAATATCGCTTTACGACGATCTTTTTGACGCGTGTTCGTTGTGCGCCGCGGTTCAAGGCCATCAAACAGGTAGGTATTACACGCGCGACGACCGCGACCGCGACCGCGACGCATCGACGACGACAGTATCTCATGCACGAGACGCATCACGTATAATAATAACAACTGTTCGGTCATCATCACCACCATCACTCACTCACTCATCGCGGTTGGTGGGTTACGACGCGCGAAGGTTTTCGCGTTTGACGACAGCGCGGCGAAAAAAACCTATAAACGAATGTTTCGAACGAGAAACGGTTTTGACGACAAAATAAGTACACGAGAAATGGTCGGCGGACATCGTAGGTATATCTGCAGCAATCACAGAGGAAATCCACTCCGTAAATCGTCGTGGCTAGAGAAATGAAAATTCCACCAAGAACTATGTCACGCATAATTAAAGAAGACCTGGGGAGCTTGTCGAAGAAGCACCGGCCAGCGGTTAACGGACGCTTTGCGTAAAATTAGAGCGATAACAGCGAAGGAGTTACTCCAACAGTACGCGAAAAATGGTCATAGACGGATACAGATGAAAACGTTTTAGAAGAAAAATTTAACCGTCAAAATGATAGAGTTTATGCTCTCGGGAAGCTGGTGAAAAAATTCATAGGGTAGAAAGAGGACATCGTCCAGCCTCAGTGATGGTTTGGTTGGGAGTGTCGTATGAGTATGCGTTACTCAACTGCATTGAGCAGGGAGTCAAAACACGCGCGTTTAACTACCAAAGTGATATTTTGCAAAAAGGTAGTGAAGCCTTCAAGTGATACCTAGTTTGTTGGAAAGAACTGGACTTTTCAGCAGGATTCTGCACATAAAGCAAAAACGACACAAAGCGCTGGTTGGAGGTCAATTTATACCTGGATTTATCGCCTCTCAAGATCGGCCATCAGGAAGTCCAGACCTCAATCCTTTGGACTGTGGAGTATTTTAGAAGAGAAGAAGGCCTGTTCTAAGCTCCATAGAAATACCTTAAAAGCCAATTTGATGAAATCAGCTGCCTCAATACCGTTGGAAGTGGTGCGTGCTGTGATGTGTGCGAGTGGCCAATTCGTTTGAAGAAATGTATTAATGCGAACGGTGGACATTTTGAATAGTATTTAGTTTTTTTTCGGTAAATTCTTCGACAATTACGATTCGACAAAACGTTCGTGTCACATGGATCAACGGACTGTTAAATATATATATTGACGAGACGTCTTAACGTCAGGCTAGGGCGTGTTGTTCTCACGATGATTTTCACGTGTTTCTGACTGTTTTACTGTTATCCGTATGTATGTAGTATCACAGCGAATACGGGAAAACGGATCTATATAGACGCGTAATATCTTCGCCACGTTTGGCGTATTCCTACACTATCTTCGGTAAACCGTCCGGACAACGCCGTCACAGAAGAACGAAAGAACGTAAAAGTTAAAAATATGGAAAACGAACATTTTCAAACCGTAAAGGTCGATTCTTATTCAAAACCCCTATGAAACGCCCGTGTGACTCTTCCGTGCGTTTTCGAGGTTTTCCGGACGAGCGGCAACGTTTTTCGTTAAAACTATTTACTTTCGTCTCAAAACGCACGTATTAAAACGTAATCATCATTTGAATTTATGGCTCGCGTTTTACACGTCATAAAACGTTTACGCCTGTATTATTGTTACAGCTGCACGAAAATCGAATTATAATAATATTCGAATCCGTCGTCGTCGTCGTCGTCGTCGTCGTATGGTTATACATATATACGTATATTACTATACGCGGATTCCAGGTCGGTTGTTTAATTAAAAACGCGTTCGGAGCGGCGAAAGGATTCGTACAAAATTAAACCGACGACGACACGGCGCGGCGAGAGGACCGGCGGCGGAATATAATGCGCGCGAGACCACGGTCTTCCGCGAGCGGTGGTTTTGTCAAAATGGATTTTAATTAAAAAGTTTTGCGCAATATTCAACGTGGCCGTGTGAATTATCAATATATATATATATTACAAAGGTGCTTGCAAATGTTTTTGTCGTCTGCGGAAGAAACGGAATAATACGCGATTTGCATAATATTAACGTGTGTCATTGACAAACGACCGACGATTTTATTCGATTTTTTTGAAGTTTTCGCGGCGGGTCAGCCGGTCACGGTCCGCATTGTTGAAAACACAAATTCGTAGAAACCGCCGACGCGTATTTCGAACTATCTTGACGAGGTCCGCCGATTGGTTTTGACTTTTCAGTGACCTGTGGTGTTGTTTAGAAAAAATAGCTGTTACGTCGAGCGATAGTTTTCGGCGATTTTCAAATCACCGTCTAAATTACACGTTTCGGGACGGTCGTATTGAAATGGCCGGCCAAAATAATTCCCGACCTGACCGAAAAAAATCGTACCGTGCTCCGATTCGGCGTTGCCGTCGTTTTAACTCGTCGCGAAGCGCTTTTAAGAAAATTACTAGTCCAACTCGATTAGTGGAAAAAAAAAAAGACGTCTGTACGATAAATAATAATAATAATTTACAATATAGTACTTATAGCAATTACACCGTATACAGGAATATCGTTTCTTTGATACAAGTCGCGACCGGTGGTGTTCCGTCGGATTCGGAAGGAAACGCGTTTTTATAAAGCGATGTTCTTTCAACAACGACTTTTTTCGTTGAACAGAAGGAATTCTGCGATCTTCAAAAGCAGCGCCACTAACGGGAGGTTTACGGCCAAGAGCTCCGGGGGGGTACTTTGGAACACGTTATTATTTTTTGTAATATCGCTTGATTTTTGCCCGAAAACATATCGAGAATATCACGGGAAAAAATTTTTTTAATCACCGGTCGAAGAATCGTTTCGACGTCGTTGAACAGCACACGAAGGGAGGATTTTGGGGTGGTTAAAATTGTATATTCGACGACGAAACTCGACTGTTTTCTCAGACGCGGTGTCGACCAACATAAATAGTTTTTAGGCGATAACGTGCAACGAAAAACGAGCGAAACGAGATGAAACTTTCACACACATCACGCGTTCAAATAGATAAAAACAACAGGTTCGATACGAGCGAAAAATTTGGCAACGCGTTTGAACCGCAACGAGCCCGGCCACAAAGCGCAAACTCCGTCAAACTACTACCCCCCCGGAGCGATCCCGCGGTTTTCCGAGGATAACGCGCGGCGGCACGTACAACAACAATATTATGATGGGTTTCGCGCGGAAAATGTTTTTTTTTTTTTCTCAAAAAGTTGTTGTAATTACACCGATCCGGAGCCGGAGTCGCGTTGTTGTTGTGTTACACATCGCGCGCCGCCCACACGACGTTCGAAATAGATACGACGCCAGCACCGATTTATACACATACTGTGGTGTGAGCCGACTTTGGTGTCGCGCTTAAAAAACGATTACGTCCCTCATCTCCAAACTCGTTACGCAAACGATGATAGTAATATCACGTGTGTATTACGTGTGTTGATGATTGTATTTAAAAAAAAAAATACGGTCTGGTCGGTACGTAACGTTTATCGTCGTGTGTCGTTGTTACGCGGCGGCTCGTTGTCGAGATCGTTCGTTCGTTCTCACGCGGGCCCGGCTAATGTTTTCTATCTCACACACACTCCGGTAACACGCGGAGTAGGTATCACAGCGCACGGTACGCGTGGACGCAGCAGTAGCAGGTAACGAACGCTGTCCGGCAGCGGTGGCAGCCTAGAATTTTCCGACGTGTAGCCAAAAACTTTTTAAGAATATGTTTTTGTATTTGACGTGTAGCCAGAAACTTTTGACATGTTTCCGTTGCAACACGTGCTACACAAAGGCTGCCACCACTGCTGTCCGGTCCAGTCGCGCGTACGGGTCGAGAAGAACGCGGTGATCCGAATCGGGTAGTCCCGCCGCGCGTTGTACGAATTGTTTTTTTTCCCCCCACGGCAGTCTCGCGGGGGGGAACAGCCGCCGTGCGAGTCGAACTGGAGCGGGTCGTCGTGCGCGCGAAGAGAGGACAAGAAACGTGTGCGGGGGCACAGAAGGGAAGAACATATTTTCGGGACGAGGAGAGAGAGAGAGCCGATATGGAGCAGCAGCAGGCGTAGTACAAGGTTGTAAAGAAAGTCGGAGGAGGAGACCACCACCGCCGCCGCCGCGGAGACGATTGAAAAAGATACGTGTGCGCGATAAGCGTAGGACGATGGTGGGCGATCATCGGGAGTCGTGAAGGAGTGGTGGTGAAGTTTTTTTGGGAACGACCGGGGACGAAGAATGAAAACAGAGTGGTGCGTACAGCACACACGGCGGTTACGAACGCGTAAAAATCTGCCACATACACATGGAAAACCAAACGGGGGGGAAAAAAAAATAGACGAAAAGCACATCCCCGCTGTCCGCGCTGTCCCATCGGTGGTACCCTTGTGAGATCGGGATAAATAAATAAGCCGCTCGGAGACCGTCGTCGTTTGGGGGAAAAAAGCGACGGTCGTTCGATCGTCGATTCGTTCGTCCTAAGCCGATCCGCGTTAAAACCGAACGGCGCTCTCGAAAAAATGGCCATCGGTACGTGGTGGTGTCGATTGCCGCGACGACATCGTCGTCAAACACACTCGAACAGTGTCGACAAAAAGTTTCGAAAATCCCCAGGTTTCTGCGACGCGCGAACGGTTCCTGCGCGACGTTTCGAACAGCCTCGAACAGCGGCGAAAACACCTGGCGACGAATTCGTTTGATCAACGAGCGGCTCAATGTCGTCGTTCGTCGTCGTCGTGATAAAGGGACAGCCGCGTCGGACTGACCGACCGACCGACTGACGTCTATAGCAGCGGTTCCCAAACTTTTTCAGCCATGGAGCCTTTTTTTAAAGAGTAATTTCTCGTGGAGCCCCAAAAAATATTTAATGTTGTTTTATATACCTATATTCTATGAATCCTATTAAATACGAATCGTTTGGTGTAACGAACGGAGCCCTCGAAAAAACATCGCGGAGCACAGTTTGGGAACCGCTGGTCTATAGAAAACGCGAGGCGCTCCCGGAAAGAAAAATTAATTCGTGGCGGCCATACCGTGCGATGCGATGCGTATACACAGTTTCGTATTTTCGTCGGAAAAAAAGTAATCGACGCGTTTTAGACGATCGAAGAAACGTTACGATAATTTTAAAATTCGTAAAACAAAATACAATTTTCGTATATAGCGGACTGTTCGTGTACCGGTAGTATTTTTTTTTCCCCGTATTTCAATACTATAGTCGCATAACTTTAAACGTTTTTCCATAAGCCGGCGCACAGTGGGCTAGAATTCAATTGTAAGCGGCCCTAAAAATAGGAGTTTTGAGTACCCAAGATAAGACTTATTAAATTACATTTATTACTAGTTGTGGATAAGGATTAATTATGATTATTTTAACAATGGTTTTTGTACAATCATATAAACGATCAGATAGTGTTTCCATCATTTTGCTGCACATTGTGGTATTATATAGTCGGATTGTATTTTATTAAGCCTATTTATTTTAGTTTAATTTCATTTACGAAGACTTATATCAGGTATGTTTTAAAATGACTTTCAGAAGTCGTAAATATAGATTTTTTTTTTATTTAAATATTAATATTTGCTTTTTATTTTTGCTCATAATATGGGTTTATTATAATTTCAAAATACTTTTAATAATTTATAGAGATTCTTTGATAAATATTTTATTTTATTATTTAACTCGTATTTAATGAAATACTAGTGGTTTTATCTGCCCCTAAGTGCCCCTAACTGAGTTATGTAAAATTTTGTTTGTAGGAAAATGAATAATACAATAAAAAATATTGAATTATTTGAATTTTTGAAATGATTCAATTAACTCTAATTATCAATATTAAATTACATAAAAATGTATACTTTTGTGAAATAGTTTATAAGAACAATACATGTATTGAATAATAAAATAGTATAAACAAAATATAATCTTAAATCGTTAAATGTTATTTTATAAATTATAATATAGTGAGAAAAATAACATTTGAATGAATAAAATTTGTGAAAATCAAATAAAAAAAAAAATCCTTCATTCCGTATTGCAAAGGACTATTTTTAATCAATTTAAAATAGATTTTTGGCCGCTTAGAATTGAATTCTAGCCCACTGTGCGGCGTGCTTGTGTACGTTTGCGCGGTCTCCATATAAAACGGACCGCGCCGACGAGCGGCGGCGGTATGAATCGTATGTACCGCGGGCGTTCTTAAAAGAAAAAATGTCCCAACAGATACCGCCGCGCCGTTGATAAATCGGCCCCCAATTAGCCTCTACATAATGGACGAGCCGCAGTCCCCCGTCGCCTGTTGCAGCTCGTTATTACGATTATATCAAAGAATATTTTTCTTTCTTTTTGTCGAGGTTCTTTTCCTTTTTTTCCTTCAAAACGCTCGCTATATCCCTTTACAACACAGCCTTCACACACACAGAGACAGCCGCCGTATACGTATATGTTTAAAATTCTCTTAAATCGTTTTAGACATTCGGTGGGGGCGGATACCGCGGTAAATTACACACACACCCCGTGATCATTCCCACGAAACGTTTTTCCGATATACAGGCTAAACCGGAATTATTAGCGTTCCGAAAATTCGCTCGGTAGAACGTAAAAAATAAACGTAACGCAACAGGTTACTAGGTCCTCGACGAAAACCTGCAATTGTCTTCGCCCAAGTTCGTCTTTCTCGCGCGTCGATCGATAAGATTTCGTCGCCGCCAACGATATTTTATCCGATCAATGTTCTACCGTAGTACGCTAATAACGTATCATAGTTTATTATCGGATACGAGTATTTCGTAAGCGTCATTTACGGAACGGCGAAACCGCGGATTGAAGAAACGCGCGCGGCTACGACAAAACGCGTACCGCGACCGTTTCCCGACGACGAACGAAGAGAAGAAGAACGAAGAAGCGGGATGTTTTTTCTAAAAAACCGCCCGCGATGCCGTATCGGCTGAAAAGGAAAACCGAGGAATTAGAAACGCGAAGAAATCGCTGGGACTACAATATAATAGATATGTAGAGAGACTTTTCGGACGTGCAGGGCGACCGCGGAGAAAGCAAATTTTCTCAACAAACCCTCCGACGACGACGTGGTGATGATGAAAACGGTTAATACGTATGTAAAATAAAAACGGGCGACGCCGCTGTAAAAGCTAAATACTTGCGTACGAATCTGGTAAAACACGTTTTAGACAACGCCGCGGGGCAGCACAAAGGCTAGTGTATACAGAGTTGTTCCAAAAATATAGGTAGATTTAAAAAATGATCTCTCTTCGTGGTCCGTGACGCCTCCGACGCGCTCGAAACAAATATACAATATCACACGAAAATCGTCAAGGACCCGAGACGAGAAAAATCGTTCGCGCGACGTGGCCAAAAATAAAAAAAATGGACGAATTTCTAAATAGCCGACCCATCTTTATGATTAACCCTGCGCGGGTGTAAATACGATCGAAACCGAAAATTATTTTTTTTACAGCATCACCCACATGTTAATGTGCGTGTTTTTAAAATACACGCGCTGTACGATAATAGTAATACGTCCATTATACAGTTTAATCGGTCGATTTATCAACGGCGGTAGCACAGCAATGCTATACAGTACAATATGTACACCATTTATCAACGTGTTACGCGATACTTGGCTATTATTACCCGTAAAAAAATATTATTGTTATTTTTCATTTCTTTTTCATCTTTTTTTTTCTTTACGCCACTTGTTGTTGTTGTCGGCGGCGGCGGCGGCGGCGGCGATCCGTCAAAACACGCGCGAGACCGTCCATCATAATACGAATCGTGTTTTTAACGCATATTTCTATCGTCTTCTTCTATATTATCTCCAAACTTCTTTTCCTCTGTGTATACACGTATAATATTGTTATTATTATTGACGATAATGACGAGGAGGAAAATAGTAAAAAAAAAAAACAGGATGAAGAAAACACCGCCACCCCGTCAATGCCCCGCCACCGTTTCGTTTGTTGCTTAATTTTATTATTACTATTTTTTTATTTCCTCGTAAAAAATAAAGAGGTTACGACGGTGGTGCGCGCGATAAACAAGTGACGCGCGATTTCGGACGTGCTTTAAATAATCGCGGAATTCGGATGAAACGATATGTGTTTCGAATGGTAAAAGCCGCAGAATGGGCCGAAGTGGCCGGTGGGCATTGATGTGGTCCCACGGATTTTTGTACAGTTTCGAATCGATAAACGTTCTTGAAAAAGTTATAAATTCTCAAATTATTCAACCGTATATTGTACGTAATCTGTCTAAAACGCACAGTTTTAAACTGTATGATATTCGAAGTGTACCTATTTTTTATTACCATTGTTGTTTCCCCTTTCTCTCTTTTATTATAATTATGTAAGATTTAAATTTGAAATAATGTAAGATCACTTTCCGAAACTATAATATATAGTCTCTTATCCAACCTTTTGGACTCTTCGTGGGCGTACACAAAATTACCTATACGTAAATAATTATCGAAATTAAATTATTATTATAATGACGAATATCACACCGTAGGAAATATGGTTAGAACGAGATAAAACCTCCGTAGACGAGCGAAAACACGGATTTTAATCGAACAATAAACGATTTTTCGTTGGAAAGCACGGTGAAATGGAAACAACAGCCGCTCGTATACGTGAATTTATAAAAGATTCGACTGTTATTTTACTAAACAAATGGATATGATATGATATACTAAATGGTTTAGTGTCCTGCGCACTTTGCTCGTTAATTATCACGACGTACACATACATTTTTCACGGTGCAGGGGGCCCTTGCCAAGACCACCTCCCGCGAACAGCATGACTAATATAATAATATTTACGACTCCTATTACACTTAAAAAATGATTTCCTTTCGACATTTTTTGTACGCTTAATTATTAATATTCAAGAAACGTGGACGTGATACAAACGGTCCGTAAAATTTATTGTTTATTACGTCCAACCAACCAAAATTTCGACAATTTTCCCACTTTTAAACGACGTCAAAAAAAAAATCGAGGCTTTCGAAATTTTTTAGCGGCACGCGTATTAACACGTTGCCAATCTAGTGTTTTGTGGAAAAATACATTTTTTATCGAAACGAGAACCGCAAAGAAAATGGATATTTTCGAAAAATTTTAAAGTATTATTCTTTGATCAAAGATGGTTTTCTTAATCACTTTAAACTCGGATCGAACATGTGTTTTGCCTTAATACCTCAATACCGTATCACCTCGTTCCATTCGTTATTATGGATGTTACGGCCAAAAAACTAAACGGATTATGTCAAATAATCACGTTAATTTTTAACGTTTCTCTTTAAATTTCTCTCAATTTTTCGATTGTAACTTTTTCAATTTTAAACTTACAACCATGAGACCTCTCAATCAGAGTTCAGATGCCTATCATTTCCAGGTACTGACTTCGAACGTCGGAACGTTTCCCATTAAAGCTGTTGACGGAAAAAAAAAAAAACAAAAAAAACGTTGCCAACGCTCGGAATGTGAAAGCAATGCGAAACAACACCTGATACTTTTCGGTCTTCGTATTTTCAGCAATTTCATTTTCGACGTTTTGTCGCCCGATGCGCCATTTTTCGAGACGATCGGCGGCGTCTTCAAGGGGTTTGCAAATCGCGTTTGAAATTTAAAGAATTATGAAACGATTTATTTTTATTTTCTGCGGTAAGTCAGATCGAACTGACTTTGATTTTGTTTCCGGTCGCGTGAAACCAAATCGCGCATCTACACCTGTACTACACATCGATTTCTGCCGCGTGGTCAGAGGAATGTAATGACGGACACGTCGGCTATGAAATAAAACGCGATAAAACGGTTCTTGTGATTTATTCCGAGTTGAAGGAAACGACGACGCCGCGGTGAATCAGAGGGAATTTTGCATAACTACAATATTTTTCACAAGACCTGCAGCAGTGTTCGCGCGAGTATTTCGAAAATTTTGTTGAAATTCGTTACACTAACTGGTATGTGTTTACACGCGCGCACTGCTAGTTTTCCACCGTCTACATTGCACACGCGCACTTTGCGCGACGGCTTATTGAAAACAAAAAAAAAATATGTTCGTCTGCACAGCGTTTTTTCGTTACATTACTCGGCGAGTCGAATTTTTTATTTTTATTCTACTTACGGATAGGTTTGATTAATTACAAACGTGCTCTCGTTTATGTCTTGAACAACGCGTAGGAAATGGTGAAAAAAAAAATTCCAAATTGTTCTGCAGTTTTATACTATAATTACTGCAGTATACAGATTCGTACTATTACTATTACCTATTTAAACACGATATTGAATTTTGTAATTTTGTGTAATTTTTAGCTTTCGAAAAACTGTTTTAAGTGTAATTATAATACCGTGTAGTATGGTACCAAAGACAGTGATTATTTTTACGAGCCGTCGCAATTGTTGACGTATTTCATTCGTGATAAGAAATCTGGTGTAAAATAAAGTGGTACTAAATTGTAGAACAAACGAAAAAAAATTATTCGAATGATGAAATCTAAAATGATTTTTTTTACCTGGCGTTGTCGCTATTAAAAAGTAAAAAAATAATGAAACAAATGGAAAGTTCTCGTACACACGTATATATCCAGGATAGAAATCGTAAAATTTTAAGACACCGTTACAGAAAATTTCAATTTTCTTCCTATATCAATGATAAATGGATAATATATTACTTTAAGTTTTCTTACCGGTGTGTAATAAAGCTGTATTTCTAAAATTTTCATTTCCTTCCTAGTATAACGAAGGAATAGGCTGGTAAAATTGTCCAATTTTCGTCCTGGATTAAAGGCGTTTCATTCTTTTTCGTTTTTTTTTTTTTTCAAGCGACAACACCGGGTGTTTTAATTTTTAAATTTATTTTTACAAGTCGTCATAAATACCGTCTCGTACACGGAACGCCGGAGAACTTTATTATTGTTCGGGGGCGATTTGCCCATCACTACAGTGTAACGTGCTGAAATCATCGTAATCGTCGAACGTAAGATGTTATCGTATTTTTTTTGAATTTTGAAACGTGGGCAGTTTGACGGAGTAGCGACTACGCTTTGCGTGGGTTCGAAAGCTGTGGTTAAAACGACTATCACGTAAAAAATATTTATTTTTAACAGTGCGTTTTTCGAGAGAGTACAAAGAAGAAAAACCCTTCGGCTCGCACGCCGGCACTGACAGCGGTCGTGAAAATCGAATTCGGCGTAAAAATATTAAAAAAAACAAATTTTTTTTTAAAATTATTTTCCCGTAATAATAATAACAACAACGAATCCGAGCGACAATCGTTCACGGTTTCCGCACCGCAGTAGTAGTAACAAGTGTAATACAAAATAATACGCGCGTACAATATTTTCACGTTTTTCGGTATCGCAGTGGTGTTATGGTGTTTATTATTATGGCGCGGTGTTAATATTTCATTTTCCGGTCGAATTTTGATTGACGGACGAGCTTTTTGGCCTTTACATAACGCGCGGTATATACACAGTGTAATACGCGTAATCCGGATTGTCACGTCATCGCTACATTTATAATAATATCGGAATCCGTTTGTTTTCGGTATAACCTATTGCGCAAAACTCGTTTATAAAAAACGGCCGGACGATGGGCAGCTTTTAAATTATGATAAATACACGGGCGGGCTCGTACGCGAATCGTGTTTTTTTTTTTTTTACGCCTCCTCTCACACGGAAATGTTTTAAAATTATAAACGGCGAAACAACAAGAGCTTGAAATCACACTGTACCTATTACGATAAGTAATTTAATCGTCGTAAAAGCGCGTCGAAACAGCAATCGTTTGACACGAATTACAATAGGAGTTATATATTACGAATTTTCGTCGAACACGATGTACTACTACTACTACGCTACACGCGTCATCGAAAACCTAGGTGAAAAAAAAACATTTTCCCGTTCGCTGCGCCGGCAGGACGCGTGCAACGAACGTTTATTTGGAAACTCTGTTGTTTATTTTCCACAAAATTTCTACACAGCGAGTAACAATAGTTTACGCCGTCGGTATCTACGAAATACGTCGTTCGATTTAGCAGGCAGATATAATTAAAGCGACATCTTCAAATCCGGTTTACACGTCCGATCGGATGATTTTTCCGGTTTACACATCCGAATTTTTCGGAAAATATCGGCCGTAACTCGACCCGCCGTCGGTTAAAACTACTTACTATCTTACGACGTACGAA
The DNA here is from genome assembly GCA_017140985.1 of Hormaphis cornu. Taxonomy (NCBI): domain Eukaryota; kingdom Metazoa; phylum Arthropoda; class Insecta; order Hemiptera; family Hormaphididae; genus Hormaphis; species Hormaphis cornu. The sequence goes on along the minus strand of CM029365.1, from coordinate 10,283,561 downwards.
TTAATCGAGCGTGCCACGAATAAAAAAACACACGCGAGACACGTTCTCGAAATATGTTTCGAATAAAAAGCCCGACTCACACGACGACGACACCACACCTTGTGTGACCCGAAACCTGAAAATTTCAAATTTAACTAGCGATTATTTTTGGATGTATTCGGTAAAAAAAGAGCGAGGAAAAAAATAAACAAACCTCGACGAAACAAAGCACCGCGGGAGTTTATGAACGAAATTACACCGACCTCGAGTACCCACACGCGGACAGACACGGATTATTATAGGTAAATTAATCGATGTTACTTGACTTTCGTACACGTGCAACGGTTAAAACGCGCGCGCTCTGGTGGTGGTTGTACAACCTCGAAAATAACATCGTGCAATATTATTATTATAAACACACACACACATTAAATTAAAAAATAAATAATTACGACGGACCGCGGTACGTGCTGCAGGTATACGCGCTTTCCGCCGAACGATATTATTATTATTATTAGCTGCGATCGAGTCGTGACGCGAAAAGCACGTTGTTAATAATACGTTCGTTCTTTTTACACGTCGCTGCCGCCTGTACACAGTTGTGTGATTTCCAGCAGCGTTCTTTTCGACGTCGGTGAGTGCGAAGTTTTTTTTTTCGTTATCACTCGTCGAAGGTAGGCGGTTTTTCAGCCTCGGAGCGGCGAGTTTGCCGAACGCGCGACGAGGTGACAAAAACGATTTGCGATTTCGAAAATTTCGATAACGCAGCAAAAGCGTACTTTATGACTATGGTATATTCCTCTGCGACCGCGTTTACGTCGAAAAAAATTCTTCTCAGCGTCACTAGAGTGTATTGTCGCGCGTGTAGTGGGTAGCGACGACTACACGCTTTGGGGGCCGAGTCACTATCGGAGTTCCACCTGAAAGCGACGATCGCCTCCGAAAATATGATTCTGAGCGATCTACAGTAGTAGTACGTGTCGTGGTGACAAATTTAAAAAACTTTTATCTCTCCTATTTTACGAGCATCGCGTTTATCGGTTTCGGCTTCTGGTCCGGTCTTTATATTTCGGACGTCGCGACCGAAAAAATCCGAACCGACGTGTAAAAAAAAAAACGCCGCGTTCCCGGCCGCGATTTCCGGTTTGTTCCTCCCCGTTAGATGAACGAAACGACACGGAATACGACGAGTTTAACGACGCGAAATCGGCTACGAACCGATTTTCTCAATCGTTATAATACCGCGCGAAACTAACTCGTTTAGGTCGCGTTAAAGTCTCGAGACATAAACAACGTAAAAACCGGACGTTTTACGGGATAAAAGTGGAACGATTTCGCCACGTTTTCGTCGCGTTTAACTCCAAAAATAATGAAAATTTCAAAAAACGCTTCAATCAGTCTCGTATACTCACTACACTGTATAATACAGTAGTAATTTCGTACAAGAAACTAAGCGTTCGAACGACGCGACCAGTGGCCGTTTAGTCGGCCAACTAGCGTTCCGAATCTTCCCGACGTTTTTTTTACAACTTTTTTTCCTATCGTTTCGGGCCTCTTCTATACAGTTGTTATAGTTAGTTCTTCTAGTTGCGCCTATGAACAATGGTCAGAACTGAGGAGTAGGTACTTGAGCCCGCACGAGATCGCCAGGGCCCTTGTGTGCCGACCAAAATTTCACTCTTAAATCCACGCCACTGACCGCACGACCGCTTACTATACGGCGAAACTTCGGGCCACCACACAGAGCAGCGACCAGGCCCGATGAGAGAGGGGGGCAGCCGGGGCTGTAGCCCTGGGGCCCGGGCTTCAAAAAAGGCCCGGGGTCTGCCCAAGTCCACTACGTCTTGGTCACGGTGTTGAGCTATTTATTATATATTTTTATGTCTCAACATTTGTGTATCAAGTCTTGCATAATATTTTAATTCATAATTTTATAATATTTTTCCATTACTTCTTCGGTATACACATTGGGATAACACTGAATGTTAGTGGTAAGTTTGATACCTTGTGTAAGAGGGGCCCGGATAAGTTTGTCCCTGGGGCCCTTGATTTCTCTCCACGGCCCTGGCAGCGACACTACATCCGTAGTTCTACTGATCGTCCGAACTCACCACTAGCGATCACCACATTCTTTCGCGCTATACGGTTTCGGCCGACCACCCTGTAACCGAAGAACATCGTACGATATTGTAATTATTAGGCGAAATGTAATTTATTACACAGGTATCCGAGGAGCGTAGGTACATTATGACGATACGCATATATCGCGCGGCGTTGGGCGTACACGGTCACGTCGACGAATTTCCCGGGGACTGCAGGTGCTTATTACGACGACGACCGACGACGAGAAACGACTGCCGTGCCGCTATTAATTATTAAAAAAAAAAAATGCTAATAATAATGAAAAATATACTTAAATAATCTCGGCGCGAAGAATTCCATTTTATTATTATTGTTCATCAGCTTCGACAAAATACGCACCGCCCCCGCGCCGAGTTATCTCCGCGCGTAGATCGTCGTGTACCACGTCTTTCCGTCTAACATATATGCCTCTTCGTTTTCCACGTTCGTGAGGTTTTTTTTTTTTTCCCCCCGTTATTATTCAAGATGGTTTTCAGGAGAACACTAGAAGATAACGATGATAATAACAACTACAATAATACGAACTAACAACGGCAATTATTTGAAAAAAAAAAAAAAAATTGAAAAAATCAAACGAATATGCAAATATATACGAGCGCAAGTGTGCTCCTCGATCGTTTTGTACATTATATTATACGTTTTTATTATGCTTTGGCGTCTCCGTTTCAAACGCGTCGGATCGTTAATATATTTAAAAAACCGATTGGCACTAATCACCGCTGCTGCACAAACGCACGTCGCCGTACGTATTGAAATAATAATCATCCGTTCTGTACGAGTGCGGGAAAAGAAAAAAAAACATTGATAAATAACGAACGACTCGTTTGCAGTTTAAAATAATTAAAAATACACGTGTATACATCTCCCTCTTGCAGATCCTTAACGATTTTTGTATACAATATATTCGTAGCAATATACTTTTGTACAACTCGGAGTTTTATTTCCGTAAACGGATTTCAATAGAGCACGCTCGCCTACGGTTTTACGAACATTTTACACCGCGATTGCGTTATTATAGCGAACTGTGTTAATAAGAAGCGCATTTACCAAAAAAAAAAAAAAAACATCGAGGCAATAACTGGAGACGTCGATTTTTTTTCTTCCGTCCGTCTAGGTCGCGTGGTCGCGTTTGACGGAGTAGTCAAAATACACTTTGGGTGAGTCGCTTTTCGGAAAATGTTCGTTCTTGCGTGTTATTCGACGTCCGAAAGCGATGATTAATAATCGCCGTCGCCTTCGAAAAAACGATTCCGAGCGAGCTCGGTAAACGTCCTGGTGAAACCGAAATTTAACAACATGAATGAAAGTCTTTGAAAATTTTTTTTTTTTGTACTTTTACAGTACGAAAAAATATATTTTTGTTAAAAACGTCAAGACAACAGAATTTTCGAAATCACGGAGAAACGTACGCGATTTTAATTTGAACCTAACGATACGTCGTTAAAAATCTCGAGACCGATCGAGTTGTTCGGTGTATAGTAGCGGTCAAAGTAGCGTACGACTGACGTCGTGTTCCAAGACGAAAAACCCAAAATCGATCCGGTTACGAATGAGAAAATCTAAAAACGGCTATCGAAACTTTTTGAAAATTTTTTTTGGAGTTTTACAGTACAAAGACACGTTATCGTCTAAAGACTCTTCGGTGATTTTTTTTTTTCGAAATCACGGAGAAATAACTGTACGCACGCGTTATTGACGAAATTCTGACGTTTTTTAGCGGATTTTCGCAATTTTTCGGTGGTTTTTTCCCCGCGTCGCGTCAAAAAAAAAAAAACGCTATTGAGAAAATCGCAAAATGACCTCTCTAAAAGTCTCAAATCAGCTTGATGATCCAATTCGCTAATAGAAAAGGTGCTCTTCGGTGCACTCCTCTTTCTGGTACGCAGACGTTTCTCGTTAACGGTGTAATAAAAAATAATAATATCTCTGTAAGACCACCAGGTTCCAGCTCGGTGACGCTCAGAATCTCTAAAACGTGCAATGTTTACACAATAACAGTACGATGTTTATTTACGAGCTGCACGATTTCTCCACCAAGTAACGGACCCGGATCGAGCGGACATGAGATCGTATACATTTATTTACACGACTCGACATGTCGAGCTCTACGTATGCGCGCCGTCGCGGGGTTGATTGATGATCAGAGAGAGACGGGTCGACGAGGAACGTGATTGGCGGGGTTAACGGGTGCAGGTTCGGAGCGGAGCGATAATGAGAAAAAGATTAGAGACGATTATCGCGCCAAGGGTCCCCGCCGCGGCTTACCGGCCCGCGTTCGTTTTGGGGGCGAAACGTACACACGGAAATTAAAACGAATGTAAATCATCGGCCGAAAATACATCGAAATTAATAATCAAAAAAAAAAAAAAACGAACGAACGCAGCGAGGAATGTCTTGTTTTTACAATTATGTTTTTTTTTTAAACGTATTTACGGGCAAAAGGAATAACGCACCGATTTTTAAAAGCCAGCAGCAACCAAAAAAGGTCTTTGAACTCTGACGGTACTTTTGGTCTAAAATTTGAAAGTTCAAAATTGAAAAAGTAAAGTCATGAAACTATAAGAAGAAACATTGATATTGGCAATTGTGTTTTTTACACATCGATTTAGTTTTTTTTTTTTGTTTTGCCACAAAATCCTTAAATAACGATCAAGCTGAAACGTTAATATAAATATATGTGAACAACGACTTTCAAAACACACCCAAAGCTCAGTCACTACTCCGTCAAACTATCTTGGCCACCTACAGTGATCCCGTCTGTTTTATTGTTATACTGAAATGTACATCACGGTTTTCGACTGCTAAACGGATTTTGTAAGATCAACTGCGCTTTTAAAGCGTTCGAATTGTTTTTTTCTAAAATTTATCGGGTAAAAAACAATTATATTTTCGTAAGGCACTCGTTTTACTGGTTATAAATTTATACTTCTGCAGGAAGCGCGTATTGATTCTAATTTCACGATAAAAGAAAACTCCGGTTGAAAAGACAATTTTTTTTAACAGATTTAATACAACGACAATGTAAATATACACGACGTTCAATGCGGTCAAAAGTTGTAGTTTGAAGTACTTGTAGTAATATAAAATATTTCCCGCAGTGTTTTTTAAATGTAGGTACAAGTTTCGCCGTGGTTACTGTATAACAATTGTTTTTTTTTAGTTTTCACGTCACTCGATTGCACTTATATTACTTTGTGCTCCAATGCCGAAGCATTTTTTATCTACGTATAATTGACGACGCTATACGAGCTCAACGAATTAAACGGACCTCGCGAACAAACCGAAATCTCATAAAAAACCGAACGAGTGAGACGAGAAACCCTATTGATGCTGGAATTAAATACGGATGTTAGTTTGCTTAAAATCTTTAGATTTTATAAGAAAATGGTAAACGAAAAAATTAAACCATAGATATAATTGTATTTCGGTCGGATTGTCGGGTACATTTGTCACGTAGTTCAAAAGAAATTTAATTTTTATACGAATTCGTGATAATTTACTGAACTTTATTAGTAAAACTTTTTATTAGTTTACTCAGCGATTATTTATAAGTAAGTAGTTGTATACATTCAGGAACTTACGTCGCCGCAACAAGCCTAGCGGAGACAAACGTTTACGCGTGTTCAGTGTCGTGTCTCGATGCGTATAGTATTTTATTTCTACACGTGTGTTGAAATTTTAAAAATGTGAAACAAACAAATCTATAAACACCTATTTTCGCTATAACGACGTGTCGCCGATCGATATACGGGTTACCTTATAATATATATATAAGTCACAAGCTGCCGCGTTTTGTTTTTTCGGATTCCCCGGCGTATTATAAATTGTAGTTTGCTTTTTTTCAGTTTCGTTTGTATCACTTTTTTCGGCCGCACGACGACCGCCGGATAACCGGTCAACGCGAATTTAAAAGCCGTATTTATCACTCGTTTGAATAATTTAGAACCACGTGCAGCTGCCGCAGGGTCCGTTGGCACGACGTATTATTAACGTTACACCTTTTTTTTTTTTATGGATGTTAAGTATACACTTAGTTACAGCTGTTGTATTTTTTATACTCGAATGTTACTCAACGCCGCTAAACACCTATATGTTCGATATATGTTATATTGTGTCGCGAGGGCGATGTCGGGAAAGTTAGCGGTGAAAAAAATTGACAGCGACGAGTTAAGCGAGATGTATTTAAAAAAAAAAAATTTACTAGACGAGTTGAGACGGAAAACGAAGTAGATTCTCAACTGTAGGTTATTAAAAAAAGTTAATCAACTACTATTTTTTCGCTAAAACGAGCCTATAGTGTACGATATAGTGTTTATCTATAGTGTTTTCAACTTACCTATAAATATAGTTTTAAAAATAAACAATAAAAATAAACAAAGTCGATGAATCGGTTTTGGTCGCGCTGGTTCCGTTTGACATCGGTAAAATACGGGCGGCAGTCATCGTTCATTCGAATCCTGAGCGAATATTCGAAAAATATTTAAGTGCGCTAAGACGTGTGTTTTTTTTTTTTTTTACATTTAATAAAACGTTTAATAAAGACGTGTTGAATTTTCTTCATAACTATAGTACAGACGTCTATTACTAATGTCTAAAAAATATTATAGAACGCCCGATGAACAACCGATTCACAACAAACGAAAATCGCTTTAAACGTAAAATTTTTTCGCGCATCGAATTACAACCGTTACAGTAAACCAACATTTTGAAGTGTTTTCAGATCTATATCGTATAATGGTGTTTGGACGTAATTTTTTTTTTTTAAACATAACTTATCAGCTGCACGACATCACGTCGTTTATGTTCGATAACACGACGATAGTATGATACTGTAGTAAATATCTCCCTAAATTTTTACATTTTTATAATGACAGCTGCGGAGCGACGTATTGATTTATATACAATAACAATATTATGATTCCTTCACGACGAATCAGACGAACTAATGAAATTTATGTGTTTTGCCATTGTTTTGTCGCGTCAAACTCAAACTACCTATATTCTGATAAAATAATAAATATTTTTGAAATTAATGACGTTTACAAAATAAGAACCAAAAAAAAAAAACAAATCCTCGTACATTAATTTATTTTCGACGAAGATCTTCTTCTTCTTCTTCGGTTTTCTAAAGGCCATTGAGGCCCATTACCGCAACACAAACTTCCTTCCATCTGTCTCTGTCCTGTGCTATTGTTTCTCCATCTCGTATTCCAATTTCTGCTAAATTCTTCTCCACTTTGTCAATCCACCTTTGTTTCGGTCTACCAAGTGGTCTTTTTCCCTGAGGTTTCCATTTTAAAACCTCTTTCATAAGTCCATTCGTCCTCCATACATGACCGGCCCATGCCATTCTTCTATTTTTTAATACTGCTACTATGTCTGGCTCTTTATATAACTGTTGTATTTCTATATTATTTCTTTTCTCATATTGCTGTGTCATGTTATTGATTTTTGGCCCGAATATTCTTCTTAATATTCTTCTTTCGAGTATTACTAATTTTTCTTCGTCTCCTTTAGTCGTTGGCCATGTTTCACACGCGTATAATAGTACTGGTCTGATAATTACCTTGTATATTGTAATTTTTGATTTGAGTGATACCTGTTTTGATTTTAGTATACTCGTTACTCCATAATAGCATCTATTTGCTGCAGTTAGTCTTATTTTAATTTCATCGTGATTATTATTTTTGCTATTTATTGTAACACCCAGATATTTAAAATTTTGCACTCTTTCAAATTTATAATTCTCAACTTCTAAATTTTCCTCGTGATTTTCTCGCCTAGATATTACCATATATTTGGTTTTTCCTTCGTTTATTTGTAATCCAATGTCTTTGCTGTTTATTATTAGTTCCTTGGTTCCTGCTTTGACTTCTCGACTGTCTGATCCCAATATGATAATATCATCTGCGTACGCTAGTACTCCGCATTGTCTTCTGTTCTCTCCCAAGTTTACTCCCCCATATTTTTTGTGAGTTTTTCTAACTACCATTTCTAATGCTATATTAAAGAGTATTGGGGATAGGGCATCTCCCTGTCGAAGTCCAGTCTTAACTTCAAATTCATCCGATATATGTTGATTGAATCTGACTTTACATCTAGTATTATTCATACATAATTTTATCATTTTCACTATCTTAGCTGGTATCCCAAAGGTTATAAGTGTGTCCCATAGTACTTCTCTATTAATTGAATCATAAGCCTGTTTATAGTCAATAAATAGTAGATGTAGATCATTGTCGAATTCATAATGTTTCTCAACTAGTTGTTTTAATGTGAAAATGTGATCTATGGTTGATTTACCACTCATAAAACCACATTGGTAGTCACCAATGATATCTTTTATGTAAGGTTTTATTCTGTTTAGTATGAGACCTGACAATACTTTGTATATTGTATTTAGTAACGATATTCCTCGGTAATTTTGATAGCTTGACCGGTCCCCCTTTTTATAAATTGGACAGATTATTGCTAGTTGCCATTCCTTTGGTATTTCTTCTTTATGCCATACATCTCTGATTAATTTCCCTACTTCACTTATTAATTCCTCACCACCATACTTTAAGAGTTCTGCAGCTAAGCCATCTTCACCTGGCGATTTATTGTTTTTAAGTGTGTTTATGGTCATTCTAACTTCGTCGTCCGTTGGCTCTATGTCTTCAGGTTCTGCTGTATAGAACTCAATTTGCGTATGGTTTTGGTGCGTTTGTGGGTTGAGTAGTTCCTCGAACACTTTCCCAAATTGTTTTGCAATTTCTTCTCCTTCTGTTACAAGTTCTCCATTTTTTTCTTTCATTATCTCCGTTCTGGGGTTATATCCCGTTTTCAATTCTTTTGTTTGTTTGTAGAAGAGTTTCGGGTTCGTCCTATTGTCCTCAATCTGTTTTATTCTTTCTTTTTCCCATAATCGTTTTTCCCTTCTTATTATACGTTTAGTTTCTCTAATATTCTGGGCAAAATTTTTATTGTTTTCTGTGTTTGGGTTTGTAAGCATCAGTGATCTCGCTTTATCCCTTTCTTCAATTGCTCTTTGACACTTATCGTTAAACCATTTGTGCTTTTGTACTTTTTTCTTTTTTCCTAGGTGTTCCAAAGCAGTTCTTTTTAATATTCCCTCTAATTTTTTCCAACGGGTTTCAATATTTTCTGCCTCTATTCCACCCTTTAATTTATTTTTTAGTTCATTTTTGTATTCCTTTAGCATTTCAGAGTTTCTTATGTTATCTATATCGACTTTTTCTTCTATTATTATTTTTTTCGACGAAGATACTATCGATTATTATTTAAAAAAAAAAAAAAACAGCGATCGTAATGACAATCGATGTTAGACGCACGACGATAACTGTAAAAAAAAAAAAAAATCTAAAGGACTATATTAACGAAATCCAACTCTTCGGACACGATCGCGGTAACAAGAACGATTTTAAAAACGAGAAAAAACTGTTGATCCGCTACATAGATTTTGGGCGAAAAACGAGCCGGAACACAATTCATAGTGATGCGTGCGTTGTTACGGCGTATGTAAGTAGTGCGTGCCATTTTTGTAAATTAATTGTATACTTAAAAAAACGACTTCATCATACGAGGACGTACAGCCGGGCACGTTATTTTCGGCAGCTAACAGGTTACGTGTTTTATTTATGATAAAACTTTGATTCGCGATATTATAGCTCTGTACGAACGGATAAAAAGGCCAAAAAAAAAAACCAATTCACATCGAATTATGTCGACTCGAGTCCGGGTATTATTATAACTATCGTCCGTTGAACACGACGAATATTATTATTATTATACCGTTCTCGTATAACGTACTGATTTCGACAAATTATCGTTTAACAATGTGTACGTTTACCCGTCCGCGCACGGGTCGATGACGATTTTCAACAAGACTTCGGCCGTAGGTAAGAATTAGATTGTTGTTGACGTTTCATACCTGAAAAACACAAACGAAACAAATCGCGTAAATATAAATATCCGACCTACACGCACTTAAGCGGGAATACGCTACGATTATTTTCTTTCTTTCGATCGGGACGAAATAATTTTTTTAAAAAACATTTCCGTTTTATATTATTACTGGCCGTTTAAAAACGGGAATTTCGCGTTCTTTAAAGCTACAATAAAAAATTCTGTAGTCTGTACACGACTCGTACGTATTTCTCGATCTACTGTACGGTTGACGCCGATTTCTTAAAATCGATTTGTTCTTCGAGCGATCGACCGGGGTAAATAACGATAATCGCGCGGACAACAATAGAGGAGTTATAATAACCGCGATTAGAAGAGAGAAAATATACGAGCGATCTTACTGCCCCTTCAACGTGCGATAAAATATTCAATATAACAATAATTCGCCACTCGGAGCGTTCTGGTACGTTCTGACCGATTTCACGGCTCGAACCGCGAAAGGGACTGCTGCTGTTCCAGGACAGCCTATCGAGACAGCCGTGCCACGGTGGCGGAATCATCCGTTTCTGCGATATCTCGTATCTACGTTTTTCCGCCGTGCACCGGCGATAGTGATGCCAAGAACTATTATTTATTTACCCCCGATGCGTACTATCGTTTCTTTTTTTTTCGACGCCGTATTTTTCCGGAGAACGGAAAAAAACGACGATTCACGTGCGGTCCGCCGCGAAAAAAAAAATTATTTAAAAAAAACTCCACGAGAACGTAGAGCGACACGACATTCCGACGCTGCGAATCGCCACGTTTTAAGAACGTGCAACAATAATCATACGGTCCGACGTTAAAAAAAAAAAAATAAAGTACGTACTAATATTATTATATTGTACGTCAGCCGCCCCCCGAAGTGTCATAAACGTGATACGCGGACTATGAATATTAATATCGCGGTTTAATATTTTCGAGTATATAATAACAGTGATCATCGAACGAGCGGAGAGAAAAGAGTATATTAATTAAGTGATGGAGGAGATAAAAAAAAAAATACAAGTAAAAAATAAAAACTCGCATAACACGGAACGTCGTGTTATGATATTATTATTATTATGTCGAGGAAAAAAAACATTATACCGTGGTGTATAATTATTATCATTAATTATCGTAATGAAATCAACGGCAACAACGATTATCATTTGTACGTGAAAATTATACGTGTATAAACGGGCATAAGGTTTCGAGTGGATTGTGCCGTTTTTTTTATGGTACGTCAAAAATGGCTCGTTGAAAATATTATCAAAAAAATAATTAACAACGCTCTGCCTCGAACGGGATTCGAACCAAAGCGAATCGATTTTCGAGCGCGTGCGCGAGAAACAAGTATAATGAAACAAATAAAATCCAGATTTTTTTATAATGTCCAATTGAATTTAATAATAATCGTTTGACGCACAAAATCTGACGTTGTTTCGAAGAGAACGTAGTTTTCGCGTTATCTAAACAACAAGTCGTCTTTTCACCGTACGACGTGATAAAAAACATAACGGCTTTCTCAAACGGCGTGTCGCGATCGATTATTTTCGATAAAATTCTCGTTTTTTCTCGCATTATTCGCGTTCTGGAGACGCCGTTACGATTCCGACGTTTGTTCTCGACGTTTTGTGACGATTTTACAGTTTTTTTGTTTGAACACTAAACGTCTTAATTCGTGTATTAATCTTACAACCGATTATAATGAATACACGATGTTGTTTTCATGCATTTATAAACACAGTGCCGACCGATTCGTAATAGCGATATTTGAAATTAAGCTCGTGTTCGTCCAAAGTAGTCGAAATTTCCAAAAATAATTATACGAATTACTACGCGAAATCTACGCGTAGAGACAATCATTCGGAACGGGACAAAAAATATAAATAATTCGGATTTTACGAAAGCGCAGTGTTTACTGAACTTTTGAATCGAAATCTGAAATTTTCAATCTCAACCGCATATTAGATTCGGAGCGTCATTGTTTTTACAACGATGTATTCATTAATTTTTTTATTTCCGTGATCATTTTTTTTAGAAGAAAAAGAATGCTCCAAATTTAACGTACGATACCTCAAAAGACGGACAGTCGATCCGAGATGGTACTTTATTTGATACGTTTTTTGGAATTATTGTCGGAGCCAAAAATGAAAACGTCCAAATTTTAGAAATGTTCCACTTGAAATTTCCACACGTCTTTAGGAAGACTGAAATTTCGATCGATTTTTTTCGGTTATAAGGGAGTTATGGAATATTGAAATTTTTGAACTCGTAATTTTACGCGGTTGTCGTTCCGTAAAACCTCTTTGGTTTTTAAGTCTCGAAACTTTAATACAAACCGAACGTGACAGTTTTACACATGCGGTTCAAAAGTTTAGAAAATCGGTTTATTTTTGTTCATAGCCGATTTCACGTTGTCATTTTGTCGTTAAACTCGTCGTCCCGGGCGGCCGTGTATCGCTTAAGGGGGCTTAAGGGGTACAAATAATGATTACGGGGAACGCGTTTTCTTACACGTCGGTTAAGATTTTTTTTTGATCACAACATGCAAAATAAATATCGAGCTCTGAAACTTTTGTACATAATACTAAAAAAAGGCAAAATACGTGTTCGATAAAAATTTGTTATCGTTAAATTTGTTTTTTTCCTGCGGGACGCGTATACTACAGACAACCGAGGTCGCTCAGAATCGTGAAGGCGACGATTGCTCTCAGATACCGAACGCGTTTAAAACCACAACTTCTAAACCGTAGTGACCTGCGCCCAGTAAAACCAGTACTCGTTACTCCGCCAAACCGTATGTACCCGCGCGACCTGTAGAGTGATGCCGGCTTGCTTTTTTTTTTTTTTGTTCTTTACTCGAGGTTCCCGGCGGTTTTTCTCGGTTTTTTTTTACCAAAATCCACTTTACAACAATCGCGGTGTTCGTTTACGAAATGGTTTGCAATTTTCTTGACGAGGGATACCGGCGGCGAGGCAAACATCGCGTTTGACGTGATCGCATCGCGACGTGTGTATAACCAAAAAAAAAAAAAAACTGCAGCTCAAAAACCGACGGACTTATTGGATACATCATATCGTACACACGCACCGAGGACCGTAAACATTCGCGCGTATATTACAATATATTTTCAATGTCCGACCGATAAGTGGTGGAAAACCGTTTTTCGGAACACCGCCGGAAAAGCGCGGAAATATTTTCCGACCGCGCGCCCACACAAGAGCTGCGCGCGTACTTGCGGACGGGTCAACACAATGCAAGGGTGATATTACATTTTCATCTCTTTTCCTACCCCGTCACGCGGCCATCGCCCCTGTTTTCAGGGGATGACAATAGAGACAAACTCGAAATTCCGTAATCATACGCGCGTGTCACCGATCTTACGAGGGCTGAAAAAAAAAAAAACGTATCTCTACAACTATGCATATCATACGTGTGTTTATACCCCGTACAGAATCGTCTCGATTCGAATGTAAACATTAAAATTATTTCATAAATAACATTCGAGCGGAATTCGTCTGATATTTGAAAAATATGGGACCTAACGCGCGTACGAGGCCCAAAGAAATAAAGAAAGCCGGGATGACCACGCTGGGTCGACGGAGTAGCGATTACTGGTTTCGGGCGTGTGCGCGCTACTATGTGGTTCGAATATCCGTTTTAAACCGTCGCCTTCGAAAATACGGTTCTGAGCGAAGCTATTCGGTATTGTACGGTATAATACGTCTTGGTAATAAAAAATTTAACGGTAGTAACTTTTATCGAATCTTGCCTATCTTTTCGGTATTATGTACAAGTTTCAGCTCAGACCTCTGTTTCGGCCGTTATGATCAATAAAATTTCTAAATCGATTTGTAGTAAAAAAACACGTTCACCGTAATTATTTGTCTCCCCCGTAAGAAGGCACGGCCGCCCGCGGAATGACGAGTTTTGCGACGAAATAACAACGTGAAATCGGTTAAAAACCGAAACTGTGTAAACTAACAAATTTTTTAACCTCATATTTAAAACCGTCTTGTTTCGATATTATCAAAGTTTCGAGACTTAAACGTAAAAACTAGAGGTTTTACGGACTAATAATTGCGTAAAATTTAAAATTCAAAAATTTCAAAGTACCATTGCTCCCTCGAAAATGATCAAAATCGATCGAAATTTTAGCAGTAAACTCGTTAAGACCTTCGAATCGACGTGTATAAATATCAAGTGAAACGGAGGGATTTTGAGACGTTTTCGTTTTTTTTCCTCATATCTGTCTTCAAAAATAATCAAAATTTCAATAAACGCTTCAAATAAATTACCATGTCGGATCAATTACACCTATGTTTTTCGGAATCATACGTTAAATTCGGAGCAGTCTTTCCACTAGAAATTATGATCGTAGAAAAAAAAAAACATTCGATGCAAGCGCTTTTGAAAAAAAATCTACTTTAAACACGCAGTTCTGCGCAGTGTAATGAAGTGTGAAAAACCGAAAACTTTGATCGTGTTTGACGCCAGTCAATATTTTGCAGCTCTTGTACACTATTTATCTGGTCATTTCCACGATTCCGTTTAACAACGCTCATGTTTACAAAAACAAATTTAAAAACCTCAAACGGTTAATATGATAACAAGTATCATTCGATAGTTCTAATATAGAGAATTTTTTGAGCAGTGGCGTATGTAAGAGGGGTTGTGAAATGTCAGGGTTCAGTTTAATACTAAGTTAGAATGTAAGGAAACGTCTCAATAAAAATCACAGGGTCTCCCTAGAACGTTTAATTTTTGGTAAAATCGGCCCACAGCGAAAATGGAGTTTCTAGTGACTTTAGTTGTTTTGGTTTCCGGTGGCAGTGTACGCTATTCGAATTACTCATATCGGTTTAGGTTTTAATTACGCGTACCACAGCTGTTGCTAATTTAATTTTTATAAAGTTTTAAACGCGACTTTTGCGATTGTATCGAATCGAATCGGTGTTTTTCAACAAAGTTTTTAATTATACGTTTAATTTGCGTGTAAAACATTAATCGTTATAAATTGTTTTTTACGATTTCGATCATAACGTCCGAAAGATATTATTGAAAAAAAAATTGAACATTTCAAATAATCGCGCTGTAGCAAACCGCAATAATATATTATAAAATTATAAAACGATTCTTAGCGACTCGCGTATAATTTAACCCATTTACCGAAACTATTTCATAATTTAAACGAGCGTTTTCACAGGGCTGACTCGTTTTCTTACTTTGTTTATGAATTAAAATCTAATTATCGTTAACCGTTTTTTTTTTTTATTTCTATAACATACAAAATGTATACGCGAACGAACTAATTTATAATTTTTTAACGACAGTTTAATTACCTTTTCTTTTTTTTTTTTTTACAATTATTGTTATTTTGATAATATATTTTCGTGTTATTCAACATACGGTACGGCTTTTTGTTTGTTCTTCGTTTGTACGTCATGTTTGCGAAGAAAGTATATTATTATTATGTTTTTCTTTTCTCCTCGCAGCGAACAAAAGTCGATTTCAAAGTATATAATATGACGATAAAAACTGCAGCCGGTTTCTTCGTTCCGACGGAAATCTGTCAACTGTTTTGTTGTTCATACATCATGGCCCGGAGAAAAACTGTAGAAATTAAACATTAAATTCGCATTTCCAAAATGTATAATACGACGTATACAATATTACGCGCATATTATTATATATTTGTCAGGTTCGTTTTGATAAATGACGTCGTTGGGAAAACGCTAGGATGACCCAACGGTTATTTACCTAATCACACGCCTATATTCGCCAAACGTAAAAATTTAATAGTTTTGTGTTGTAAGTTTTACCTTTTTAGTGTAATTTGGTGCTTGACAAAAGGCGGTGCGAGAAAATCAATGATATTTGACAGAAAAATACTCCAGAAAACATTCGTGGGCCGCGGTTCGACCGTGAAACAAATTCACCTACGAAAGAAACGCGAAGATTTACAGAAATTGTTTGCGACGGACCAAAAATCTCGGCGTTTATCAGGAACGAGCGACTGGAGCGTGGCGGTGTTCTCGGACACACGTCTTGGAGAGCAGATGGACTAATAAAGAAAGTTTGAAAAATAAACAAAACAAGACCCCTAGGGGAAGACCCAGAACCAGGTGGATTGATGTAAAAGCCAGAGACTACGTTGAAGGACCAGAAAAAGACTTCAAAACACATTAAGAACACTTTTCGTGTCCTTAGTTGGATCTATAAGCTCGAATATGATTTGGTCTTATCTCGCTTGAATACACTGCGAATTCAACGCATAGAAAACGTTCGTATTCTTCGTTTATCGAATCTTATTCGTCTTATCGGCACATTATCGAATACATATCCCGAGTTGGTCCAATAGAAGGGAAATTAATGATCTAAAATTCTTGTTCAGACCGTACCAAACGGTTTTGTTTTCTGTCTATTAAGTTTTTTATATAATTTGTTCGTTCCTCGATTCAGAACTAGGTGATAAAAACGTATTGTAAACAGAACGATTGCAATCGCTAATAATACAAACGATTGATTATTTCAATTGTAATTCCGTAGAGTCTATTCTGCTGATAAGTAGGTAGAAAAAAAAATGTGTCCGTTTACGATATCTTTAATAGACTTGCGCACAGCCGTTTGCGATTTATTTTATATTAACTTTTTTGTAGGTATTTTCGCGGTTAACGTTACCGAACTGTTGTGTACGTATATTAAAGTATCGTCGTTTCGTGTACTAATTATTAACGATTCTTTTGTTATTATTGGGTTTGAGAACCCGTCGACTCTATTGGACAAATAAGCGAATAATCGTTATACGGGGGTCTCGGCTGCGTTTGATGCAAAGAACAGAATAAGGTATACTGCGAGTAAAACGCGGTCAGATTTGTTCGGAAAACGCGGCGGTGACGGTAAAAACTGCGGTCTTCGTTTCGCGGACGGAATCTCGGAAGAAGGCCACAAGTCTCTCCAGCCCGCGCGTGTCGCGATCGTTGGAATTTTTTAAGAGAACGAGGTGCAAAACATGTACGATCGTTTTATCGATGGAATCGTAAGGAAAAACATGTTTGACGTTTTTTTTTTTCTTTTTTTTTATTCCCTTTGCGACAACCGCCGTTGCGCCAGGAGCGTCGATAAAACCGTCAAGCAAAATAACAACATAACACGATATCCACGCGAGAGAACCGGAGAGATTTTATCGGCGAGACGTGCGCACGACGACGACACGACGACACGAAGAAGTCGGTTCTCGCGTATTACTACTACTACTACTACGACTGAACCGCGGTCCGACATTGCAATACATAAACACCATCATCATCAAGGCTTAGTGAGAGATAACGATTACCAAATTAAATTCAAACAGTCGCAGTACACCTTGGTGGTACACACATTTGGAAACGCCGTTAAGGGATGAATTTTTTTAATAAAAGGCCATTTCTCGGCGCGACTCGCACGAACCTCTGTGCGAAATTTCGAGTCTCTATATAGTGTGTACCTATTATAGTTTTGCAGGTTTACGCGTCGGTTCCTCGGTCGGACGATTTTCCTGGGCTCTTCTTTTCGACCGTTTTGGGATGGAAAAATCCTCTCGCGGTGGTCGACCGCGTTTATGAATAAACAACAGTAGCGAGATCGCGGTGAAAATCCGCATCGCGTCCTTACGTTACACAGATCGTTCGGCGAAATCAGTAGTGCCGCGAGTTATTTTCCGGAATTCGCCGCGTCTCACGTGCACTAATAATAACCGACGGTAAAGATTGTATGTTTTTTACTGGTCTAGATTCCGCCATCCTTTCGTGGAAAAAACGATGTAAATTTATTTTTTCCTTCATTGTACGATCGGAAAAACAAAAAATCGATATCAAAAACACATTTGAACCACCGCCAAAAACTAATCGCACAAACTATTAGATACGGTAGGCGGTTCGCTTTTTTACGAAAAATATGCAACCTCCATTAGCGATTATTGTTATAATTCATATTTTTAATTCCGACGGTTCACCGGTGTTTACGCGTCGTATTTTACCGATGATATAGATTTGAATTATTGGAAATCGTCTAAGAAAATATCCTCGATACAAGCGTCTAGTACAACGCTCGCTTTCGAATTAAATCAAAATAGTGGAAAAGATTAACCGCGATGGGTTGATTCACTTACGGTTTGCCATTATAATTTCGAGTTAACGTCGAGAAAAAAAGTAATAATAATGAAAACTAGAAAAGTTACAGTTAAGATGGCTGAAAACGGAATTAATTACTCTGTCGCTAAAATATTCTCAAGTCTTAAAACGTCCGACCCACAATGTGTTTTCAACCCATGTAATAGGAAAATAAATGATCAAAAAAGTCGACGAGTTATAGTTTTCGCGTTCTCATAGGTTGTACAGCGAAAAAAAATTAAAATTAACTTTGCAACAACGATAATAACCATCATTGCGCAATACAATAAATAAGTTAATAAAAACGAATACAGTCGACTAGTTTAAAAGTGGTAAAATTACTTTTTAACTTGTCGATGCGCCTCCACTCTTGTTAAAATCTAATTAATTTTATAAAAAAAATATAATTACATATACCGCAGTTAACACCGTTTTTAAACCATATCACGGTCATCTTTAGATTTTGTTTTACGACTTTACAGCGAAACAAATGTAGGTGTAGTTCGATTTAGAAAAATAGAAAACAGACTTTAATACGCTTTGGTAGACAATTTATATCGTAAAAAAAAAAAACTATTGTTAGAGTCTTTCGAAGGTTCGTCTTTATTTAAAAAGTCGAGTTAAAACGTTAATTTTTTTTTTTTTTTAAACTCTTCGACTCGACTAAATTTAATTTATACTCATTTAAAAACCGTTTCGCATCAGCTCTACATAGTCTAACCTGCAAATTATCGTCGTTTCAATAAGTTGAGTTTACTACTTTTAAAACAACCAAAACTGATCGGTTGAATGTTTTTTCAGTTTAATCATTTATTTTCCCAACTACGAAAATATAACTAATATAGATTGGCCGTTTTATGAACGCCTTTTTTCTGTTTTTTCACCCGAAGGCGATTCGATTGAATTATATAAAATATAAACTCGATTTTTATCGCTTTTTTTCACTAACTTGCCACAAACTGAATCTTTAAACGATAATTACGACGTATTTATTATACTCGGCCAGCGAATTCCCGTGTGAATAATTTACAGGTTCTGCGCGCCGAGAGAGAGAGACGACGACGACGATCTCTCCGCTGGCTGCAGCTCGCGGATGAAGGATTTCCGTTTACACAATAATAATAATGTTCGTCGCGTCGTAGATCATATTTTCTGTCTCGGCTCGCAGAATCCGTCCGAAAAAAAAAATACACAATAGTCAGTTATATTCCCGGGCCGTGTGCAGAAGACGATGGTCATCCAACACCGTGCGACAGTGCGTCATATTATAATAATAATAGTTAATGACGATAAGACTTTTTTACGTCAAAAATGATAACGGCAATATTTACTCTCTCTCGCCGCAGCAGAAAACAGTATATTGCGATGATAATACGCAATGACGATAATACAGTAGGCATTATAATAATACGAAAATAATTGCCGATTCACCGCGCGTAAATAGACAGCGTTACGGATTTAAATCGGCTCCGGATCGTGTCGGATCGTTATTATTTTCCATACATATATATATATAGGTTATCTTCATTTTATAAGGTCACACGTACGATAGAAACATACGTCTTGCGATGTTGTGATCGTCTAACGAACGATACGCACGGGAAAAACGAAACGTAAACGGCTTACCGAAACGATTGGAATGACGAGGGGGAAAAAAAAAAATAAATAAAAATCCTACACATCGGCGGCACTCGAGCTCTTCGGCCGAGAATTCGGGATTCTGAGCGATAGAGTGGTTTTACAAAGGCGTTTTTATTATTTTTTACACTGCAGTTAACAGAATTTCTACCGGAAACGGTGCACCGACACACGGTACATTTTTCGTTTAGAAAATTGGATCAGGACGGTAGGTACGTGTCAGAGAGGTTATTTTTCGACTTTCTCAACGGTCTTTTAACCCGAACGATTTCGAAAAACCGCTGAGAACGGCATTTCGTCGAACTATTTTCACACGATTTCGGGCTAATTACAGCCATTTTTAGATTTCGAGGTATGTATTTCATTCGTAAATGGGACGATTTTGAAAATCGCGCAATTTCTTTATCTACCATTCTACCGTCGTGAAATTTTTAACGAAAACGTATCTTTGTCTTACTGTAACTGGAAGAAAATTTGCAAAAAGTTTCGTTTAATTTTTATCGTTAAAATCGGGTCTCGCCCCAGGACGTTTGCTCGATAACCGAGCTCGCTGAGAATCGTTCTTTTAAAGGCATTGGATATTAAACGATACGTTTGAACCACAGCAGCTTCTAAAACAGTGACCCACCCAGAGCGCGTAGTGGCTGATCTCCATCAAAAAGTATACTTACGCGACCTAGAATGATTCCGGTTTTTTTTTTTTTTTTTTTAGTAGTATACGAAACCGCTTGGACGTATAAATCTGTGGACACGAATACAACGTTTGGAAGTTCACGGACGAAACAGGTTTTATCCGTTTGTTTCCGCGGAAAATAACGATTTTATCCCGAACGCGATAGATTTCATACTTTTTTCCGCGAAAAATAACGATCAAGATTAGAGCTTATCATCACGTATATACTTTTCATGGCGCGATCAGATTAAATCATTTTTTATCCACGATTGCACCGCGTTTAATTTGGAAACCGAGCGCGTCTAGAAAAATGTATAGGTAACACGTGTTCCGCAATTCGCCGTGTACGACGGTCAAATTTTTTTCTCTTCCGGAAAAAGGGGAGAAACTTTTTTTTTAGCTGGCAACGTTTCAAATCCCGATGAATTGACCCTGGACACTGGACGCGCGTGTCGATACCTACACCTGCAGCAGTATCGAACGCTTTTTTCGTCCCTGTAATGTAATCGTAATATATTATATTCAGCCGACGTCCGTTAAATCGCGGGAAAAAAACGAGCCCCTCCGAATTTCCCGGTCCCTGCCGCCAGCGGTAGTTAGTACACCCAACATAGTACCTGTAGTTTTGGGTATTTTATATGTAGGTACTGTTTTTTCTCTTTCTGCCCGTCGTATAGGAAAAAAGCATCGATTTTCAAAGTCAGTGCTTACCTCTAACCAAAACGGTCGATAAATTCCGGGTTTTTTTTTTGTGTTGCAATTTTTGCGCGCTACGCCGAAAACCGTAAACAAGTCGAGAGTTTTACTGCGAAAATGTGAAATTTCAGGTTTGTGACGTCGTTCCCCCGTGCAGAAAGAGCGCTCCGATCATGTTTAAATTTGAGCACCAGAAAAAAGTCGAGGTTTCGGTTTTATTGTTTTCCAAACAAATTTTTCAACTTTACGTTTCGCGAGTAACGCATAGCAAAGTGCCCGCTGCAGTGGCGGATATTCGTCCGATCGAGTTGAAACCATTAAAACGGGTGGGCCGTTACGTAGGTAGGTATTAAGATTTTCACAAGTAGTTTAAGCTAATATTTTTTTCGTGCGTTTCGTAGTGTTCGCCGCACGTTTATCGTCGTTCGATTTTCAGTTTTTACCAGGAAGCGCACTGGAGATCGCGCTGAATCGTTTTTCTCGTAGACGATCTTGAACGATGCTCGAAACAGCGCGTTTGAACCACGATTTCCAAACCGCGGTGATGCACCGAAAGCGCAGTGATTTCGGTTTTTTTTTTATTTTTTTATTTTATAAGAATATATCCTATATCTTCACCTAACCACTGCGCGAGAAGGACGTACGAAGAATGGGGAAAAAAAATCGTCCGGAACGATCGTATTATTCGCGTCGGTGACACATGTTTTACTACTTTCTAGGTATTGTTAACGTGTATTATTATTATTATTTACACTACTATTTATGTGTGTCGTACCGATAATAAACGTTCTTTTTCTTTTTTTTTTATACATATATATAGTATCATATTGTTAAACACAGAAATACACGGCTTATTATTATTATCATCATCATCGTACGACAATAATAATAATAATATAATGGATATTATTTACTATCGCGAGAATACGACGACGACGACATGTGTTCTGCGCGTTCGTCGGTAGATCGCCGTCTGCAGATATTGTACGCGCGCGGGGCGGCGAGCTCACGACGACGCAGGCTCGTCGAACCGGAAAAGTATCGCCAACAAAAAGATTATAGATCTGAATCCTGTACGTTACGTCTAACGAGACGAACGAGATACTAATGTCGTACGAGAACGAATGTCTCGTCCCTTTTCAGAGAAAGAAAATAATAATAAAAAAAAATCCACGACGACGAGCTCAGAAGAAACACGATAATAGAGATTTATCCGCGGGCGTTATTGAAAAAGAAGAGACCCGACGACGCGATCGACGTGTGTACATAATAAAAATAAAATAGGTATACAATAAAATCGTGTTATGATCGTACGCGACATTTGAATGTGTACGATTTGTTTGTACATTATTCGGAATAGTTCGATCGACGATTTACGTACGTAAATTACTATACTCGTACTGCAGCCGATAGTTTTTGTGTACGGACGATTTTATGTAATATTACGTCCGTCGGGCACGAATAATCGCTCCGATTTCGTCTGCAGGTCTGCGCATAATGTTACACGAATATTATTATATTTTCAAGAATTTTCGAGCTAAGCGTATACAACATGTTGTAGTATATTGAAAACGGAAAAAGAGAAGACCCATAACGACGATGTACATAAAATATAGGTAAGTACATATGATATTACGTTATGCGACATAACGATTTGTACGTCATTCGGAACAAGACGAAAATAATAATATACTGCGGCTGATTTTGACTTTTTTGCAGACGATTTTATAGCATGTTACGTCTGTCGGGTACGAAAAGTCGCTCCGATTTCGTCTGCAGGCATATAACATTTTTGAAATTGTTCTTATTTTCTGAGCGTATTATATTGGTGAAAAATAAAAGTTCTTCAATTCGCTAGACTTTTTCTCACACGTTATTCCATTGTTTTCTAAACATTTTCAAGCCGAGTATACAAATTCAATAGTACTTAAATAAAATTTTGAAAAACAACGTTTCCAACATGAGAAATCTATACGCTGCTTTAAGAATCCGTATTAAACATTTTTTTTTTTTTTTAGTCGTGTCAATATTGACGAAAATCGCCCGTAGCTTTGACTAAAAAAAAAATTCGTGACTCTCACAAATCTATTATATTTAAGATTCGAAGATTTCGAAACACGACGTTCTAGTATGTAAAACAAAATTCGCTATCTAAATTACAAAACGATTTTCCCAGTGGACTCTGCAAGCGTAAAAAGATAGAATATTGATGAAACGGTGGGATTTTGTAAAAATTTGGTTTTTACCTTCGTATACTAGATAACTGAGCTCGCTCAGAATCGTTTCTTCAGAGACAATGTACCATATTTGTACCCATTGATTTCCCGGTATTAAATAATACGCGTTTGAACCAAAACTTCCAAACCCATCTAAAGCTTAAAATCACCAATCCGTCAAGTCAAACTAGACTTATCGAGGTTTTTTTCTTTTTTATTAATTCGTTACGATATACGTATTTGTGTACACGCACAAAAAACCTCGAACACCGGCTATTATTATCGGGGTCGTCGCCACTTGTTTTGAATTTGAAAATTCTCTGATTTTTCCGGAGAAAAGAAAATCCAGACCCTAAATCTCATATCGTTTAAAAAATTATCTTTTGTAAGACTATTATTGAAGATTAATTACCGTAATTAACTATAACACTAGCTCGACGCGGTAAAATTAAAATAAATAATTAGGTTCTAAGTTGTTTCCGACAAACAAAACGAAAATTAAGTGCCTAGTCGCATCAATAATGAACAGTTTTAGCAGAGAAACAGTTGCGTACGAATTGAACACGTTCATGCATTTATTACACACATATTTTTTTTTATTAGAGGCGATAATTCGTAGTCGTACCTAAAATATATCGATTTCGCCCAGAAAATTTTTTTAATTCGGTTGTTTTATTCTTTTCACTTCAACCATATACGTCGTAGTCGCCGCACGCACGTGAAAACCGTAAATATTGCCATCAAATTTCCAGGTTTATTGTGAAAAATTACCGATTCGTTTGTCCCCGATGATTTCTCCCCGACTGAAATACGAAGATTCCCTGACTTTTTCCCGATTTCCAGAAAAAGTGGCGTCACGACGGATATTTCATAGTCGGCTCAACAGCGTAATGTTTTTCGTTATCGTTCGGCGGTTTTTTTTTTTTCAATCACCCACGAGGGTATTTCATTACAACTACACACACTGGAGCGTTCTTTTTTTTTTCAATAAAAAAGATTTATTTATATTTCTTCTTTTTTTTTTTTTTTACCGACGAAACGTATGTACAATATTATCGGTCTCCCCGGGGACCACCGCGTGGTGCAGTGTCATTTCGCGCGCGACGTTTCATTGTCAACCGATCGAATTCTTCGACGAGAAAAATAACGGCCGACCCACCGCTTAATGCGCCGCGGTGTTCTTTTCATTAACGTTCTCTAATAATACTCGCTCGTTCGTACGGTACGTAACAATGACCATTATTTTATTTTTTGTAAATTTTTTTTTTTTCCGACAATACTTTTTTTTACTCAATGCCGGCCGGAAAATACAATTCTCTGCGACGTCGTGTGTTTATTAGATTCCGAGCGAAACGAAGAACGTATTTCACACGACGTCGTGTGTTTTTTTATTTTTTTTTTTTTACGACTATGCGCAATCGCACGATAACTTCTTCGGAGGTAACGCCTTTTTTACGCAAGTACCTCTAAAACTTTCGGGTGTACACGAACGTTACTTTCAGGGGTCGCAGACTCGATCGTCTGTAAAATTAAAAAAAAGTTACGAAAAAAAAAACCGCGCGAAAATTAGGCGTGAAACGTTGAAAAAAATTACGGCAAACGCGTTTTTGACCATATCGATTTAGATATCGTTTTAGCTTCCACAACAACGGAGATCGGAATGAGCTAAACACATTAAAACATTAAAACCGGTATGATACCCCGGTTTCGAGAAGTTTCGAAAAATTTCTGAGCCAAGTAACTTGGAAATTTTCGTTCGACGAGAATTCGATTTTCCATAAAAAGAGAGTTAACCACAAGATTCGTGTAAACGCACACAATACGCTACTAAGAAATTTCGAAAATCCGCGGGCAATATTTTTTTTACATTTAGTTGTTTACAAAGCAGGAACCTAACCATCCCACATGTTTGTAATTTTAGATTTGAACGCGTACAAAAAAAAAAAAAATGTTGAAAAACGGTGTTATTTTGATGATGTACAGTGAAATCACGTGCTGTTACCGCTAAAACGTAAAAACTCCTCGAATAGTGGTCGCCACCAAACGGTTTGAAATGTTCACGCGACGTTTAATAAACTTAACTTTGCTGTACCGCCATGATTTCTTCGTGTGTATGTACAATAATGTGTCCTCTCCGTTTCGCCGTCTGAGCTCACTCAGAATCGTTATTTTCCCAAGCGATATTATTTCGCGTACGATTTAACGTAAGATTTTTACACACGAACGTTCCAAAAAAAAAAAAAGTCACGCACAGCGCCGCCGATCTACCCGCGGGGGTTAGTTAGTTAGAGGGACAGAGCCGGATTAAGTACTTTGGGGGCCGTAAGCAAATGATTCAGGTGGGCCTAATTAATTATCTTATAAATATAAGTAACATGAATAAAATATATAAATTTGGATTAGTTATCTATCTGCGGGTCTTCCCGTATTTATTTGAAACGGCTCGACCGAATTTAATGAATTTTTGTCGTATATTTGTTAGATGTAAAATGATGATATATATTTAGGTTTGCTTTATTGGATAATTCATATGGCAGAACCACGTTTGCCGGGTCAGCTAGTCATATAATATATTTTTTATTTTCATATACCGGACATTTTACGGGCCGAATTTTTTCGAGGGCCGTAAGCAATGCTTATTTAGCTTGTAGGTAAATCCGGCCCTGTAAGAGGGATTCCTCCGGGTTTTCTCGATAAAATTTTTTTTTCCCGATTATTTGCCGGACACGCGAAGAGTCGCGCGCGTTTATACATACGAGTCGGGCGTTTTCGTGTCGATAATTTTTATTATTTCGTCCGTTCCGACGCTTTCGGTCTGTCGCTGCGGCAGGCTCGTGTAATTCCGTCACACGATCCTCCCACGATATATGTAATAGGCGACACAACGACCGAAAAGCGTCGTATAAAAAAAGCGCGATAACATTAAAAAAAAAAATAAAGAATAAAGACAGCTGGTGATGTATATACATCGCACAGTCGGTTTTATAAATGACCCGAACCAGCCACGGTTTTGACAAGGCTGACGGCGGCGGCGGCGGCTGAGACGCGGTACCGACTCTGTGTTTTCATCAATCGCTTGATACCGGGCCGGCGGCAGCGGTTATGCACTAACTGGGTATCTTTCTTTAAAAGTAAAAAATATACAAAAAAAAAAAACGTCATCATCTACCGTTTGTTATTTATAACACGATATATCGTACAAAACATCCTCACAAACCGGCCTCGTCGCACACACAACGACCGCGACGCGTAACACGCTCGCGTCACGCAGTAAAACAATCGTTAAAAAGTGTTTTTTTAAAGTCTCACTTTGTCTCACTTTGTCCGAAATAACACACGTGGAATATGAACAATATATTTGGCGAAACCGGTCGGTATAAAATTATAACCTACTATAGTTCCGTCTGTATCGTTTTCGAATGTATGGCAAAAAAAAAAAAAAACACGACGGGTATCTTTTAACGTTTTTCCGCGTATTTCACTATTTTTTCAAATCCACGTAATTTTAAACTCTCCGCCGTCAGAGTGAAATCGCAAAAAATTCAAAATCTTCTTCTTAACTCAAAAAGTAGGCAAAGCTTCAACGAGTGTGAGCTTCGACGAACCACCGGAGTCGTTGGGAGTACCGACTTTGAAAATCGGAGCGAAAAGTTTTTGTCAGAAAAAAAAAATCATCATCATTTGAAAAACAGTATATACGCTCAGGATCGTTTGCCGCAAAACGAGTCACCGCACAATTTAGCCGACGACCCACGATCGGTATTAAACTGTATAACTAAAGTTTGTGTTATTATATGTTCTTCAGCTCTTGCTGCGTTCTGGAAATTTTATCGCGTCCAACATATATAATTATAATCGATCGATTTTTTAAACAGACGCGATCTCCTCTAGAGACGAAACAATATCATGATATCGACGTGAAAACGTCCGTATTGTAGGTACGCCGGTTGTAACCGCGATTTCTATTTTTTTTTTTTTTTAAACCTACTGCGGTAGAATTTTTATCGCGTTCGGATATTGTGTTGTAAAGTTTCGTAAACCTGAGAGAACTGACGAAAAATAGCTCTGGGAAAATCGACGTACTACAAAATTTTCTGATTTTTCACCAATATATACGCCTACCTCCGCTTGTCGCGATCATCTCCTAACGCGAACGCAACATCACGTCGTCGTTTTCGGCAACATTCGTCTTCCGTCCTTTACACCATCGACGTTCACTTTTCATAACCGCTCTTATTATAATTATTCAGTTTCCCAAAACCACCTCCTCTGTCCGCATCAGAATGTAACATAGGTAGGTACTCTCTAAATTATAAAAAAAATTTTATCACCCGGTTTTTTTTTTGTTTGGAGAAATATACGTTTGTTGAAACACGCGCGGGGCAGACACACCACCCGGATGCAGCGCCCTCGAACCGTATACACGCGTTACAATACGGTTTTCGTTTGATTTCACGGAGGGCGAAAACACGGATTTTTAATTTTTAAATCGACTGTTAACGTCATGTACTAATAATCGCAGCGCGACGTGATCCGACGAGAAAAAAAAAAGACGGAATAAAATTCATAATCGAAACCAACAAAACTCCGACCGTTCGAGATTAAATAATACAAAATATAATATTACGTGGATTTCACGGGAAACCGAGGGTGGTCGATTACGACGATCAAGTGATGATCGCCGTCCGAACTTACACTATACCGATCGTTCCGCACGAGTTTACCCGCCGAACAATAGCCGCGAGGGTGAGTGCATTTCCGCGCGCGTGTGTGTGTGGCCCGATATAAAGACGTCGAAAAATATATAATAACGTTATCATCGTGTTGACGGAGACGACGACGGTAAAAAATATAAAAAAAAAATTTATATAATATGGGCCGCAGCGCGGCGGAGATACGGAGACAAATCGGCCGGTCGCCACTTCCGTGGAAACGAAATAACAATCGTGTGTGTGTGTATTCTACCCCCGCGCGAAACGTTATTTGTGGCTCCTCGAGAAGAGAGGATTATAATAAATAAAAATAATCGGATCGGTAAAAGTTTTCATGTCATTCGACAAAACCGAGTGTGAAAAACGGGAAAATTTCACCGAATTCGGCGGGTGGACGGCTGTGGCGACCGGCCGGCTGCTCTAAAGGATAGTTCAGACTATGCCAGTAATTTAGTCAAGTAGCGAGTAATTTAGCTACTAAACGTGTATATGAACAGACTGATTTAGTCGAGTAGTTTAGTAAATTTATTTAGTAATTAGTGGATCCATTTACTTCTATTTTTTCTGGTCGAGTAGCATCCCCCACTTTTCTGACTAATTACTACTAATAGGCGGTCTGAACGAATTATTTTAGTTTAGTATATTAGTATATACTTGTCAGTGTCAAGATGACGTTTCGTTGGGGTGAAGACACAACATTTAAATTTGAATATATAAAACACGAGTCTTTATGGAACATAAAATGTCTGCTGTATAAAAATAAACAGGCCAAGCTATCTGCTTGTAATGAAATACAAAAAAAATTATGAATATACCTGGATTCGGTGAAAAAAATAGATAAAGTTAAAAATTAAAAACATGCAGGAATCGCCATTCTTAAGTGAGTGTCTCACTACGTTGAATTTGTGGTTGCACTTTTTTCAACAAAAAATTAAAACAGCTTTCAGAGCGTTTCTTAGCGTTACTTTGGGGTCTTCAAATTCTAGTTCTTTAAGAAGACCATTTGTAGCTCCCAATGTGTCTCTTCTCTTGATCCATTCCCTAATCCACATTCGCTTTGAATTTTTATTAAGCTCTTCTTCTACCTCTTGTAAAATAGTCGTTGAAATAAGTATCCTATTGCTTTATTCAAATTTTTTTTTTTTGTAAACTATTCATTTTGGCAATCACTTTTCACAGCACCAAAACAAATGTACCAAAACAGTTTTAAACACTATTGTGTCTGAACAATTTTTGAGTTACTAAACCGTTTAGTAAATCACTTACCACTTGACTAAATTACTGGCTTAGTCTGAACTAGCCTTAAGGATGGTTCGTTTTATCCCGAAACAGTTTTGACGTGTTCGTCGATAAGAGCGAAAATACCAAGACGCGTTCGCTTTACCTACTACAACATACTATCAATAAAACAACGGTACGACACTATATTGGTTTTAGTGATCGATATAAAAAAAAAAAAGCACTATAGTAGCATTGTACACTTTTTTTTTTTATGAATTTAGAATTTTTATTTCAAATCAAAACCGACGGTTAGCTTTTTTTTATAGCCGCGTGGTGGCTCGTTTCGTCTACGTCAAAATATGTCGTTCTCCGACGGGGTCAAATAAATATTTCCAGTTTTGAGGCGAGTGAGTTCGTTCGTTCGTTTTTTACTCGTAAATACGTTTATAAAATTATAGAACCCTGACCCTCATCCACGTCTCCTCTCCGGCTCGATGATCGTAAATACCAAAGGCGGCCGCCATTACATTACACTACGCGTTGGTCGTCGATCAATTCGCGGTAATCCGATTTCAGTGTGGCGGCAATAAACAACAACACCGGTTTGGAGTGGCGGCGTCGTCGTCGTCGTGCGTGTTTGCGTGCTCTGTATATACATTTTTAAAGGAGAGCGTTGAAAAAAACCAAAAAAAAAAAAATTACCGATCCGAACAAACATCGATTCGCCGCGTCCGTTTTACCTAAAAAAAGTGCGAATCCATCATTATATTTTATAGCTACGTACGTTGGTATACCGTTGTGCGAGCGACGGATTTTATCGGCCGTAATTATTAATCGTACGAAAAATACCGCGTAAACGAACAAATCGCGTTTTTCACATCCGGTCGACTTAAGAACGAAAACGACGAATTTATAACAAACATATAGCGCACCACCGGTAAAAATAATCGATTCGGGTGTCCCGAAACCGTGTTCGGCACACCAAAATATCACAATTCGATGTACCCATGACGATAATAATACATAATATGGTTTACTTACGCGCGGTGTCGTACGAAACGGTACACGAGTGTGTGGTCATGTTTCACACACACGAAACGTGTTTATTATTGATCGAATTGTTCAGAATTAACGAACGGTCATAAACTCGGAGCGGATACTACACGCGTATATATATTATTTACAAAATCGACATTAATATCGATCAAAATTTTTATTAATCAAGTTCGTGAACCCGTTAAACCTCGTTACTCCTCGGAACTCTTTAAAACCGTACAAAAAGTCGAGTGGTGAGATTTCACAGAGTGGAAGAAATATAAACACACATCGGTCGAAAAGCTTGTACCACGACAATATGCCGCGACGGTGAGACGTTTCTGAGTGTTACACGCCGATTTTATGCGCACGTGATGAACAGCGCGAACGTAGTAGTAAACGTGTGAATTTTATAGTTATTGTTGTTATTTTATTAACAATACAATAAAAATTTGATACGTCGATCAGGTATTGAACTCTATATAGACATTGTGAATCGCCGCACGTTACGGGAGAACAGAGCGGACACTTCCATCCAGATGAAAAGTTCAATCTCGTCTGTCTATTTGGTGCAACATCTCCAAAGAACCATCGATATATTTTTATTTTTCCGAAATTAACGCGAACCCGTTAAACATACACTCAGTACTCTCGCACCTGTTCGATAAAAGGGTTTCCAAAACTCGATCGGGTTCTACCGGATACGTTCGGTACGTCCACTAGAGCAGTGTTTCTTAAACTTTTTGAAATCACGGAACACCAAACAATAATATTTTTTTATGCGGAACCCCTATCAAAATTATCTTCAAAAAAGGAGGATACTACTAAACATGACAATAAACGGCAACAATGATAATACATCTAATATACTAAATACAGCAAAATGTAATAAAATTATTTATTTAGGAGGTATCATTCAAAAGTAATATAATATTTGACTTTTATTACAGGAAAATTAGGTAATAATAAAAAAATAATAAAATTATTTAATAATATTTGATTCAATTATATAATAATAAAATTAGTGCACGAATCTTAATGGGATGGATGAGCTTGAATATGACTGCATATCTTATCAATATCTGGAGTAAGATTTGTTAATGAAAGTCTTAGTGTTGACGTCAAATTCAATCTATTTCGATACTTAGTCTTGGTTGCAGTGACTGCTGAAAATCCACTTTCACATAAGTACGTTGAAGGAAAAGGAAGTATGACTCTTAATGCCTTTTCACTTATCACCTCGTATTCGTTATGAACTTTTATCCAAAATGTATCTAGTGATAAATTGTTTTTTAAGTTTCTCAACGTTATGTCTGAGGAAAGATCTGCCAACATATCCTCTTCATTCGTAGATAGAGTATTTGTTACGCCATTGCAACTGAATGGATCCAAAACCCACAAAAAACCTTCTTTTGGGTCTTGATTTGAAGGGAAATACTCTTCAAATTTAAGTGACAACATTTTCAAGTGATTAACAATAATCAGTTTAAGTTGAGTAGAATTGTAAACTTCATTATTCTCGTTTGCTCCGCTTATAAACTCCATTAAGGTACTGAACATTTCAAAACAGTCGTTTCCAATTCTTGTGATCCACAGTTTAATTTTTTTACACATCATTATTTACATATTTAATATTTTACATTTCATACTATAATTAACTATTATGTAAAATTAAAATATATTAATATTTTATAAATAAATAATAGATTTTTCAAAATAATTTTTTTGAATATTTTGAAAAAAAAAACACTTAAGTTTCGCGGAACCTTTAAGTGATCTCCGCGGAACCCCAGGGTTCCGCGGAGCATAGTTTAAGAATCACTGCAATAGAGGGTACACCTACTTTGGCGGAACTCGTAGCGTTTTACGAGATTTTGGCGGAAAAGATTTTTTATAGGGAATCTTGTTCTTCTTGACCGGATAAATTCGCACTCACAAGGTCTTCTCGACTTCTCCTACGGTAAGTAATAAAACGAATACCTCACCAAGGGTCTACTATCCGTCTTGACTCGCGACAATAATATCACGTGAAATTCTACCTTGTCGGCGTAACGTATTACACTACCGCGGTCAACTACGCGGCTCCTGCAGAAGAACTCGTATTAAAATCCTCCCGTCTTTGACCCACACAACAATAATACGTGTCCTCAACAAACACACGTATTTTAAATTCTAAACGGTCGGCCATGTGTTGTGCTAGACGGGAAAGAAAAATAATATAAAATAAACGGATAAAATGGACGCGGCACGACAACACACGCCACGCTGAACCGGCAATGCCTTAAACTCCGGAGGAAAAGTTAAAAATCTAGAAAAAAACAACAACCGAACGAATTAAAATACAAAATCTACAACCGGCTGAGCGGCGCGTGTTTAGAATAATACAATTTCAATGTACGTACCAAATAATGTGTACGTACGTATATCATCTGAAATCTGTACTATACGGGGTAACGTGATGTGTTTTCGAAATGAGTCTACATATTATTATAATATGTATGTATACCCGACAGACGTAATTTTTACGCAATTTTTATTAAGTATATGAGGACGGGAAAAAAATTGAATAAAGAAATTTTTCCTACACTGTTAATTTCGTTCAACACGGGGCAGCGCGACAACATAAAAATTGCATAAAACCGCTTAAGTATTAGAAAATACTATGTTCGTACTCACGGTTCGGTGTGCCTACACAAACAACCGTAGTTACGCACAGGGTCGTTGCGGTGAAAAAATTCACTCGAGAAGTGAGTAGATTGTTTCTGCAAAACATTCGTAATGTTTACCTGAAACAAAAAAAAAAACGATTTTATCGAGCCGTTATTGTCGTTACGTACGGGGCGCGCGTACGATATAATGTTATAAAAAATGTTTTTTTACACGGCAGCGCGACGCATTGACCATACCACTCTGATCGGCAATACAATTATGTATGTAATCTAGTGCTTAACGCGTTTAAAAAAAAAATTAACGTTCGCCGTAATAGCGTATATGTAACTC
This sequence comes from Hormaphis cornu, assembly GCA_017140985.1. Taxonomy (NCBI): domain Eukaryota; kingdom Metazoa; phylum Arthropoda; class Insecta; order Hemiptera; family Hormaphididae; genus Hormaphis; species Hormaphis cornu. The sequence continues at coordinate 10,250,166 of CM029365.1, read as the reverse complement.
GTAAAAAATAGTCGTTTCCATTACGTTCAATAGAAAATAGTAAACCGCGCCAAAGTCGATTCCATAAAATTTCATTAAGCTACACCGACAACAGTTTATTCGAGAAAAAAGCTTTGAAATTTTTGATCAAACGTTGGCCACGTTGAACATGCGTTTTGCGCGTTTTTTTCTCTTTATTTTCTTTCTAATTACGACGTCGTGTCCCGTTGTCGCGCTGAAATCTGGCGATTCGGAAATCCCGAGAATCGTTTTTTTTTTTTTTCAAACAGTCCGACTGCCCGTCGTTTACCGATTCCGTCTTTTTAAAAATATCACTGTATACGCGTCGGGCAACACCTCTCGTCACTGTTGTTCATTTCCTGCAGACTCGCTCGCATATTATTATCTAGAAGTTTTGCCAGACGCTGTCAACCGCTCGTCTGCAGCGGCACAAAATAATAATATTCGCGACATCCGAAATCGCGTTAAATTGTCGCGCGAAATATACAAACGAATCGTCGTGTTATTGTTATTATTAAATTTACGTATATTATCGTGCAATAATAATATTAGTGCAACACGCATCAACGTTTAACTCGCGGCGAAATAAAATTATACGGCGCTGGTGCAGAAACCGGCTGAAATTTCGAGTATAGGGGGGAAGAGAGGTGTATATAATATGCTATCGTCTACGGAATTTAGAAGTGCGGCACGAGTTTTTTAGAAAAATTAAAAACCGTTGAAGGGAAAAAAAAAGAGGCAGCCGAGGAAGACCAGAGAGAAGAGATGGATGGAAAAAACTGCAGAAAAAGATACGTGAGAGTTGTTGACGCGGCGAATGATCGCGATGAGTGGAGACCCCAAATCATATTATTGTAACATATATAGTTGCGGAGAGAGGCGAGAAAAGAAAAAAAATAATATAACAAACAATCGGCCGAAAATTCGAAAAAAATATAAATAAGCCATCGTTTTTGATCACGAACCCCCGAACTCGCAGTTTTGGATGTTTAGTAATTTTCTCGTCTCCGTACAGACAGCTGACGTCGCCGCGTAGTGTTGCGTGTACCATAGCCATAGTATACGGAAATAACTCGGTGTATCGATCATAGTAATACGGTTGAACTATCGGGATAAAATGTATCTTTGTAGGACGAAAATTAAAACGTAACACGCAATCTTTACGAGCTAAAAACGGCTCCTGAATATTCTGAATTGATAAAAATACAAAATAATTTATAAAACGTACTGCGCGTTATCAAATGCGAGTCTACCTCAAGGCGATTCGGTTTTTTCTTAGATTTCTCTTCTTTTACGCAAAAGTACGGGATTATGTTTAACGAAAGTTTCAGTACCCATGATACGTAGTTTTAGTATACATCCACCGTATAACACGTTCAATGAGGTCCACTATACATTTTCAGAGTGCCTATTTTTTTTTTTTTTTTCCATTCTTTTGTTTTTTATTCTTTGTCACGTTTGCACAGGAGACGTTTCTGCGAGGAGCTTGTCATCGCGACAGCCGGAAAGTACAAGCTTATATATATACGAACTCGACAACGACGTCGAGGACCCTTTTTGGAGTAAGCAGCACTCCATTATGATAATAATAATAATAATAATAGAGAAATATAAGTGTACGTGCGATATTATATATTCGTGGGTATATATCGCATACAGGGTGGCGTTGTTGTTTGACGCCTTCTGAGCGAGCCGCCCCTATATCATCAGTATATCGTATTTGAAACCGATTTTGAAAATTCTTTCACCAACCGTACATTATTCCTGAGCGGCATGGATTTTATTTGAAAATTTCACCCCTAAAGGTCGTCTCGAAATACCGATTTCGTCAAAAACTCCGTTATTTTATTTATTTCTTTACGGTTGCCGCGCGTGTCAAATTTTATTTGTTTATTTTACCGTTTTTTTTCTGGCGTATGAATTTTTTTAAATCGAAAATTTTACAAAAAAAACACGTCGCGTACTATAAAATAGTTGATATTTTTTTTTAGAAAAGCGTTTCAACCGTCAAGATCGGAGCAATATCCTAGGCGCTACGGCAAAAGTTCTATTATTTATTTTTTCATTATTATTACTTACGGTCGCTATATGTTGTGTGTCAAATTTTAGTTGTTAGTCTATTCGCCGTACTTTTGACGGTTTTTTTAAATATAACCTATTTGGAATTGAAAATTTGGCGAAACGTCGAGTACAACGCACCAAAGGATATAAAATTTGGGCGCTCTTTCAACCGCCGAGATCGGTTTCCAATATCCTATGCACGCCGAAAAACAAAAAAAGCACACATCGTTGTAAAATCGATAACTTCCTCGCTATCGGTAAGAATCTAAAAAAATTTTTTAAAAAAAAAACGATCGGTTCGGTCGGGACCGCACATTGCGTCGTACGGTTCTATACATCATACCCGTTTAATCTGTTTTTACATAAATCATATTTTATTCAAATTAATACCGTTGTTGTTCGTGCGCCACGTCGTTAACGAGTTAAAGTTACAATTTTTTTTTTTTTTTCTGCACGATTCCGTTGGAGATTATCGTATCGAGGTATAATTTCGCAACAGTGCTCGAGTTACACTCGAGCGCGCAATTTCGGAAGTAGTATAATTTTAATTCGACGCTTTAATAGCGATTCGTCACAACATCGTGTCGTTACAGTGACGACAATATTTTTTTTTACGATTTTACAGTAAAATAAATAAAAATAATATTAATTATTATCACGGCATCCCGCGCGCGATACGATCGACAAAATGTAACGATTGAAAACCGGAGTCGAACACACAAACTATACGGAGCGTTTTTAACAGTGTTTATTTCACCGTTTAACACGCCTATTGTCGTACATTAACGGTAAAAAAGATGTATAATGTACCTGTATTTCGTTATTCGCGAATCGTTTGCGTGCTGCAGTGAACATAATAACGGAATGGATTTTCGTTACGATATTCGCATAAAGTCGCGTGATTTTATTTTTAATTACACGGGGGTACACAAGTGTGACATGCATTATTACACTGCTGCGGGTCACTGAGAGAATATACAACGATAATATTAAAATTAATCGCATGTTCGTGTGTGCGTGTGTATAGATGTGTATTACACCTCGGACCGCGAGCACACCAGCCATCGTTATGGAAATATAAAAAAAAAAAATTAACATAAACTACCGCTGCAGCAGAGTTCAGGAGGCGGATTTTTTAACTGCGCGTACCTTGTGAATACACGTTGGGCGAATCGGTGAAAAAAATCAATTGCTAAGTAAGTGAAGGTTGAAAGCCAAAAGTTAACAAGGAAAAAAATCAACTGGATGTAGTAATCAAGATTGAAAACGAAATTAACTTAACCTCGTTAATTTTTTTGCTAAAACGAATCGCGAGTAAGATAAAACCCATATTATCGTATACGCGTATACCCAAAATATTTAGGGAGATCGAAATAAGAAAAAGTCGAAGTTTCGGTTGTTGGGCGAAAAAATAAACATAGGATGGTAATTATAAATATGAACTGTAAAAAGTACAGTTGCCGCGATAGAATTTTTAATATCGAACGAGTTAAAAAAAATAATTAACTTTTTAATACTTGACTATAACTTTTTTTTAAACGCCCACCGTTGGCAAATAGGTATTAAATTAAATAGGTTCGCGTCACGCAGGTTAACTGCGATATGTAAATAGAATGTCAAATTTGGCATTTCAGTTGAGTTATGCGCGTTTGTGTACTTTCAAAGGTAAGCCAAGAACCCTCGAGTGTATCATATTATTATTATTATAACGATACTGTTTCGTGGTGTATATACAATATATAAAAGAAGGTTATACGATACACGTTCGTTCGCGTAAGTCGAGGGTGTCGTTCGCGGACTTTCTGATACGGCTAGTTTGTATTTTTCCGAATTTCGTACTACAGAAAACGGTTCCGATTATATCGAGAAACGTGCATCGTATTATTAGACGTTTGGGAGCACTCGGTCCGTATTATTTTAACAGTATAAACGGATTTGTAGTCGTGACGATAGATTTTTATTTTTAAAAACATCGTTTCCACGATGTTTTGGTAGGTTTAGAGCCGGATAATACGTGAATATAATATAATAAAGACGAGAACACCGTTTTTACAAGACGGTTTCGCAAATGTTTTCAGGATTTAATCGCCGTAGTTATAATAGTTTGATCGAATTTCGTCATCGATTATTCGTTTCTATAAAAATATGTATTTTCGAAATTGTAAAAACATAATAGACCGTTGTATAACGAGTTCGGCAGCGTTTTCAGAAAAAGAAAAGTATATTGAAATACACGTTGATAATATTTTACGGAACGGCCGTATTTGCGTGATAAAATCCCCCCAAGACGGCTGTTTGATTTTACACCAAAATAATAATAATAAACGCGTTTTACCGTTGTATGATGAAACAAAAAACGTAACATCGCGTACATCACAACTTTTTTATAAACGATTTTATTACGTCAAAGAGTACCTATAGGTATAAAATGAGAGCTTTCCAATTTACCACGCAGTTCGGACTATATATATATTTCTATGAACGGTTAGGGGAGCAATTATTCTATATTTTATAGCAATACACGATGTAGAACGTAAAACCGATAACTTTAGGATACTGCGGTTATTCGAGGTGATTCGTTAGTTTTTTTTTAACGACGTCGTTTTCGCGTTTTTCACGTTTTCGCGTTTTATACACAACAACTGTCGGCGTTTACTGCGGCGTGGAGATTGTTTTTAGAGATGATACGACGAGGAAATTTTTTGTAAAAAAAAAATTTGAAAACACCAAAACCGTGACGAATCGCGCACGTCGTCGCGGTACACGGGGTGTCGTTTCGTCGGGGCACTTTACCGAATATCGCACCCATGTCATATCGCACCTATTTATTTATATTTACCGTCGTACAAGATGTAACGTTTTTCTTACGATACACACACTGACTGACTGACTGCAGTTTGTAACTATAAAACTACACGCGTGTCGGGATAAAATAGCTTAGTTGACCGTGTCAAGAGTAGTATGTATATTAAAGAGTAGTATAACGATATCGTGGACCGCACGACGTCCAGTCGCCGCGCGAACACCCACAGCGAGCGGCAATTGGCTCCTCGGACCGCGGTCACGGTGTATCGAAATTATTTTATTATTTATTGCTCGTATATATAATAATAACAACATTCGAGGAGATTGAACAGTATGTGCATTGTGCGTTGTTATGTACTTTGGTAGGTAATATTTTATAACAATGACACCCGTAAACGAGTCGATCGTTATATCGATTATAATTTTTTTTTTTCCGACCATTACACAGGTACACTACTCCTACGTTGCTGCGGACGCGAGACGATCGCCACGTTTCGGTACACGCCGCGACCACGTAACATTATTTTTAGTACGATTCGTCGTTTATATTACTACAGAGGAGTATAAAGAGATAACACACGAAAACAACATCTATTATTTATCGTATTGTGTTCTCGAACGCGGGCCATTGTGCCCGCGAATGTGGGAGACGTAAATAATATAAATTGATAAAACACGCGATTGTGTAGGAAAAGAAAAAAAAAAATATCATCTACACAACAACAATATCCGCCGCCGCCGCCGACTCCTCGGAAGATAAAATGGCCACACCTGCAAATCTTAAACGGGGCGTACCGTAGTAGTCTCCAGACGACGTAAACCTTCTTCCCAAACGACGTTTCGTTGTCGCACACTGTCACCGAGAGCTGTGCACATATCGTTTCGATAGAATAACGTACGAATAAAATATTTAAAAAAAAAATACGGTTTAAAACGCGAATATTTATTACGTTAAAATCAGGGGTTGAAACCGGTATTTCGATACCGGTATTAATACCGGTATAACCGAAAAAATAGAAAAACCGAAACCCAAATCGAAACCCGAAACCGAAAAATTCAAATACCGGTATTGAAACCGAAACCCAAAACCGTAAAATTAAAATAACGGTTTCAAAACCGATACCCAAAACCGAAAAAATCCAAATACCGGTATTGTAACCGAAACCCAAAACCGAAAAAATTCAAAAGGGTTTCAACCCCTGCAATTAAGTGAAGACATGGTTGAAGATATCATGATTTTAAGGGCTAATAAATTTAATGTTGAATAATTTTATTAATAAATGTTTTTTTTTCTTATTTGTGCCTTATTTTCTTGGATAATTGAATACACAGGTGGTGACATTAATTAAACTTAATTTCAGATTTAATTATTTGATTTTGGAAATATTTGAATACAAACTTAGGTGAAGGAGTAAATATATATTTTTCAATTATTGACGAGTCAATAAAAAAATATATATATTTAATATTTATCTATCTATGTGTATTTACTATTTATTTATCTATCACTAAAAATTAACTAAATGGTAAATACTAAATACTAAATTTGTAGTTTAGACTAGAGATAAGGCGAATTCAAAATTTAATTGTGAAACCAAACTCAAACCGAACTTTGAAATTTAACCCCTTAGTAATTACTATTTGTCAAATTTTCCCCAAAAAATGTAAAACAAGCAGTAATAAAAAAGGTCTTTCGTTAAATTGTATTGAAAAAAGTTTAGTTCAACATTTTACTACTTGAGTTTGACTTTCAAACTTAATTCTTCTTCATAATAAAAATACATTTGCCAAAATGTATTGTGTATTATAAAAAATAAAAGTAAATGTGGCCAATACAGAAAAAAAAGTTGTCAAATACTGAAATACCTGTTTCAAATCCAATATTGAAAATCAAAAAATTCAAATAATACAGGTTTTGAAACCGATACCCAAAACCGAAAAAATTCAAATACCTGTATTAAAACCGAAAACTGAAACAATTCAAATACAGGTTTTGAAACCGAAACCTAAAACCGAAAAAATTCAAATATAGGTTTTGAAACCGATACCCAAAACCGAAAAAATTCAAATACCGGTATTGAAACCGATACCCAAAACCAAAAAATTCAAATACCGGTATTGAAACCGATACCCAAAACCGAAAAACTTCAAATACCGGTATTGAAACCGAAACCCAAAACCGAAAAAATTCAAAAGGGTTTCAACCCCTGGTTAAAATGCATTTGGGGGGTCACGACGACGACGATTTTTTTGTTGTTTTTCGGATTTTATTCCTCGACACGTGCGCCGGCGGATTGATGACGCGATAAGGTAAAACTTCTGAACACCGCGATTCGAATAACTATTCGCCGCTTTACACGCGTGAAAAAAATGAATCCACCGCAATCGCGTAAAATCGTTGAAAATCACAAACATCGTCTGGAAAATATTGCTTTGATATGACTAACGCGGAGGAGAAACATTTTTTGG
>CM029365.1:10223784-10237831 GCA_017140985.1 Hormaphis cornu | reverse complement strand
TAAACGGCCATGTACATAAGAACAGGCGTTTATCTCGCGCGAAATCGTTCGGCGTTTCGCTCTCGGCAATCGTACCTATTATCGTACGTAAGTAAGTCCCGTGCGAACGGCCGACACGCGGCGAAATGTCTCGAAAATTACGAGGAGCGTTTGCAGAGAAAGCCGCGTTCAGCTCGCCGAGTTAATAATATATTGTAAAATATTATTTTATACGGAACGCGCGATGTTGGTGGAAAAGACCGTTTAATATTTATGAAGAGCTACGTAAACAAACCTCGGTCGGGAATCTCGACTAAAAATTCATTATTCATTAACGATTATACCGTCTTTTTTTTTATTATTATTATATTCGTTTTTCCGCACGAAATTTCACACACCAAGAAAAATGTCGATTACACATCATCGTAACGTATCGCTAATAATCGTACACTTGCACACACGCATAAGCTCTGTTCTTCGTATCGAATGCCTACTAAGTAAGTATAGCTTTGTTGAGAAACTGATATAGAGGTATCAAGAGGCTGGGGGGCGAGTTTACGACTTTTTTTTAGGTTGAAAAAAACAAAAAGTCAAATCGATTTCTTCTTCGTTTTCTTTTTGAAATTTATTTTAAAATTAACTCGACTCAAAGGTAATATTCATCACAGCTACAACAGTTCATATTTTTCATTCGCGTGTGACGTATTCTTGCGCTTCAAAGCACGCTTTTTGTATTTTTTTTTTTTTTTAATCTTCTTCAATAGAGTTAAAAATGTTTTATTAAGCGCGTTAAATTTAAAAAAATCGACATGTATTACACAGGTTAACAAAAAAAAATATTAATATCAACTAACTCGATTTCAACTCTTAACGAGTATTATTATTAGACTCGTAGAAAATTATAACAATCGAAGCATACGATAATATCGATTGAAGTATTTTTACTGTACTAGAGCAGATAAAAGTTCGGTTAAAAACTTTACGGAACCTCTGGACGACACTCAGCAAAATACTTTTTTGTTACTAACGCTCTAAATACTAGTTATCTGGAAGCGCGTGTACAGCGTGAACTGGCGAAACGAAATTTCTGTATATTTCAAAAAACGAACCGTTTATAAGCAATGATTTCCTTTTTTCATTCAAAATCAATTCGGCGGGTGTCCGAATAAAAGGTATAAAAAATGGCAGTTCAAAAGTGTCAACCACCTCGTTTCGACGTGTTCGTTCACACCTCGCGATTAAAAAAAACCATCTTTCACAGTGTAACATAAAATATCAGAAGGAAACACGTAGCAATAATAAACACAACACACAATATTTTGTACGTCCTCGCGTCAGACCCTCGTTAAAATCGTTTCCTCCCGAACCGTGTGTTGTGCGAAAATACGATTCGGCCCCCTTTTTGTCCGCGGGAAAATCACTATGTATATACACGCGCGGCGGACGCGTGATCCACGGTTAATCAAAAAAAAAATCGTAATTTTATTTCGCTGATCGTTGCGGACGTAATTAAACGCCGGTTCTGCCTGGAAAAAATTCGTAGAAAAAATCCGTTTTGCGCCCAAACAAACGCGCGCGGCGTCGTCAGAAACGGACCGAGCTTACACGCCGCTGCAACGTTTTAAAACTTCCGTTTTCCACCCCCGAGCGACACACGTTAAAAACGCGATATTATTGCGCCGTTTAATACCCCGCGCGTCGTAAATTTATTCAATTTTTTTTCGATTGTTCGTCTCGTCCCGCTACTACTACTACTACTATGTCGTACGCGGAAACCGCGTTTCGGATGGTAAAAATCGTTAAACGATGTACAATAGCCGCGCGCACAAAAGCGTACCTTAAAAAACAATCGAAAAAAACGGTAGGTAGGAATCGTTGTTTTTTATTTTTTTTAGTTCGCCATGCCGCTGTGCGCGGGGGGTTCAACTGGGTTTTGGCCAATGGAAAAACGGGCGACGATTTAGATTAAGGCCCTGCGGTGGTGCCAGCGACCCGCGCGGGTAACCGGTTCGCAGCCAGAACACACGCTCGGAACACCATTGTTCGTCGTCGTAGACGTGTATCGTATTATACGATGTTCTTATTATTGTACTTGTTTAAAAAAACAGTACGAACATTCCCCGGCGAACGGAAATTATTCAACTCCTTTCTTTTGCCCCGAACCCCATTTTCTTCGTGGAACCACCGGGCGCGCGGGGGTAACAATACGATAATAATATTATATTACACGGTCGAATCCCGCCCGCGGACGACAACCGTCAACGCGGATAGAATAGAATAGAACAACACGCGATATTCGTCCATTTTTTTTTTTATTTATTATTTATTTTTTACACAACACAGTGGGAAACTTTTCTCTCTCCGAACAATAATTGTTTATTATTATATTATTTTTTGACAAAACCGCTGCAGCAGCGTCGTACGGATAGGGTCGCACGCGGAACCGAAAACGAGAGAGAGACGGTGAAAAACGGCGAACAAATTCGGTTTCGAATGAATCGAACGAACGAAAAACAAAAAAAACGTTCCGGCGTAAACGGGAAACAATCCCTCGTACGTACGTATAAAACGCCGTATTACGTATGTTCTGTACACGTAATTTACGCTGAACCGCGTGTTAAACACGACAATTTACGAGCGCCTCTCGTGTACGCGGTCATCTGTCCGTAAAGAATCGTCGTTATGTGCACACATATTTGTTTATAATCGTATTTTCTATAATATAGAATGCGATAGCTGTGTCGTCGTAACACCACATCCTCCTCGTAAACGACGACGACGAGTACACCACCGACTGTGTATATAAATACTAGTGGTCTCGCGGCGGCGATCACGTGCGTAAAAATACAATTACGGTATTTTATATTTATGCGCGCGTGAATCGCCGCGACGTTTAATGCGTCCGGGGCAGATACCGCGGTGTACACAACACGACAAACAATAAACGGTAAAAAAAACGACGATGATGGTTGTTTTTTTTGTAATTCATACTTGTTTTTACGACGTCGGCTCCCAGAAAAACGTCTACAACACGTGTACGTACGTACGAGTTACGAGGCACGTAAGATACGAGGCGGACAACAAGCTGTCTAGCATTGGCGGCGTACACGTTTTGAACGTCTTCGAGAAACACGAAAGCGGGTATGTATTCTCTTATAAGAATCTCCGTGTGCCGAGAGCGGCTAAACCCGAGCGGGCGAAACGTTTCGGGCGAGTAGTTGAAAATCGCGAAAAGTCCGTGATTTCTCAAGTAAAGCAAACGAAAAATTATCCACACGACCCTATGTAAACGTCGTCTCTCTCCGTTCGAAAACCGGCACGCGCAGAATTATTATCGATTATACCGGCCTACACGTCATTTTATTTAGCCCAGAAAACCGTATCACCACGTTATTTACACATACGTTATAATTTTATCCGGTTGTCTACACCACTTTGGTCGCGCTACACGTTTTTCTCTTTCCAGAACGGCGCTTTCAAACGAAACGTTACAGAGGTGTGATAAAAAGAAATGTGAAAAATTCGCAAATGAACCGTTTAAAAACGGGCATAACGCGCGTATAAAGTAATATCGTTTGCGCGTCAAAGAGCTTTTTTTTTCGTCGATATCACGAGTGTCATCCGCGACGAAATGTGTGTACGCACAGCGAAACTCAAATAATCAAAGGCGTGACAAGAAGATCATCGACAGAGCTTCTTCGACGTGTTTACAATACACGGTAAGTAACATAGAATTTCATTCTCGACTTTGAGACACCGACGCGAAATTTTTAGTGTTTTTTTGTTTTACCGAGGTACGCGTTTCAAGAGAGTGTAATCGAGCGACTGAGAGATTGATACTAAATGGCCTTCAAAATGACGTACAATTCGGGGGGAACGCGTTACGATAAAAAATGTTTATAAGGACGATGATTTTCACCCATCAAGCGGATCATAGAACAACGTTTTTTTTTTTGAGTTCATAATAGCGTGCACAACGATGTAAAAAAAAAAAAGTTCGACAGTGTCCGACGGACATCGTTTTTTCCTATTATTTTATCGTGCGCGGCGCGTCTACTGCGGAACGATGATAACAACGTCGTTATATCGTTATCTCGGCATCTCGACGACTTATTCGAACGTGTGCGGTACCTACGACGTGTGTTCCGTACACAATTTATCCGTGTTTTTTTTTTGTTTGTCTCGTTGGGCGTTTTAGTAGGTTTTTTATAGTGTGTGGAACAAAAACGAAGACTTCTCGACTGCTGCCGCACGTACCGGGAAGAGATTATAGTAATAATACGAGTACGTTGGTGTACCTACGTACACGCTGCGCGGACCGAGAGCGTATATTTTACGGCTATTTTGGAGACGAAAAGTATCACGGTGTTGTCGCATACGTGTCACGCATTTTTAGATTTTCCTGCGCAGTCCGTGTCGTGTACACGAGACAAAATCGACCAGCGGCGGCTGCAGCGATCCGCCGAAAACTCCCTACAGTTTTTCCCTACACGACAGGACGGTTAGCCGACGACGGGTTGTGATAAGTTACCCGCATTTATTATAACGTCGTATTCTCTTTTGTTCGTAAGAGAACAACCAGGACTACTGATAGGGCAAAAATAAAAGGTGAAATACAAGAATTTTTACATTTTTTTCACGTTAGCACTGAGTACACCGATGTTCAGCGCCGTCACAAATGTAAAATTTTAATTTTTTTTTGACCGTACTTAACTGCCCATAACTCGCGACGTGTCGTGGCCGATTGACTCACCGATACACGCTGCTGCCCGTATCGATGCTCATCAGTTTGATTGTTCCGCGACGGAACTTAAGTAGAGCGATTCAAGGGGCGAATTCAAACGAGTCACCTCTTCTCGTGTTTGTTAATGACGACGAGAGCGAGGAGAAGAACAACGATCGTTATGAATTAATCACGATTTGGGACTTGATTGACCACGATTTAAGAAAGAAAATACGTGTAACAGTAATTATTGTCATCGCCACTCGGAACGTTAGTACGTTTCTCTATCCACGAATATTTTCAAGAACATTTGAACACCGTCTCTCGTTGAGTAACCACCATTATTCTATCTTAGTCAATCCATATGTATCGTATGGAATCCCGTTTCCAAAAATAAATTTGTTTCGTGAGCTGCGACAGTAGCGTACCATCGGTGGGTGGGTAGTATAATCCGCCCTCCCGTGAGATGGACGTAACACGGTTTTATTGTTAAATGTTCGAATATTTTGGGTTAAACTGCCCCCCTTTAAATAATGATCCTGGCTCGTCCACTGAATCGCAAAACTTGCATGGGGATCAAGTTCAGGGGTCTCGAAAAAGAGATTATGTGATTCGATAATCGGAGAATATTCCTTATTCTTAAGTACGACGTAATTTTACGGTTTTTTAATTCGTCTTAATTTTTCTCGAGTTAAGAAATCTCGTTAACGATCGAAAATTTTTGTTTAAAAAAAAATTGGACTGCAGTCTCAAAATGACGGCAAACGATAAAAAAAAAATATATCTTAGTCGTTTTTTTTTTATACGAAATTCATATACGTATTTGAAATCCAAAACGGACTCGTCGCCGTTATACGGAGGAACGCGTAATTCGGAGACGATATTCCGATTCGGACGAACGATTTGTTCTTTTATTTTTTCGCCTCGGTTCGCAAAAGCAGCGGTAACGCATATTATACAATTTTAAGGAGGTACAGGGTCTGTTCTCGCAAACGGAACACTTTTTCGTGTGATTGTAAACATTTTTTTCTTTCATATTAAGACTGTTAACTTGTGCTTTTTTTGTAGGAAAAAAATTTCGAGATAATTTACATATTCGCGTATATAAATAATATTGTATACTTTACCGTGTGACATTTTACACTGCAGTGACGTTCAGTCAAAACCTCCAAAAATGTCGTTAGCAGTTTTTACGACGTATTTTTTTTTTATATTTCTTCTATAAACTGAGATCGTATCCACCCCACGTTCAAGTGTTTACTATTCGGATAATTAAAAATCTTTAAAAACATGGAGAGATAAAACACGACAGTAATTTAAACAACGCGTCTTATCTGTTGCATACTTTGAAGTACAAAAAACATGCGCGAGAATTATGATGACTTTAACGAATTAAAACAATATAATAAGTGGTACTTTACTTACTATATGTGTACATATATAGAAACGTACTCGATTCGTTTTTAATTGTTTCAATTTAAAAATTTAAATCGAATTTTCGTTTTCCGTACGCACGGGATATAATATTGAAATCAACCGACTCGTAAATCTCGTTCAATTTGTAGCTCGGTTTAAAAAAAAACAATTGTTGCTATAGCAGGTTGAAAAAAGGAGTAACAATGCGATAGAAAAATCACCTTGTATATATATTAGCCCGTTACCGACATCATCGTGGTCCGTTTCTCCCGGGGTGTTCATTTCGAAGTCGTCGATACAGTACGTTGTTATTACGGCGTTTCCCGCGTAGAACGAAAGTCGTAAAACGACGCCGAGACGATCCGAATAAGAAAATGGCGACAATCTCATAAATATGCACGAGTGGTACGAATTACACGAAATAATTGTGTAAAAAGCGACAAAAAAAAATTATCAATTTTATTCGTCTCTGCAAACACCGTATCGTAATTATTTCCACAAACTCGACGATCCCCGCGCTTTGTCTACACGATTTAGTTTTCGGACAACAAATAGCGGTCGGATTGTTTGTCGTTTATCATTTTAAAAAGCTTCGTAAGCCGCGAACGCCGTGAGCGTTTTTCACATTCCGAGTTAAAAAAACCGTGATATTACATGATGGTCGACGGATTTTTTGAACAGAGACAATATTTAGTTGGTGTAACAATTTTTTTTTTTACCTTATAAAAATTACAAAACGTAGCCTTTGAAACACACAATAGCTTCGGTACATTGCAAAATTCATACGCGGACGTTGGAAAAACGATCGCAAAGTTTTACGAAATTCGGGCTGAATTCACCACACGGAAAGAATTGAAACGAAGAAAGAAAAAGTTGAAACCAACTAACGCTGCTGTGTTGTACAGTAGGTAATCATTTTCGACAAAACTAATATATTATTTTTTTAAGGATGTTATCAGGGCGGTCAATATTGGATAATCTCGTCGCGTTTTTTCCTGTCCCGGAGTTTTTTAACGTCCTGCGATAACTGTAAATTCGGCGCAAATTCTACAGGAAAAACACTACTATACCGGGTCTCGCAGTCGGGTGACAGACAGACCCGTCGTGTCGCATTATTACGCAGTTACCGGTCGTTGGTGTCTGTGAACACATTGTAAAATGACATTTTATCGTCGTTATCGTCGTCGTCGTCGACCGGCCAAAACGAGCAGATGCGGCCCCCCGAGTCGTCCAGGAGATCGTCGTTACCTACCACGTGTAAAACACGACCACCGGTCGGCGCACAAACGTCCCGGGGCAGTCCACGCCGCGGAATAATAAACGAAAAAAGTAAACGCATAACATCGAAGCGAAAATAAAAATAATACCATGATGAAAATGTGTGTGTCGCAGTCGCGGTCGGCTGAACAACAGAACCGGGAGGAGCAGCAAGCAATGCTACATGATAATAATTGTCGTGGAACAGGTAATGCGATCGTCCGATGTTTATTCGCACGATTACACACTCGTCGTCGTCGTTTGCTGTCACCACAGACTTTTTGTCCGTATTATTTATAAAAACACGAAACGTATTTTTTTTTTTTACATATTATATTACCCGTATACGTATTATTGCATTTTGGCCCTGTTTCGTATTTGGCACAGTGTCCGATTTCCGATCGAACAATAATAAGAATAGGGGCGGGTAGAATGCAGTACAACACCTATATAATACTGTTACGGGTTGTTACGGTAATATAATGAATAACGTCCCCCGGACGTCGGCGTCACGTGACAGCGCGGAGATGATATTTTTTCACGCGACGATTTTTCCCAAAATTTTACGCGCCAGTTTTGATTCGCGAACGGGCCATTTAATAATGGTACGGTTGCGCGAAGGGTGTCGATTTTTAAGACGGTAAATATATATATATTAGGATGACGATATTTTTCATAGAAAAAATCAAACATAAATAACATGTTTTCAACCGACGCCAGCGTTCCTTTTATAGTGTAAAATTTCAAAATGTTATCTCATCCGGTTAACAATGTTTAGAGCTCGTTAGAGATGCTTTGACTGTAAAAAAGAGAAGGAGTTTCTTCTTGCTCACAGATCGACGCTCTAAACTTTCCGAAAAAAGAAGAGCTTGAAAACGAGGG
Organism: Hormaphis cornu; assembly: GCA_017140985.1. Classification (NCBI taxonomy): domain Eukaryota; kingdom Metazoa; phylum Arthropoda; class Insecta; order Hemiptera; family Hormaphididae; genus Hormaphis; species Hormaphis cornu. Next base: position 10,229,574 of record CM029365.1, on the reverse strand, counting down.
GGGAAAAAAACGAAAATTTCACGGTCAAACGAGTGGTGGGAAAGATAATAATAATATCGATTGCGCCGATTCAAGCGATAACTACGACGACGAGTTGTATGCACCGTCTAGTCTAAAAGCCCGGGATTTTTCAAATCGGCGTCCAAGATGACCGAATATTTTGTCGACGGCCGGGTTCCGAAAGAAAAGCGAATGGTATTACATATTGCTGCTGCTGAACGTGGCGTTTCGTTGATTTCGTCAAACTATACACACTTGTACCACTTGTACCACCAGGAGGAACAACGCCGACGAATGTATCCAGCGACGGACGATTGATGCGAGTTTAGTAAGACGATTCGTTTTTACATATATTGTACTATAATCCGACGATCCGTGAGCGCATTCGACTAAATGTATAATATTTTTCACCTGTTATTCACCGCGTAAAAAATGTGTTTCAAACGAGTTGCGCGCGGCGACCAGTAAAAGAGTCGAAATCGTTGTAAAATACACGAGTTATTCGAGAAAAAGCAAAAGTAGTTGTTTCTTTTAAATTTTTTTTTTTGTCTGAATTCGCAGCACCGTGTTTATTTTCCCGCAGGTATGGATGTGAAACGACGGTAGGCTGCGAAGGTACACGGATTAACAGCGGCGGCGGCGACGGCACAATTTTTCTGAACATTCCGTACGATAACGATACCGTATCAATAATCTTCCGTATCGCGTGATTTTACATTATTTCACTCCGTTCGAAGAACTTTCGACGTTACACGTTGTTATTTGCGAAAAAAAAAAAACGGAAAGCGTCTCGGACGACATCTATTACGCGTGGCCGACGTCGCGTTCCGATACCTAATAATAATATAGGAAAGACGAAAAATACGTTTCGTGTTCGGGTATAAACCGAAAAAAAACTACTACTTTTGACAACAAATCATATATAAAGTCGGGGGCGCTTGTCGCGTGCATCTCGACGCGTCGCATGATAGCGCGCACTATCGCCGCCACAAATCACCACGCACAACACACACACACACACGCGTTGTAAAACATCCCGCCGTCGCGGTAGAAACGCGTCTAATTGGCACCATCTGGGCGGCGCATCGTACAATATCGTCGTCAATCATACACGTTATATTTTGGGACGAATAAATTAAAGGTTTTTTTTTTTGAAATTTTTAACGAGGTTTGAACAGCGTAATATGTGCATCCCGCGCGATCGCGGCGACAATACGCTCGCGCGACGAAACGAACGCGATGTGCGTGCGCGCGTGTATAATTTACCTCGAGAGTTTACGACAGTGCAACACACACATTTACTTCGAACTTTCAGTTCTTTCTTTATTTCTTTCAGAACTTTCAGAAAACATTTGCTGCGACGTTTAGCACAAAACACACATCCGCGGTTCCCTGTGCGTGCGTAATAATATCGCGACAGCCACGCGGGAACTTTTTTCTACCGTAACAGCAGCAGCAGCGAACGTCGCGCGATCGACGCGTTAGTCGACTACTCACGCATCTCGGAAAAATCTCTTAGCTCCTAGTAGTGTTGGTAAATTCTGTTTTCGAAAAAACGTTTCGAACGAAAATATCGAAAAAAAAAAAAAACAATCCTATCCGCGTGTGTTCGTCGTCGCGCAATGCGATCCGCGTGAAACGTACGCGACGGCGTACGTTGTGGGGACGGACTGCGGTCGATCGGTTTCGGATTAATACGACGGTGTATATCAAAAGAGTAGTTGTTGAGTGGTGTATCTTTGAGAAAAAAAAAACGACATTTTCTCGACCGTTTTACTCGGTCTGTTTCACGGCAGCTCTATAAGGGTGTCGAATCGGCGAGATGATTATCGGATGAGGGAGCTCGTCGCGTGATTTCGACCGAAACGTGAGTAAGTACGTATCCGATAAGTACACGGTTTCATCCCTCCTGAGAACGTCAACCCCGCCGCGGAAACGACCGAAAAAGAAGTGTTTTTTTTTTTAGTTTGTGGCGAAAACGCGTGTCACCTCCTCGCGCGATTACGACGCGCGGTTACGGAACTCTGTGTGCTGCACACGAGTATGTTTCACCACCACGACGACGAAGCCCCTTGCACCGTATATAATTGCACTTATACACACGCTCGCCTGTGTCTGCTGCAAAGTTTTCGACTGCAAAGGTTTAGGAAATAGTTTCGAAGTTTTGCGCGGTTTGTCGAGGAGATAAAACCGCGCGGGCGGGCGGATCGTCGCGCTACCTCGCGCGGCTTAGGTAGAGAACCTAATAATACTACTACGCCAGCGGATTTGAAGAGCAGCCGGTGGTGGTGGATCATTCGTTTGGGGGGAGGCGATTTTAACAGAGGAAAAAAATTGGTAATTTATTGTACACACACGCGTCGTCGTCGTCGTTGAGTGTAGATGTCCAAGTCGTGGTGCACGGTGTCAACGACAGTTAATGCTCGGTGACATTCGCACCTGTATATATATAGTTTGCGTGAATCGAGCAGCCGAAATTTATCGATAGCAGCGATTCATCTGTTGAAACTGGAAATCTGGAGGAAACACGCGCGCTAAATGCGTTGGTTTTGCGCACACTGTCGATCGAATCGGTTATATAGACGCACCACGGTAGTTTACGGTGAAAATGAAAAATAAACACGATTACAGCGGGAGAACTATAGACTAACCTAACCTACGGGGCGTTAACTGCTATAAAAAAGTCGTAAAAGTCACTACGGACACTCACAAGATCGCGTGAGATCCGTTGAAAACGGCGCAGCAGTGCCTACGAATACCGAAAACCGTAACAAACGTTTTTTTTTTTTTTATTAACGACGTGACGGTCGAGTTGGGAGGGAAAAAAAAAACGCACGGGTAAGTAAATGGGTACGTTCGTGGCGTCGCGGAACGAATTTTATTTGAATAAAAAACAGTATCTTATTGCTGCCACGTGCAGCAGGCGTGTAGTGTAATCGATCGCAAACACGAGTTGAGATGCCGTAATAAATTTGACAACGATTACAACAGCTATTGCGCTGAACAGATCCGCGCGTGCGAGAGTAAAAAACATAAAAAATGTCCTATCCGTTATAATAGCGTCCGATAATGTCGTTCGCGTCGTTTTACGAACGTTCGTTGGAAACTTTTTTTTTTTCGAAAACAAATACGCGTCTCGGCGTGTAAAGCTCGGCTGTTTTATGGGCGTTAGTATCGTTACTGTGTGAATTGTAGGTGAGCTGACGATGATGTTGTACAGTCGCGCTGTACGGTCGGAGAAAAACGAACGACTTGAAAAAACGAAATAAACCGAGATACACCAACTTCCGTTCGAAATCCCGTATTTCGTCGTCGTTAATTAATGTGCACTTGTATAGTTGTATTACGTTTTTCGAAAAAGGTTTTTTTAAACGACTCGAAAAACGCGTCGCGACGTTTATCAACGGTAGAGCGACGCGGTGCGGGATTACATTTTTTTTTTGTTCGTCAACTTGTACACAAAATTAGACAAAATTAGAAGAAAGATAGGCACAAACAGTCGGCCAGAGAGATAATAAGTTATATGTTTTTACGGTGTTTCTGTTCAATGCAAGGGTTATGCAAGGGTGCTCCGAGTCTGCCCGGCCCTCACTGAATCGAAAAATATCCAATATCTGAGGAAAACAAGCCGGCTTCGACCTTTCTAGGTCGCGCGGGTAGTGGGAAGGAGTACCTTCGAGTTGGTGGTTAAAACGCATTGTTTGACAACCGAGATGAATCGTTGCTTTTGAAAATACAATTCTGATAAACTATCGAAATCACTCAAAACCATAATCGAATTTGTAATCTCACCTATTTTAACAGTCGTTTAAAAAGTTCTGTTCCGATCATCGGACGCGGTGGCTAAAAAACTAAATCGAAATGTCAAAACACGCGATCAATGTTCTTCCTGAGTTTCTTCTCAGTTTCTTCACGACCGTAACTTTTTCAACTTTGAACTTTCAAATTTCACACCCATTAAAATGCCATCGACACGCGGCGGCGGCGCTACCACCGTCCGAACAATCGATTGGTTTTTTAGTGTCGAAAAATCAATCGACAATTGTAGACGACGATACATTTGGGGCACAACGCGTACGCACGTGATTATTTGCATATTATTATTACTAATAAATTCGTCACACCGAACTTTTTCTCTGTTTTTTTGTCTTTTCCCACAATCGGTTGGTCGGTTGTTTCTTTTTCATTCCACGTTACTCCCCATTCACCGTCTGTCCTCCGGTCTTTTCGCGGAACGGAACGGGTTAGGTAAGGTACGTACAACAGCGTGGCCGACGACAATAACGAGTAGAGCAAAAAAAAAAAATACAGCTAAAGAACGGATGAAAAATCGCATTGAATCGTACGTAGGGGTGTGCGCTGCCGCTGCTCCCTTTCCGACGCGGAAGGCCGCGAACGGCCGTGACTGAATGCGCGGCGGAGATGATATCGAGGGTAACAACAATTATTTTTGATGTCGCAGCTCCGACGAGTTCGCTCGTATATATTAATGCGATCGCCGTATCGTGTTCGGCGATAAATAAAATAATAATAATAACGATATTTTTATTGCCCGGTGACACGACAGCAGCTCGTCTCCCGAACGCGACGACTAAATAATACGGCGGGGACGTTTTATTTATTTTTTATTCAAATATAAACCCTCTGGCGGCGTTAAAAACTGGCGAGAGGGAGAGAAATTGTTACGCGCGGGGTTTTTTGGGACGGTTACGGTTGGGGTTCGAACGAGCTTGTGATGATGTTATATGTTTTTGTTCGTCGTCGATTTCGGCGTCAAGACGGCTGTGTTGGATACGACCGGGTCGTCTCCTGGTCGACGGCTTCGGCGAGTGACTCGGTTTGGGGGAATTTTTAGGGACGCGATTTTTTTTTTTTTTGTAAACCGTCTGTACAGAAGGGATTTAGGGAATCCGATACTTCTACGAACTGAATCTCCGTCCGTCACCCGTTAGAACGTTCAACGTCCCCCGCGAACCACGCCGCCGCTTAAGAAGAAGAACTCGTCCTCGCGCGCGACAAAAACTTGCAGCACCTTTTCGATTCCGTCGGTGTCTGTTCTTCGAGTACGGATATTCTTCTTTTACACACCCGGTCTGGCCGACGATATCGTTAAGAGTTCGTATCGTGTGTAGCATTATATTCGTATTAGCTCGACTCGGTAAAAGAAAAATTTTGAAACTTCCGTGTACACACGGGGAGAGAAAAAACGATTGTTTTCCGTAAAACACGAACTGTTGTCAACCGGCGACAAAATATTTTTGAAAAATTCCGCAAGAAACACGCCTAACCGTGTTGTTGTTTCCCGGACGATTTTAAGAAACACCGCCCCGTACGAGACGTAACGAGAAACGGCGGCGACCCTCTACCACAATTGTTGTTAATACTACTACTGTCGAAAAAACGGCGGCTCCGACGTTGTCGCTCTCGAAAACCGTGTAAAAAGAAAATTTACATTTTCGTCAAATATAAACATTTTTTTAAATGCCGCGGTCGATGCGTTTTCAAACGTTTTCGTGTCTGCAACACACTATGTATAACTAATATTACGACGAAATATTATCACGTCGTTCTACCGGAGGGGGCTGCTGCTGCACGTCAACAAAGTTTCCAGAGTTTTCCGGCGCGGGGTTGTCTCTCTTTGACGCGGCGACGAAGATATATTCTGTATTACAATAATACGATAATAGAATAATGGCCCCGTGGTATAATTATCATTTATGGGAAGCGCCACAGCGATTTCCTATCCCGTCAAATGGCAAACTTTGATCGCGCAAAAATGTATACATAGAT
>CM029365.1:10156247-10178982 GCA_017140985.1 Hormaphis cornu | reverse complement strand
ATTTTTATATAGAATCCATTGACTAAACCTACTCATATTAATCCGTATAAAATATAATAATCTAAGTCATAAATCACAGAACCTATATGTACCTAATCATATTACACATTTCATTATTTCGATGTCTCATCCACGAGTTGTGGATAACAATCATTAAATTGTTTTTAGTATTACGATTTAAAACAATATTAGAAAGATTGTAAAAAAAAAAACCCACTTCTTCTCAGCCGAAAGTTTCTCTAGACGATAGAAATAATTGTTGATATAAATCATAGATATATAATTTATGAAAATAGTTGCAAACAATAATTTTATAGTTTATAAACACACTCGTATCGAACTATAATCGCATGTTGAAAAATAAAATATGTCCACCTGCTTTTTGCCCGATTTAGGTTATTTTTTTATTTCCACGTTGTTTAGTATTTTTTCAAAGGTTTGTTCTTGTTATAAAACGTTTTTTATGCAGAACGATGTATTCGCGGTTAATTTTTATGTTCTTTATTTTTTGTAGGTTTTTTACCTCAAGATAATTCTTGCACGATTGTTCAAATTTTTTTTTTTTTTTCGGTAGGTAACAGGGATTTTCGGTTTATTCATTTTGTTTTTTTTCTCGTAATATTTCTTTCAAAAGACTTTTATTATACTCTGTTATCAGTTTATTTACCTTTCGATTTTTCCCCTTTTCATCCTTCGGTTTATTAAAATATATGGAATAAAAAAAAGTATAAAAGCGTTGTTCTCAATAATATTATAACGAAATCGTGTAAGACATTCGCTTTGTTGCGTAAATTTGAAATTATTAAAACCAGAGTTATAACACGCAAAGAATGCGTACCTACACTTTTCAGTTATAAAATATTGTACAAAACATCGATAATAAGCGGATGGAGATTTTAATTAAATATTTAGATAATGTTTTATAGAGGTAATGCGTTAATCAAAACAGTTGAAAGTACGATTTTACGTAAACGTTTACGAAGTCAAAGATCTTAATACGTACTTTCAAGTTTTCCTGCCATTATACGTATATGCCTACGTCTCGAATGCGATCGAATGTAATTCTTCCGATTGCGCACACAAACCGAGCGAAAAAGCTACCTATAATAAGAGTTTAGTGAAAAAATGTTAAAAAACATTAGTTCTTAATGTCATCTTTTGTTAAATTATTTATAAAAATTTTACGTCCAAATGACACACTTTGAATGAACACGGAGTGTCAATATGAAAAAAGTGTTTCGTCAATCAAATTCGGTATACCTAAATATTCAGGTAAATAATTTGTATTTTTTTTAATGCAGAGAAATTTATCGACTGGTTCCTGTTTAGTTTAATGTACTCGTATTATACAAAGAAGAAAATACCAATTGAACATCGTTAATGACTCGTATTATATGTACACGCAGATTTTTATGAACCGACATTACGAATCTATACATCATTCGAGATAGAAAATAATATACTCAACCTACTCGTCGAATCTATGAATCCGAGCGGTTTTCCGAATTCTTTACTGACTAACCGAGCTCGTTTCGGAGTTGTGGAAGAAGTGGTAATATACCGTAAAAGTTTCGATCTACAGATAAAAACGATAACCTAGAAATTGGCCACGAAAGTGTGTTTCGCGTCGACAAAAAAAACACCGAATGTAAATCTCTTCACGCGTTACAAATCGTAATAAAGTGTTCCGAACGAATACAATGTTTCGCAGATAAAGCTCGCGATAGATACAGTAAAATAAATACGGGATGGCACTTGGGCTATATAATACTGCACGATTTATAATACAGCCGGATAAATGTATGTTTTTTATATAAATATAAAAAGGTTTTTAAATTTCCCCGAAATCACATATAGGTAACTACGTCCTATATATGTATACAACGGGCCATTAATGATGTCGTTACTTCAACGGCCGTCGTATACGTAGAAAGTTTGTAAATAATGTAATGTGGTATTGGGCCGACAGTGTGCGTTTGAACTTCCTAGATGATTTTCTCGAAATGACTTTGTACAAACAAAAATGCTGTTTGTGTTTTGAAACTTTTTTTCTATTTCTCTTTTTACTACTTACATCTTATGTGAAAAAAATAATTTCGTATCAAATAATACGCTCTTATCCGAGCATAGTCATAAAAATATAACAAAGATTTCGTCCGCTGTGGCGAAAATAAAAGGTTTAAAAAATGTTGTTAATCACGCGCCGTAACGGGCGTTACGGGCGAAAACAATTAATAGACCTTACTCACTCGTGAGGCGGGAAAATCAAAATTTATAATCAATAAACACTTTTTTCGGTACGACTATAATATACATTTCGACAGGTCTGTAAAACCTTTTGCGGCCATTGTTCTCGTTTTTTTTTTTTTTTTAGGGTGGCACACACACGCACAGTACGCTACAGACCCTCGACACGACATGTCGGGTAAAAGTAATAATAAAATATTTAATATTTTCAAAAGTGAGTTTTTATCAAAACTCGTTAAAAATACAGTGCAGCGCATGATAGGCAATATAACGAAGGCCTTTCGTACGTTGTTTTCGTACAAATTATTCCGGAACGATGGCTCTCACCGATACATAGGCTGCTTATTCGTAGAAGCACGAGTTATATTCGTAGATACCTATATTTTGTGTCTAATAATTCATCTATAAATTGGTTAGTTTTTGGGGCGGGCGCATTCGCATCATTTCAAACGGAAAATCAATTTAAACGCACAAAAACGGCGCGGATCGAATTCATAAAACGAAAAATCACGTCAGACGCTTAAATGAATAATATGCAGCGTACAGTGCAAAGTTTCGATTACGACAACAACGTAATTATTATAGTTTTAACAAAACTACCTGTACACGGGCACGTTAAAAGTGTTGACCGTTTTTAACTTATTTTTTACCTGTCAACGCGATAATTGTTTGAATTCGTAATGAATTTTTTTTTAAATCATTTTTTACAATAAAAAAAAGTACCTAGTTACGGATGACCAAAAAGGAAAAGAATTTTCGAAGCGGACGAAACGTCACATACCTACCGTAGGTAAACCGTGTGAAACACACGTAAACACTGTTATCTACCCGAGTAAATTTTTTTTTGACCATTTCGTAAAATTTAAAAATCAATTCGACCCGTTCGATCATCTCGGCTTGACCGGTTATAGTTTTGCCCAGATTACGTGTACCTATATATCGTATGTGTGTGTACGATTTAAACATTGTTGTTGTAAGAAAACGTTGACAACATAATAACCGTACGTTTCTCCAATAATAACACATTGTTTATTATTATAATTTCGTATAACCCACATAATATGATAATAATAATAAATTGTTAATTGTATTACAGGCGTTTGCGATCGCGTTTGTATCTACGGACGGAAACACAGCCGAACCAACGGTTAACAGATTTACTTTCGGTCCGTGTTTTGTTTTTTACGAGAACTCAAAAAAAAACATCGTGAAAAACGATGGAATCGTTTTGTCTCGTATATTGTAGGTAGGTAGGCAATAACAACGTAAAACGACGCGAAGAGAAAACAAAAAAGATCGCGGAATCGTTCGCTCACCTGGTGTGACGGACGACGACAACAACACGACCGACAGCAAAATCGTCGTGGTCCACAGCGTCCGCGATTTCCACGCCGCGGCCCGCGACTCGGCGGCACCCGGATCCATCCCGGCTGTCCGGGCGGCGACGACTCTTGCGGCGGACTGCTGTCCTCTCGGCGGTGGCTTACGCCGCTCGACCATGCGCGGGGCGGCGTCTGTCTGTCTGTCTGTCCGACTGTCTGTCGTCTATTCGATCGGATCCGGCAAGGATATAGGGCGATTTGTGTGCGGTTTTTTTTCCGACTTTGGAAACGGAAAATTATTTTTTGTATTTGAAACGGCGATGCCTGACGGAGAAAAAAAAACAATGGAACGAAATTACCGCGAGGACATCGCCGGCGACGGAACGGTAGGGGGTTCGCCCAAAGGTTCGGGGACGAAAAAAAATACGAAAAAAAGGAAAAAAAAAAAACGGCGAGAGAGCTGAGAAGAACAACGGTGAGGGGGACCGGTTTCGACGGAGTCACGCGGCTGTACTGGGAACGTCGTCGTCGTCGGGGGGCGGCCTGTCGCGTGCACGATCCAACGGGTATTGGAACCGTGGCGGGCGGCCCCGGCGTACGTGTGACCGCCGCCGCCGCCGCCGCCGCCGATGGCTCTCTCTGACGGCCGCCGCCGCCGCACGTGATCGTCCTGCGCAACGTGCCTAATATTTTTCATTTTTTCATTGATAATCGGCGGCTGGGACGCGTTTTTGTTTTAATAATACATTTTTGAAAAATACTAGTAATACTTGTTTCTTCTCCGATTCCGTACGTTTTTATCGAGTTCTTTCGATTGTCTTTGAGAAATTCGAGTACACGTCGATGGCGCTAAGATTTTCGGCTAAACGGGGTTGGCGCTCTTCACAAACGTTGTGTGGCCCCCGTACTTGCCGCATTCGGTTAGAATATCCTCAATCGGTTAGATCGGGTAGTCGGGCAAGTGGCATCATCTCTCTTCGTCGGGAAAGACCGCGTTTTGTTCGGCGTGTCCCGTTACTTCTTGCGCCCGAAGTATCGCCGCGACCCTCCCGTTTCGACAACCTCCTTCTTATATCTTTCCCTATTCTCCTCCTCAGAACTTTGAAATTTGTACCGCAATATGACGTTTCAGATCCTTCTCGTATAGCACCGCGTCTCGAACGCTTCCGACTTTTTCAAATCAGCGGCTAAATATCCCTTTAAAGTCCAGGCCTCCCCACGTACGCCTTTTTTTTTTCTAGCATTTTTTTTTTTTTCAATCGGATCGAGATGGTACTCTAGACATGTCGTTTTCCGATTTTTACGATATGTATTTTTTTAACGCGACGCGAAACGTCGCCGAAAAATTGGGAAAACCCGTTAAATTTCGTCGTAAAATGTTTATAATTTTTTTTTGATTTTGAGGTTTTTCGTTCTAAAAACGGGTTAATTTTAGAATTTTTCACTTGAGATTTGAACGCGACATCGGCCGTACACGTTACTCCGTAACGCCGAAAATATTGAAAAATTTCTCGATACCGGTTTCAAAATTTCCAACGACGTATTAGATTTCATTAGAATCGCGTGCGGTTATTTCTCCGCGATTTCGAAAATAATCGTTCCGTCGTTTTGTTGAAACGTTTAATGAAAACGTGTCTTCGGACTGTAGAACTACAAAACAAATTTTCAAAAGTTTTATTTAAATTTTTATCGTTAAATTAGGGTATCAACAGGAGGACGTTGTTTACCGAGCTTGCTCATAATCATTTTTTTGAAGACGATCGTTGCCTACGGATATCGAACAACGCGTTTGAACCGCGACTTCCAAAACTGTGACCCACCCAAAGCGTAGTCGCCGCTACTCCGTTAAATCCCGGCTTTTTTTTTTAATAAATATCCGAAGAAAAAAAAACTCAAGTAATCCTTCGCGTATATAGTTTTACTATTCGAAAATTTACACCGATCACTTGACGCGATAAGGTCGAGAATGAAAATAATATAGACTTATCTCGTCGAATCGTGATAAAACCACGACGTCTCGCGCACTTTTCGTTGTACGAGAAAGAAAACGCTTATGGTCGGACGAACGTTTAGAGAAGTTTTAGTTTTTGATAATCAAACAAAAAAAAACAACCATAACAATTACTTACACCGATGAATGTACACACTTTACGTCGTGAAAAAGACGCGCGAAACCCGAGATTTACACGGCATGCATGGGAAGAACAACCTCTCGGGAAAAACATCTATGCGGTATTATAGTATAATACGAGATATTGCGAGAATAAGCAGAGCCGCTGAGGTGCAGTGCGTTTAACAAGCCGATAAAAATTTTTATTAATTAAAAATATAAATGTCACAGATATTATACACAATACCCATAGGTAAGCCAAGGGATAAAAATGTGATGGCGTCGGCCGAATGCGCGGTGTAGGCGATACGGCTTTAGGTGCTTCCGCTTTAACAGATTGATCGGTGTGTGTTGGAAGTAAAAACCGTCTATAAGGTCATATGATTCGAGTATGAAAGAGAAAGAAAATCGACGTTTCCAAACCGCCTTACAATACAATTCACCGAGGATTTCAACCGATAGGATTTAAAGAGATCAAATTTTAAAAGCGTTCACATTATGGGATTTAATGTTAATTTTACGTAAAGAAAAACCTATACATTCGTTTATGGTAATGTCGTTATATTTTATCGCGGAGCGCAATAAAATACTCGAATAAAACGCGTGTAGGAGCAATTATTAAATTTGCCGGCGCTATAATTTAAGTGGATTCTCAGAGTTTTATATAGAACAACAGGATACCACGTATATATATATTATTTGTACACTGTACAGAATCGAAGCGTAGAGGTAAATTACCAAAATTTTAAACAGAATTTTACACGAAATATCAATAAAAAATATTGTAAAAATACGTACAGAAGGGGAGACCAAATGTATTATGTATTTATGTTGTTATTTTTTCAGAACGGATCGTGAAACGTCGTTAACAAACGCACTCACTTAGGAGTCACGCGGTTGACGGGAAGTAGAGAAAATAAGGAAAAATTCACTTAACGAGAAATTCAGCGGATCAAAGTAGACGTGGGCGTTTACATGGTAACGGCCGAGTATTTTTCGTCCAGAAACTGGCCGAGTGTCAATATAGGAATACGAATAATTCGATTTTATTTTTAATAATTCGAATTTTAATTATTAAAGATCAGTGTTGCTAATGATAGAATGAGGCTATACGAACTAAAGAATTAGCAGACTTGGCCGCCGCGCTATGTAAATATTTCACTATCCTATGTCCTGGAACTTGACGTTTGTACGTACACGGAACGGTAGTACGGGCAGGTTGCCGACGTATTTTACACGAAGAATGAATCCGTTATTAATTTTCGTCAAAGATTTCAGTACACAAATTTCATCTTCTTCATTGTGGCCATATCGAACCCTCAGGATCCTCCTCCCGAACGTTTCGCGTCCTCTCTTCAAAACATCCTCTTATCGCGTCTTTTCTCAGTTCGGTTCTGCTTCACCGTTCCAGTCGATGTTGGTTTTGGTTCTTACGGACACGCCTATAGTCCAACGCAGTCTTCTCCTGAAGACTGATAGTTTCTTATATGTTCGGCTCGTACCGTGTATATAATGTTTGCAGCTTTGTATTCTTCCTTCTTCTCCGTTCGCCCCCCAATATCCTCGTCAATAACTTTCAGAAACAGAAACTTTGTTTTTCGTTTTTTTTCTCTGAGTGCGGCGGCCGGTCGTTTCGGAACCGTACGCAGGATAACAGCCGGTCGTGTTAGGGACGTATATATTGCAGTTTCTTCGATCCTCCCGATGTTGACTTCAATAACTTCGTTAGTCCACAACAACATTTATTGATTTCTCGCGGCGTTTTTTCCGTTCTGATCGAGGGTTTCGCGTCGTAAAACAAATAACACGTAAACAGTGTTTGCATAACTTTTTGTACCGTCGCCGCGTCTCGTGCAAAGTACCTGGCGATATACATTCGACACTGCGAACACAACAAAAGTACCTCTAACTTGAGAAATTTTTTTTTTTCAGCCCATCTTCGGGAAACGGTCCTCGCGGTGGCTGAAGTTTGTGAATTCGCCGAGTTTCCGGACGGATAACTGTTTGAAGACATTATTATCTCCGAGTACGACGCGGTTTCCACCGCGACAATTATTCGGTTCTGCAGTCGGCTGACGACAAAAGAACGATTTCTAGCGGAAACTACATACGTTATGCACGGCCCGCGGATCCGGACGAAAGTTGTGTACAGCCTCTTAACACTACTAACACGTATCAACGGATTCTAGAAAACACTAGTGCTCGGCGTTTCTCGACTTATAAAATAAAACGTAGAGAGATTATCAACGAGAATTCAACGAGCTAATAATATGCGGAGGCGCTTTATCGTCACTACTATGTTACATTACGGTACATTCGCGGTAACCGCACGCCGAACCGCCGCCGATTCTCATTTCCCGAGAGACGACGACAAACAGGAGGAACATTTGACGTTAAAAAGCGTGAGATAATAATACACACTGCTCGCGCTAAGGTTTTTTCGGGAAAAACTTTTTTTTGTTATTGAAAACATACACGGGTATAATGACTATGTATGTTTCGTTTCGTTCGGAAAACACTTTTAGGCACGCCGATAAGGATATTATGGTCAATGTACATCAATACGTTTCGAAACGATTAAAAAAATTAAATCGATATTATCTGAAATTTGATTTTTACGCGCTAAGAAGAGGTGGTTTTTTTTAACCTGTAATTTAATACGACTTCTTAAGGAAGTACCTATAAACTTTAATATTTTTTTTTACTTCGTAACACTTTGAGCGATACGTTTTTATTTCGGCAGACGATTCTTTGGTCGAAGCACTTTTTGAAACTTCGGTCACACATTATTATGAGTTAAAAACGAGAGAACGTAATAAACATAGCTGGATATGATACGCGCAGACGTTGCGCGTTAAAAATTTTCGAGGTAAATAAAACGTTTGTTTTTTTGGAAAACGTTTTAACGGGGTTGTTGAAACGTACCAGAAAATCTCAGGAATAACAACGATGTTTCGAAACACGGTTTCCGCGTTTTTTCGATTTTCTCCAAAACAGAATTTCACCTATGGAAAATAAATCTCCTGCCGTTCGTTCACTGCTGTCGTTCGCGTTCGCATTGCTCTTACCGCACGAAGCTTGACCGTCGTTTTTCGATAATTGTTGTTCAGTATCTATCTATCTAACTCAACGTTCTCTACGCGGTAAATTTAAATTTCCATCCGGTTTGTTTTTACCGTTTGAAAGAGACGCGACAATAATATGTTTTCACGTTTTGTGTGCGTTGACAGTCGTGCCGGATTGTGTGATCGCGGTCGCATCGCAAGTACGTCGTCGCTAACAACACATCGCTTTGCGGCCACCCAACATTGTTCGTTGGCGGCCGTTGCTCACCAAACAACAAAAAAACGTTTGTGCATCGAGTGGAAAAGCGCGTTTCTGAGTAAACGTTTTAAACTGCGTAGTCCGATACAAACGATTATGCGTTTTGTGCCGTTAAAAATGTCGAGCACCGTTAAATTAGCATGACCGCCAGAAAAACCGTTCAAAGCCGTATATAACCGAAGCTACGTTATAAAACGGAGCAAGACGAACTCGCCCGCGCCCGCGGGTAAGCAGTTTCCGCAAATTCCGCGATACATAACGGAATATCGAACGTCTGATATAACAATTTGAATGTTTTACGATTCCAAAGTAATACATAATAGGGATTGTCGAGCAGAGATGTGACTTTGTCTAGGTGATTTCTTTCTGCTAAATCGACGATTTGGACCGTGTGTGATTTGTCATTATATATAATTAATTTGTAACTCGATTCGTAATTTACAATAGCGTCAACGGTTACAAAAACAACGATTTTTATCAATGTCAGCAGTAGGTCGCCTGGTCGGTCGGTCAGAATGTACACCCGACCGGTTGCGAGTTAAAATTTCTAAATTTCCGTATACCAAACGATGAAATAATAACAACGGTTAAATGTAAAAAAAAAAAAAATTAAATAACGAACGTGCGTACTGCGAAACGTTGTATTTTATCGGGTTATTGGCTCGGTAAAAGGGGTTTGTAATTTACAGTTCGACATTCTATAATGAATTTGTTAGCAATAGGTACTATATTTGTATTGCTTAGGAAAACTATTCTCGTAGATACTCAGTTTGCTTAATGTGTCGTAGTAGAAAAAGTTATATCGGGGATTTTATTTAGTGAAAAATAGCTCGTACGTGATCTAAGGTGTCGAAAAATACATAAAACATATTATTAGAAAGAACAAACTAAAAATTTTAATAGTAGGTATAAATGTGTTTTACGAGAATCTGTGTTTTACTACTATTGAATTATAACAATCAATAAAAATGTCGAATTCGTTTTGCAAATATTCGGGGAAATCTTATTTTACCGGCAAAAAAAAAAAAAATTTTCTCCTGTTGCCAAAAAAAAAAGGCAACAATAGAAATATTCAAAATAAACTGCACGATGCTCGGTTGACAGTTTTTAGAAAAATACCAAACAATTCCAAGACACACACATATCTGCTTACCTGTAGCAATTTAACACAGCGTTAGACTTTCAAACGATTATTCAAAAATCAAGATTATCCATTGTTAGTTTATACGTCGGTTTTTAGTATTCACGTCGGCTCTCAACGCCTATCACGACTAATTTTCCTAAGAACACACAGCCTTTAATTTTCAAAACATGCAGAGTTCTTAAATTTTTTTTGATCGTGGGTAGGTACTTGTCTAATTTTTTTCTTTTTGTCAAAATCATTCCAATTTTAAAATATTTAGACAAAACTATACCGATGATGATTCGAAATTTTAAAAATCAAGCTGAAACCCGATTTCTCCAACGAGTGCTTAAAAAATGTATAGTAAACGTGCGTCACTCGCGCAGGCAGTATTACCGTCGCGTTTGTGCACAACATTTACGCTCCGAAACGGAAGAGAATACTTTGCCAAGAAACTTGTACTTGAGAGGTGGAAACGTAACGGAAAGTTTTCAAATGATCACTAGAGCCGTGAACTCGGTAAATTGTACCCACCAAATTTTCGTTTTACGAAATCGAGCGACCACTCATTTCGAATGGTTTTGTGCGCACATAGTAACTTTTGATTAACGAAATGTGGCTGACGGGAGGTGGCGAAAAAATGTAAATGGACTGTACGGAAAAAACTAATTTACGATATTTTAGAGGAGCGCCTTTAGTTACGCCTCGAAAATATTTAGATTATAAACTGCGAGTTCTAACGGTTCAATGTATGTAAACACAAATCGAGGACCAGTTGTCAGTTGTGAATTCACGTAAAATTTACCGGTATATTTAATGAAAAAAATTTACCTGTAAAATTCACATCTCTATAATGAACACAATTAATATGTTTTTAATATACCATATCACGACTATAGGTGCGCGCACTGGTGTTACTATTCCACCTACACTGACTACATAAAACTCCACAAAGTAATTCCAGTTGCCTACCGCTGCTCCTTGACGTGTGATAATCGTACAAAAATATCTTCTGAAAGGAATGGAAAATCAAATACATTATATACGACCATTATTAATATGATTACTTTAATATTAAATTGACTACCGAGTGGTTAAATTATACAGTATATAGGTATCTAATTACAAAGAAGAACCGGATAAATCTTTAAGAATGCGTATTGATCATCGATATCTAAACTTGAATTTAAAAGATCGATGTTTTCCGATACCTATACTTTATCAGAAATAACTCGTGATGAAATAGTCGATAGATAAAAAATAAAAAAAGATCTTAATAATAGATGTCGGTAAACAAAATTAATAGAAAAAAGTGATGGTTTTACGGTACGAAAATTATACAAATCGGTGGAATTTTTTGGCCCGATTGCGATAAAAAAAAAAAAAAACTAGTTTTATCAAATGTTGGCGCGCGTATTTAGAGAACGTGACGATCGAAATCGTAAAAAACAGTACCGCGAGGTCGGGTTGAATTATATTACTTTTGTTTCTAATTAATTATGCACAGTAAACAATTGACCAAGTTGCAGATTAAAATAGTAAACGGAATATTTGATGTTTATAGGTTACATAGAACTAATATCTACACGTGGAAAATTAGGTCACCGAATCGATATTTATGAAAAACAAATATGTAATTATAATAATAGTGTAATATTTTATGTTTTGATTGTTCTCTTTTAGCGTCTGTCCATCGAATCGCGTTTCGTGTTCGACAGTGATATCCAAAACTATTTGATTGAAACGATTTAAAATTAATAATTACTCTAGTCGATTCAAAACCAGTGGCGTCAAGTTCAAATCGAATTAACTTTAACAATTTAAACGTGTTAACTTGTTTGTGTCCAGCCACGGAAAACATGAACATTTTGATGAGTTGACAAAACTCTAAGGGGCTAGACACAAACCGTACACTTATATAAATACTAGGTACCTGCTTGTAATACATATACTTATGTTCCGTATACCCATGATTATATTTTTCATTTGTAAGCCGTATCGCAGTCGAATGAACGTGTTTAAAACGTAAGTTGCTGTCTACACATGCGATTCATTAATTATTTATGATAAAAAAAAAGTATATAAAGTATATAAAGTATATATATTATAGGTACGATAGTATAGTATTCGGCGTATCGAACACGCGTCTGTCGTCAAAATGTGATGTTAGTGATAGTACCTACGTATATAGTAAAGTTTGTTTTATTTTTTTTAGATATTTTTTTTTTTTTGTTCAAGACAAAACAATAACATAACACTACTGCAGCAATCGAATTGCTTGTGTAGCCTATGTAAACCACTCCGATAGCAGCTGTTTGTTTAACACCCTTACGTGTGAATTTACACGCAAGATCGAATTACCGGAACCACGTATATACACCTACCTAACACCTCGAACATAATATTATATCACTGTGCGACTCTTTTATAGCTTCTCGTTTCCTAAAATACAGCCACGTAATATTTAGGTGTGAAGTCATATTTTTACGATAAAAAACGCATTTCCCCGTTAAATGACGTACAGTTTATGTACAAAAAAAAATGTATGGGCTTTCCGTCGTCGAACATCGTTATATACGCAAACGATATAACAATAATATTGTTTTGTAAATATCAATCATATTCACGTTGTGAAGTCTACATTTTCCACGAACAACGGATAATATGCAACATACATAATTGTCACGTATCATTACGGTAGATTCGGAAAAAATATTATATATAGTTATAAACGTCAAACGGTGGATACTTAATCGAGTAGCTCCTAGGATTTCGTTTACGACAATTCTCGTGTTATCATCGCAGACATTTTTATTAATGAACTACGCAGCCTAAAAATAAAGAAACGCGTTATTTATTATTACCAAGCTATAGGTATATATCGATCATGTTCATTTATAATATGAATACAATTTAATTAGGGACGGTTTGTCAAAACACTACCACTTACTTCCAAAGTCGCTACAATAATTATAGGTGCATCGCGATCGTAACAAATTCCATATGAAATGCGTTGAAATTGTTTAAAACCATGAGTGTTATACATATTTTTCTGTTCATAACTGTATAACAATAATAGCGATGGGTTTTGTATAAAATAATGGTATATTTGGTATAATAATATTACGAGTTTCATGACAGTGAACTTATAACTTCTAATAATATTGATCCCTATATAAACACGGTTGTCCTGAAGCCCTTATAAAATTACGATTTTTCAATTATGCGTGTATAATATTTTATATTAAACGTGTTAAACTTACTCCATAAAATAATAACAAATAAACAATTCAGAAAGAGTATAAACACAATATTATAACGTATAAAACTTAATAACTCCTGCAGAATAGCGAGATTTATTCGTTTTTTTTTTTTTTTTATTTAACTGGAATAAAATGACACGAAAAAAGGCAAATAATCTCCACTATTCATTCCATTTTTAACTGATATTTTAATTTAAAAAATAAAAGCCCCCATTATTTAAAATGTATAATTTTTCAGCAGTGTTTTTGACACCACTGCAGTTAATAAACCCCCTTTTTGTTTGAACGACAAAACATTTAAACACTACTGCAGATAACATCGGGACGGACTGTAAAAAATTGAGTTTGTGCGAGTTGCTATTAATACGACGTATTTCTTATTTTGTATTTATAATAATTGTTTGCGCTTAATGTGACTAGCGAATTCTTACATGAGTAAAGCTCAAAACGCTTACTTCGTTTTGTTGTTCGTATAAAAACTAAATTAATATAATTTAAGTGGTTGTAATTAATTATAAACTACTCTATTAATTATAATAACTGAAGCAGAAGTCATACCCTCCTGTTTTCACCTGTAGCAATTTCGATTTTCGATTCTAATTATAACATATGTTATAACGCCCGAGTTAATTGAATTTTTTTTTTTTAAACAAATACGATACAATATTTCAGCGAATATAAGCTGTAAATAGATCGCGTTATCGATCGCATAATTTTTGTGTATTTTTAGTCATTGTAGAACTTCTCCAACGTCCTATTGATACGTAACAGCTGCATGGGCTCATTTCTGGTAATTAATTAATATGAGTGGAATGTTCTAGGCAAAATCGAATTAATTTATCGGAAAAATGTCTAAAACCTCCCCGAATAGCGTTTCAAGTAATTAAATCTGCTATCACTTAAGTGCGATTTGGACGCAACAAAACATAGCGACACTAAAGGGAACTCGACATTATAATGTCGCCTTCCGGAAATATAGGTGACCCAACTGAATGTTTATAAATTTAGAAGATTTTCGGAATCGTAAACGCAATAATCATATGTTTTTCTCTCCTAATTTTTCACTTATATTCTCCTATAAGAGAGCAATCGAATGTTTCGAGTAGTGATTGTGTCCTAAAAGCGAAAAACAATTTTACGACAGGATTTCAATTTTGCAATTTTTTAATTTTATAACTTTTCTTGAATACAAATTAAATGTACATAAAATGTTCATAACGAGTGTTGCACTTTATTACTTGAATTAAAACGGTCAACTTTTACTTAGGGCAAAAATGAATCGCACACAAAAGACAAAACTTAAATGTATAAATAATGAATATATACCAACGCTTTGTATTAACGATTCATCCGAAAATAAAATCATTTGTTGTCGTAACACAATCAAAGGAAATTGAATTTTCTCGACAAAAATATTATACTGAGGATAAAACAATAATAATTTAATGAAATTGTAAAATTAATTATTATTAATAATTTAGTTCTTTTGATGTTGGCTTTTAAACTCCGGACAAAATGGAATACTTTGAGTTCAAAATGTTATTATTTAGGTGACAACATCTAATACGAAATTACACTGTATTTTATATTTTTGCTTATTCACTTACAAAAAATAAAAACAATCACAATTTTGTGGACAGAACATATAAATTTACAATGATAGTCATATTCTATGGGAAGGTACTTTTTCCATAGTTTTTTTTTTTCATATTATTTGATTAAAATTAATGAAATATCGCTCACTAAATTTGCTTAAACTCTAACCGTTGAGAGTTTTTCGACGTGTGTTAGAATAAACATCATCCATAGGATTTCAGTGATTTTAAGTAAATATGAAGGTATCACAGCACAACGTTGTATGTGACGATAACTCGAAAAATATACATACTTTGTACTTTAGAATATCTTGAATATTATTCAGAAATTTTTGTTATACCATTTAACGACGCCTCACACCGTCTTTGATGAAACTCAAATAATTTTATTGAAGTCTTATATTACGTATATACTTTAGCTACGTACCTATCTGTTCATAGTTGTCGTCCAGCCGTCCAGATTTATAACTCTGTTGTTGGTAGGTAATTGACATAAAATAAGAAGAGTATTATACTATTCACTTTTCCTAATTTTTTTAAAATATTTTACTGGTGGAGTTTGAGAAAGTCCTTTCTCATTTAGTCTCTATACGTTAGAAAATATCACTGCAATACTGACCAAATCTCGATTTTACGTCCTCAATATGGTTATTGCTCGTTAATATGAGCTTAAAATACGAACATCAATAAAAACTTTTGTTTTTCCGTGGTACAAATCTATTCACCGCCGAATGAAATATTGAATGTAGGTAACACGTGTTTTATTTTTCTAAAATATTACTTTTAATATTTTTAATGTTTTCAAAACGCTATCGCGCGAACCACTCGCAAAATGCTTTTTCAGTTGACATTACACAGAAGTAACAACTCGAGTACCTACCACCATTTTTACAGTTGTAAAAAATTTTTTAAAAAGTATATTCGAAGTAGATAACTCAAAGACTCTTGAAATGGGTTTTTCTAAGTTTTCATACTCGTAAAAAGTATTTTTATTTTTTTATGGGCAAATTAGATGGATATTACAGGAAGTATAAAACTAGTGATTTTCTTTTTTCTAAAACATACTGAGAAAATTCAACATTGGTTGTGTTTATACGTGTTATCCGAAATAAAATAAATGTTCAAAAGATTTGTGAAGTTTTAAAATCGAACTTTTCAACGTGTACTAAACGATTGGGAATTGAAAATCGGATTTACGAGTGTCCATGTTAGTTTTGGACTCCTTAAAACAAACCCGAAGTATCAGTAAAATAATACTTCCATATAATATTATATTCGTATGAAAACTTCATTCCTGCGGTACAATATAATAATAACGAGTATTTCCTCAAAACTTTTGTTTCTTAAAATCGAGAAAATTTTAAGTATGTATTGTTCCACTTGCGGTCATTAGAAAATGGTAACGTTAAAAAGTATCAATTGTTTTGTACAAGTGATATTCTTGTTGTTTCATATGATATAACAATAATTAGTTGTTGTTTTTTTCAGTAAAAATATATATAATTTAGCAAACATTTTAAGGCTATACTTTATTGACTTATTTTTGGAAGCTGTGATGCTGATATGTTACGAGCTAGGGCAGAGGTTCCCAAACTGTGGGTCGCGACCCAAAAGTGGGTCGCGATTATACTTTTGGTGGGTCGCGCTTTTTTTTAAATAATACAAAAATATAATCAAAAAAAAAAAAAAAAAGGTCATTCATTGATATTGTGGGTCGCCATATTTTAAAAAATTTTCAAAATGGGTCGTACAATAAAAAGTTTGGGAACCTCTGAGCTAGGGTATGAATTTACTGCTTTATTGTAAATTATTTGGTAATATTCAGGTACATACGATGTATAAAAAGGCGTTTTGGTATTCTAATATAATTATTGCTCTAAAATCTAAAGTCAATGTCATATACTGCATTTTAACGTAGAAAAATAATTATTTGATACCCTCGATTCGTTGATATTCTGATGATCGGCTTAAGTTTTACGACGTTGTTTTTATTCATTACACCATACGCGTACAGGCCAAGTGACAAATTGCCCGGTTATGCTTGAACGCTCACTAATGAAACGTCGAATTTGAGGACAGAAAGGGTAAAACATTTTCAATTGTCCGTCCTACTTTTAAAAAATGTTAAACTGTACGTCTTTCACATATAATATTTTACTTTGATTCTTTAAACAACGCGCATAGAACATACCTAATAAGCATTCTAATCGCACGCCATACATACATTTTTGTATACCTACCTGACCCGCAATAAATTACTACATTATTATTATAGTATATAAAAAATAATTTACTTGGTATCACAAATTTCGTTCTATGCATAAATTAACGATTATTATAATGAAAAGTACGGTACTATAGTCGTTTACGCACTAATTTACCTCATTTGTTTGTCGAAATCAGTTCATAATGCGGTGCTTAGTGATACACCTCTACCTACTTAATACATGTCATTATTTTCGCCTAAAATATTGCGATTATGCGTTTTCTGGGACGAAAATCATTAATTCTCGTATCATATAGAGGTCCGCGCAGAAATTAAAAAAAAAAACCAATTTGTTTCCCCGTGATCTTTAATATATAATTTTCCTTAAAAGCGGTCGTCTGAAACGATGGATAACGTTTATCGGATAAAAATTCACAAAAATAATGCAGATAACGTATCACCGAACTCTCGAAACGTTTGATGTACATATGTTTATACTATGTAAAAAATAGAGGAATATGTGGAAGCTAAAAAACTATACTGTTATTACTAAACGGAATATTACCACACAGTAATGTTTATTTCTGTTTTTTTTTTTTTAAATACGTATCAGCTATTTTATTTTTACTGTTCGTTTTCGCACGTTTTTCCTCCACGGCCGTAAAAAAAAAAAAATACAAAATAAAACTCTCGTTAATAGGCGTTTAGGGAATTCTCGAGAAAAAACCTTCTCCTATATATTTTAGGTTAAAGTTTTCGTATCGTTTTTGCCGAATTCCGGGAATTTTTCGCGTCTAAAAACAATAACAGTGCACAACAGTATTCATACACTATATCGGCCAATAATATTCGGAGCGGCTCACAAACTTTTCGCATTTATCAAACGTCCCGTGATTATATGCATGCAATCTTCTTCGTTATAGGTGAAAAAACGCGAATCGCTTATTTTAGATCTCGAAGGACTTTGAAAGTAAAAATGTCTTGTTTTCAACGCTTTTTCGTGTAGAATAGAATCACTTCGATACACCTATGATAAGAAGAACTAAAAATAAGTAGTAATTTTCCCGAATCGACAGAATAAAAATTTTTCATTTATTGCTTTAAGTTCAGTAAGGAAACGATTTGTTTTTACGAAGATGTGTGTGTGTTTTTTTTTTGTATTCTTGTCAACGAGCAATAAGAAAAAAAAAAAAGTTCTATTTAGTTTTCTTAAAGTTTACCATTGTGATGTAGTCCGCGACGTAGAAAACATTATCAAAGTGTTCCATAGTGGTAAAAAGATCACAGCGCTAGATCGCGATATAATCGATGCTGAACTAACCTAAAGGGTACCGATTTTATTTCTTGTCCCTTTCGAGGAGTTCAAAACAAACGGTGAGTCTACGCGACAGGAATATTATCGTTCACTGGCAAGTGAATATCGGCTTGATTCACTTTATACAGCTACCTGCAACAATCGATAATGAAAAACCAATAATTATTGTACACAACAGTATGGGTTTCACAATTAGTTTCACTCGAAGTTCAAAAATCGGTCGTTTCGAAAACACGCGTCGTTTCAAACGCGCGTTTTAAGCATCGATATATACACAACGTTTTTAGGTATGTTTGTGAGAGTAATTCTGAGGATTTATACGTTTATTATCGTCGTATCGTCTACTAAAGGATTTGCGCGAGGGACAAACTTACGTGTATAACATGATCACACGCGTGTATTTCGTTTGAGAACCCGACAAAGATAACCAAAAGCAAAAGGACTTTTGCGCGAAGGGTATCAATTTTTCCTGCACATTCAAAAGAGATCCGTTTTGGACGGACCTTTTTGCGTGCGCGCATAATACAACGAGTGACGTGCGTTTTCAAACCGTTTG
Source organism: Hormaphis cornu (assembly GCA_017140985.1). Lineage (NCBI taxonomy): Eukaryota > Metazoa > Arthropoda > Insecta > Hemiptera > Hormaphididae > Hormaphis > Hormaphis cornu. The sequence continues at coordinate 10,159,921 of CM029365.1, read as the reverse complement.
AACTGTATCGCAGTAGTAATTATTATTATTATTATTATAAAATGTATATTATGCGAGTTACTACCAGGGAAAACGGTATCTGCAAAATTCGACTGGTGAGCTGTTTGCTTACCTATGTATAAAATATCCGATACCAGCGTATCAACCGTTTGTTTACTCAGAAAGTCTAAGTTCAGGCGTGTTATATGTTACTCGGTATTTAAATTACACTAAAAAAAAAAAAAACACTATACTGAGTGAGCTCTGCAGTGACTCGAATCACCGAGAAATAAAGAGAATAGAGAAATAAAAAGAAATTAGTCACAAAGTATAGTTTATTAGTAATTTAAATAACGTGTTGTGATAAACCGTTCGGACCATTTTATTTCAGGTTATTACGTTTTAAGTATCAGTTGCACGACAGCGCGTCATTGTACGTAATAATCAAAACAATATTACCGTTTTTCAACACCTTTTTCGCCACGCGTTCGGAACCTATCGGGCGAATTATTTTGAATTATTTTTATTGAGATAGAAAATTATGTTTTACCTAACATGTTTAATTTTCAAATCTTAAATTACAAATTTGTGTGAGAGTGACAAATATTTTCTCCAAAAAAGGTATGACCGATTTTCGAACTACTAAACATAAAAACTGTGACTACGGATGTATTGTTTAGCGACATATGTAAGTATGCTGTATAATATGTATGGTTGTTTTTTTGTTTTAATTTTTTTTTTTTTGGAACTATGTGTTAAATTTTCAAAAACTCTTTTGGAGAATAAAATGTTTTATCGAACAAAAATTACGAAAAAGTGAAATTTTTCGGTAAAATTTCAAAGCTCAAAAATTTTCAAAATTTCTTGATATTTGTGAAAGTCTATGCTTATTCCGATCGTTATTATGGAAGTTATGGCCAAAAATCTAAATCCATTATGTCAAAAACACGCTTGTCGTAACGTTTTCTCTTAATTTTTGCTTAGTTTTTAAATTGTAATTTTTTAATATTTTAACGCTAAATAAATGACCGTTTAAAGTCCCATGTGTGTCCATTGTACATACCTATCATCAGAGACACGGGACTTTAAAAATCGGAATATTATTTTTAAGAAGTTATTGCGATTACACAGTGGTGAGAAATAAAATAATAAAAACACTCATCGTGTGAAAACCAATACGCTCTTCGGTACACTCAGATCTAAAAAAGTTACACTCACCGTTAATATTTCAAGCAGTGCGCGGTGACAAACGTTCAAGGTGAGCCGACTTTTTTCCATCGAGCCATTCTGTACGTAATGATTTTTTTTTTTTTAAATTTTCATAAAACTTTTCGGAAAACCGTCGTACCAAGCAGATTTTCCCGAAGAAACGCTCCAACAAGGAAACTTAACTCGACTCGTCTTAAAAACACTCAAACGTCAAGTGATAATTAACGCTCGTTGAAAACAAACAGAACACCATACTTAGGGATAGTATCTTAAAGGATTTCGCATTTTTTTTTTTTTTTTTTAGGTAGATTTCTATAAAGAAAAGTCTACCAAATTGTATTCGATTCGACTTTTGGAAATTTTTTTTTGTATTTTCGCCGATCGTGACCCCCAGACCTCGAAATCACGCACCGTTGGAAAGTGTACGTACGAATGGAATTTTTTTGTGGCGACAATTTCTGAAAAAAGCAGGTATTCGATTTACGTTTTCGAAAAAATTAAGCTACCGTATTTGAGCTTGTGCAAAAAAGAAATAGTTCTCGATGGAGACGCTATCGTACCCCGGGGATATAATATTCTCGAAAAAAAATATCTTCACATATATATAATTATAATCTCGAGAATATTCTGTTTTCCGGATTTTTATATATTCGTGCTCAAATTTTTTTTTCGACTAGTTTAACGGTCACCGAAATAATATGAACCTAACCCGTATTGGACTTCGTTTTGAAAATATTTTTGTGTAGGCCATATTTTTATCTTCACCGACTGCAACGCGAAATCCGTTTTAACGACCCGAATGCTTACTTGAATTTAGCCGAACCCTCGAAAAATCGGTTCGAGGCAAAATGACCGTTCACCGTTTCTGAGGACATTTTCTAAAATACTACTCTGATTTCACAGCGCTAAAGGTGTAGAGTATATATATAATTCGTCGTGTTTCTTTCGCGCAAGTAACCGCGGTTATTTATTTATTTATTTATTTTATTTTCTATTGCCTAAACAGGCAATTTTTCAAAGAAGAAAAAACATTAGATGTTAAATTTAGATATGTACAGGAGCGCATTATAAGTATTATAAATTATCTATAAATTTTTTTTTACAAAGAATTTAATTGCTACAAACTAAAATCGTTAAAGCTAAATTTGAATATATACAGTAAGACACTAATACTATGTACAATAAATTATTTTTATAAACAGTGGAGTATTAAAAACTAAAAACAAAACGGGTCTAGACTAAACTCATCAAGTCGATTAAGTATTCTATGAAGTGGGTGGTTTTGACCATATGAAGTGGAATGGAGGGGAAGTTTGAAAAGGAAGTGCATTCTTGCGTAAAAGGAAGGGATTCGGAAGTATATTTTGGATAGGAGTTCAGGAGAATCAATGGAACCATTAAGGAGGGATTTTATGAAGGAGATGTCAGCATCTTCTCTGCGGGAGGCTAAGGAAGGAAGTCGGATAGCGGTGCGGATAGTGGAGTAGTCATGAGGAGGATGATTTATTTTCAAAAGGAAGGCAGCGTAAGAAAGGAATTTATTTTGTACTCTTTCCATTCTTATAATGTCCCTAGCAAGGTAAGGGTGCCACACCACAACCCCATACTCTAGAATAGATCGGACCAAGGACAGATAGAGTACACGAAGACAGGAGGGAGAGGAGAAGTTAGAAGTGTTTCTTTTAATAAAGCCTAATACTTTTAGGGCTCTACCAATTATGTTATTCATATGGAATTCAAAGGAAATACGTTGTTATACGCATATTATACTGCGTGTTTGTGTTCTGAAGACCACCACGGGAAATCGATTCTTGCCCGAAAATGACTGTTTGCCGGACTCGGACAGCAGCTAACGCGTTAGGTTCTTCTATAACGCCGTTTATCGCGCGTCCACGTCGAGCCGCCGGGAAAATCTCGAGCGAACCCCGGGAAAATAGAATACACGCGTAATACGAAAAATATATATAACCTTTGGCGTTAAAATATTACGAACGGAAAAGACCTGTAAAACGAAAATCGTCTTAAGCTCGAATCGACTCTATACAACGCCAACTAATACATAGTAATATAATTTTTTTTTGGAGTTTCGAACCGAACCGTGTGTTGCACATCTCCGTTTACTCGCACAGCGAATCACCTAAGCCTCGAGACTCGCACTTTGTAACGCTGCAGAATCACACGAATCACGGTGTCCGGGAAAACGTTTCAGAGTGGAAACCGTTTTTTTTTCGACAAACGATTTCTCTCGTTTACGAGCTCAAAAACGTACAACCGGACGGACGGTTATAAAATATTATGCATACGGAATCGGTGTTGTGCCAATATCGTGTGTATGGAGAGAGAATATTATTTAACCGGGATGGCTTGGGCGGGCGCGTGACGAGAAGAAAGCGGCCGTTGAATAGTAGCGAGAGCGGTTATGAAAGTGTTACTGACAGTTCGAAGAACAAAAAAAGTGTACGGATAAAGTTTTGGGTCTGAAAAGA